>OU830604.1:22168660-22768660 GCA_917563855.2 Limnephilus lunatus | reverse complement strand
TCTCAAATAAGTCTTCTAATTTTCTGCAAAATGCGCTGAAAAGAATGAATTTCTCTACTAAAATACTTTGAATTACTGCAACAACACTTGTTTTTGATTGATGTTGATTTTGTATAAGATTTATATTGTGATCTGCTTGTTGGAACACATTTTTTACGTAAGACATAGAAGCTACCTTCTTTTTTTTTTATAAAACTAATTCGAATAATGGAACAGAAAGAAAATAATAAAATTAGGTAGGTACTTGCCTAGAAGTACATAATTGTCCATAGAACAAGTACCTACTTAATAAGCATCAATTTTAACCAACACTTGTTGAATATTGAACAGTATTGGAAAAGCTTGATTG
Organism: Limnephilus lunatus; assembly: GCA_917563855.2. Taxonomy (NCBI): domain Eukaryota; kingdom Metazoa; phylum Arthropoda; class Insecta; order Trichoptera; family Limnephilidae; genus Limnephilus; species Limnephilus lunatus. Next base: position 22,768,311 of record OU830604.1, on the reverse strand, counting down.
TGTTATTGATTACTCATATTCGCAGGATGAAACGGTACCGCCCGTTTTCATCCCGCGCCAAACATTCACAACACATTATACACAGACAAATTGTCCGTCGACATAATATCCCAAGGACAAAATATCCTAAAGACAAATATAACATAATATAAGTACCTATATATAACATTAAAATCATGTTTCAACTGTTTAATTTATTTTATTGTTTCTGTTCTCTTTCTAGTTCTCATTTAAATAAAGTGTGTACGTAGGACTATAATTTGCAATGCAAACACTAGATACCTTTATGTTTTAATCATTTACTTTTAAGTATATATATTACTTTTATGATAATTAAAATAACTTTGCTAAACAAACCACGGTTATCTTTTATGTATTAATTGGTTTTTTAATATATATATATATATAAATATATATTTTTTTTAAATCTTTCTCTTCTCTTTTCTTCTTATTTTATACAACCCATGTGTGCAGAACTATGATATACTTACTTAGCGGGGCTGGGAGAGTAGTGCAATCCCAGTCTGCAATATTACATAAGCTATAGTACAATAGTACAGAGTAAATAAAAATCTAAAAGAAATAAAATATGATAACGTAGGTATCTAATGAAAAGGTAGGTATTAGGTAGGTACCTAATGAAAACAATAAATGAAAATAAAATTCGAACATAAATAACAAAAGATTAACCATAAAATTAAAAATTAAATTAAATTAAACAAAAATTAAACAGAAATTAAAATAAAAAAATAAATTTTTGTTTTTTTTTATCGTCCATCAGGGAGGTCGCCTCATCATCTACATTCATCGCTCATTTAGTGGGGAACTGACCCACTCGGATGCAGCCACGACAATGATGTTGGTTGATTTCCGTGTTCTGCTCCAGAAGCTGGCTAGTCGGTGGCGAAGTAAGTCTGAGAATGAGTGCACCCTCCTTTCGGTGAACATCGTGGAGGCGCTGCAGAACCTCGGTGGTTGCAGAAGTTGCCTGTATGCATTTGTTGTAGCAAACCCTCAGTTTGTCCCATTGCGCTGCTGGACATTTCATCCACAGTTCAGATGTGTACAGGGCAGTGCAGTATGTCTTGAAACATGCCGCCGTCGACCGCCGAGTACCACCCGCCGAGAGCATTCAGGCTCGCATGTAATTGCTCTTCTTTGTCGTTCCATATCTTCTATATCTTTCATGTCTTTGGTTAGGATTTGTCCCAGAACCTAAACCTATGAGGCCACAAGCAGTTCGTTTCCTTCTAGATATATTGGAGGAATATTTAATGGCTCCTTGTTGTGTTTGAAACCGACGTTGGCTGACTTTTGAGAATTGTACAACAAGTTATGAGAGTTTGCGTACTCTTTACATAATTGCACAAGTCGTTTCAACGCTTTAATCGAAGGTGCAAGCAGCACCATGTCATCCGCGTAATTAATGTTATTACTGCCTTTTCCGCAGATATGATAACCGATTCGTATAACGTTCAACTCTTGTAAGAGGTCGTTAATGTACACATTAAATAGAGTTGGAGACATATTTCCCCCTTGCCTGACTCCTCTTTTAAGGAATAAAGGGCTTGAAGAAGCTCCTGCCAATGAATGTGATTTTCAAATAGCCAGCATATTGACCACTGCTGCTGGAACATCTCGTTTTATGAGTTTTTCCCATAGTAATTTATGGGAAACACGATCAAAGGATATGCAATTCTTCCACAAAAAACCTATATGTTTTAATCCTCTGTTATTAAGTACCTACCTAAGTAATTAATATAGTTTGTTAAAACTATGCTGAACAAAGAAGAATTACAATGTTTTAATATTTTATTTTTTTATTGTTATAAATTTTTTATTCTTTCTCTCCTTTTTATTTCCTCAACTTTCCTTCTTTTTTTGTACAGACCATGTTCCATATGTTCATACTCATCTTAATTTGACTGTCCTAAAACGGGAATCCTCCTAGTTGGGCAGTCAAAACATTTCTTAAATAATTTATATAAATGTATAATATTTTACTAAATAAAAAATAAGTAAATAAATATACAAAACACAACAAAATATATACTCAAACTTAACCTAACCTGACTTAACCTAACTGAACCTTATTTTAAATTTTACTGTTCTTGAACAATAATTTATTGACTTTACAAGATGTCTATATTATTTTGGTCCCATTTTTTAAGTGAGGTTAGTTTAGGTGTTAGTAGATATTTTTTGGGGTTGTTTTGTCCGTGGGATATTTTGGCGAAGGATGTTTTGTCCGTAGGTTAATTTGTTGGGGGTACTTTGTCGGTGGATATTTTGTCGGGGGATGAAAAGTCGCGGTACCAGATGAAATACACTCAATTCCGTCTTCCTTCGGTTTCATTGTTTCATCCACAGTTTTCACGATAATGTATCTCATCATACATTTACTTCTGATATAATAAGACTGAAATATTTAATGCATTTGATCATACCGTATCCACCTGTGACGTATATTTTGCTGTCACTTATTCGCCCACAAAATAATTTTCAACTCTAACATTTCTTGAAAATACCTATTGTTGTAGTATACTTATTGTAATTATATTTCTTCAACGCATGAATTTATTTAGTATGTACGTATGCTTTTATAAAGATTTATCGTCTATACGTGCGATTAGAAATAAATTAAATACCTCACCCAATTATTACAAATCACGTAAAGTTATTAAGTGTAAAGAATTTGTGTTTTTAACATAATACTTTTATACCTACTAGTGCTGGTGTGGTAATAACAGAGTAGTTATATACTATCAAAAATGATCATACATGTGATCAACCAGTGATTTGTCAGTCGTTTTGTCATGGAGTATAATTTTTTTAAATACACGTCAATTCCTTATAATATGTATGCTAACACAATTCCTGTACAACTGCAACAAAAAAACACTAATCACACCACAAAAAAAAATCACCAAAATACGCTACACACTACCACAGCACAAAGACAATTCATCTATTTAGCTCCTAAAATCTTCAACATTCTGTCTGATAATAAAAATCGATTCTCTTCCCACAAATAAAGCTATGAATCCTTACACCTGCAATACATTTCAATCACCATTTCTACACACTTTACACTCTAACCATCTAATAATCTCTTGAAAACTGAATTAAAATTAACACAAATAATCGCTGGTTGGTGTAAAATAAATCCGATATTCTTGTAATATGGGAGACTGTAAATAACATTTGCTCAATTCAAAGGTGCTCTATAAAACATTATGTCCACTAATGCTAAAGCAGTTGAGTCAATCCTGTTCATTGAAAAATTGCAGAAAACCACATTGTGCCTCCTCCCACTTTCCATGTTTGTATACATAAAATGCAAATGTCTAACTGACTTAATGGAGTGCATAATTTGCACGAAACGACCAACATTAATGGTTTACTCTAATGGTATTTAGCAGCTGTTAGTAATGTAATAATTAGTTGCACAAGTTTTCCCCTTAAGAAATAGAATTTAATTAGAGTTACCTGAAGGATGCTAAGAAGGGCAGAACGCAACGGGTGCAATTAAATATTCAATATAATAAACATATTACATTGAAAATAGACTAAATTGGAGTACCCTAGACTAAAGTGATACACTACCACTCAAACTGCTGGTAAAAGAAAAACTGTTTTTTGTTTGCATTGTTCAGATGATCATGGGACAAAAATAACTTAATGTAAAGCTAAAGAATTAAAGTTTTCAAGAGCATTACGACATTACAGAAAGATTTGGATATTAAAAATAATAATAAGGTAAATAGAGAAGAGGAGAAAACTTTTAGAGTAAGTTAAGTAACAACATTTTGACTGTGAAAATCTAAACAATACCATAGCCAAACAATGGAAAAAAGTTGTAGAGCAAAAGCGAATTGCTATTAAAACTGCAATGAATCCAGATTTATTGAAGTAAAACTTCTTTACGCACGCTTGACTTGGGGAGTAAGCTGGTGAATGCGTTACGAAAAGTGTGATGCGAACGGTGATCGGGCGAACGGTGATCGGGCGAGGCGAACGGTCGGGCCTTTATATACGCTTGACTTGGGGAGTAAGCTGGTGAATGCGTTACGAAACGTATGATGCGAACGGTGGTCGGGCGAGGCGAACGGTCAGGCTTTTACGCACGTTGACTTGGGGAGTAAGCTGGTGAATGCTAGTGGGAGTAAGATGGAGATATAAGTTAGTGAAGTTTTACTTCAGTTGTGTGGTATAAAGCTCTCTCTTTTTTTTGCAATTTATTGAATTATATAAAATTCCTATATAAATATTGATATTCACGAAAGAGTTAAACTATTCTGGTGTGATTCTAGGACTTAGAAGGAATTCCAGAAAGTGAAAAATCGGTTACAAAATTTGTACTATTTTTTTTTCTCAAAACCGTTATTTGACCACAAGACAAGATAGAACTGGGGTGATGCATTGTAGAAACTACTTTTACTTCAGTTTTTTTACTGATTCAGTCGTTGTTGCAATAGTATCCAGAATTTGTTTATTTGTTCTATTTGATGTAAACAATAATCGACCAACAGATAATGCCCAACGAACTAACTTCGGAGTCCTTCAGTTCTGTGTACTTAGCATTTTAATTTTACTTCTGGGTACATACTTATAAATTACAATCTCTTTTCGTAAATGTGTTTCTCAAACTTCACAAATAATTCAAGCACTGCAGGAATAGTAGGATTGCGAAAACCTCTTCGTTGAGTCTAGACAAATAGGCACACTAGCCGTGGCAAGCATACCGGAGGCCCGGCGCGGGCGGCTGGGCTTTTGCTTGGGTTCTGTAGCGGATGGTGGTCGTAAACATAATATCTCAGGAGGTAAGTCCGGAACCTTTGTGATTGCTAGATTTTGAAAAACAAAACCATTATTTAGTTTATCATGTTCGCTAATTTTTGAAGGGTGAATTCTCAACAATTAAAAATTATCTTTTATTCACCGAAGACAAAATTATATACTCTTAATCGAAAATTTGAAACAGAAAAATCTGAAAATGACACAGTCACATATAGGATCTGAACCCAGGATATTAGCCTTGCCGGGGCGATGCTCTACAATACAGTTAAATACGACCGAAAGGGAAAGGGTTTCGTAAGTTCAGTGGCAGAGCAGCTCCCCGGCAAGGCTAAGATCCTGGGTTCAATTTATAGTTGTGACCGTATCTTTTTAAGATTTTTCTGTTTCAATGTTTTGATTGAGAGTCGCTAATAATCGGTGATAAAAAATGTTAAGAAATATTTTTATTTACATTTGCCAAAATTATTAAAGGCGTTGGTTCCTAATGTTGGGAATACGGTAAGCCATCATATGTTGGATTTATTGATCTAGAGAAAGCATATGACTTAGTACCGCGACAACTACTGTGGGAGGTGCTTAAGGAATACGGAGTTGAAGGCAACTTGCTAAAAGGCATAGCATCTCTGTATGAAAATAGTAGCAGTAGGGTCCGCATAAACGGTCAGGTTTCGGAAGAATTTGAAGTGGAAATCGGCCTCAGACAAGGGTGCCCTATGTCACCAATCCTCTTCACTATATTCATGGACAGAATCAGCCGAAAAAGCCAAACACCGGATGCAGCCCTGGTAGGCAGTACTAGAATCAGCTCCCTACTATTTGCTGACGACATCGCGAGGTTAACGACATCACAGGAGGGACTACAAGAGTGGATTAACCGTTTCAACGAAGAGTGCACGGCGGCGGGAATGAAGATGAGTACCTCAAAAACGGAGGTAATGGTTATAGGAAGGGACCAAACTCAATGCAACATAATCGCTAATGGGACTCAGTTGAAACAGGTGAACAGGTTCAAATACCTTGGGGTCGAGTTTTCCAGCGATGGTCGGCAAGACGGAGAAATTGATAGAAGAATATGTGCGGCAAGCAGTGTATTGCGTCCTCTCTATAGCTCAGTAATAAGAAAAGCCGAGCTTAGCACCAAGACAAAGATGGCAGTGTTTAAAACGGTATATCGCCCAACGCTCACTTACGGCCACCAGACATGGATGCTAAATGAAAGAACACGCTCCAGAGTCCAAGCTGCCGAAATGAGATACTTGAGAGGAGTGGCAGGAGTTACGAAATGGGATCATATAAGAAACTCGACGATCCGATATGATCTAAACATTGAACCACTGCTACTCTTCATAGAAAAATCACAATTGAGGTGGCTTGGGCATGTACTAAGAATGTCTGATGACCGAATTCCGAGGAAAATACTGAGTGCGATTCCAGAAGGAAGACGTCCAGTGGGCCGCCCTAGACACAGTTGGGCGAGGCAACTCCTGAAACTGTGTGAGGAGAGGATGGGTCTACCATGGACAGAAGCCGAACAATCAGCACAAGACAGGGACTTATGGAGGAGCCTTGTCGATGCAATGGGTCCCCGACCCGAATAGGACAAGGGGAAGAAGATGTATGTATGTATGAATGTATGTAGGTTCCTACACATCTTTGGGAAATTCATAAATTTATTTCTCAAAACATATTCAAAGATTGATAGAAAAATTTAACATTTTTCTCAAATATGTAAAATTCTAGCGTACTTTCCACATAAATTAATAATTTTGTTCATAAAAGATTGAATACATTTTTTCAAGCCTTCGGTAAACATATATTTTATAAATGAAAGAAAAAAGAGTCTTATTTACACAAAAAAAGGCTACCTTATAAATCTAAAATATTTATAACCTTTTCAAAAGATAATTAAAAGAGGCGTATAAATAAATTTCTTACTGATTGCACGTTATGCACTTCTTTTGGTCGTACCTGTATGCATTTAATAATCCTTATCTAATCTAAAACACTAAGCTCCGAAACAACTGAACCGATTTGAAAAATTCTTTCATTGTTGGGAAGCTACACTATTCCCGGGTGACTTAAACTATATTATATTTTCAAAAAAATTAGGGATCTTTACTAATACTCCTATAATGTAACCTAAGGTGTAAAAAAATTACCTAAAATATTCTTTGCATCGCGTGCGCTGCGAAAACTATTGGCGATAGAATAAAGTAATGTACCACGACTTTGCAGTAAACATAATTATTTATAAAAAATGTCGCGTCAGCATATGTTTAAATAGTTATGTCAAAATAAGTGTTCTTTTATTTTAAAAATTTAATTGAAATGCCGCCGCTAGAAAAGGCTCTTTATTTGTATCTTGGTATTAATCCTTATCAAAATAATTTTTTTCATCAATACTGCTTCAATACCTTTATATAACTTTTTGAATTATTCAATTCGGACATCCCATTCGAAAGATATCACGAGTTTAAAAATGTAAGTATTTGAAAAAAACTGCGTGGTCGCCGGTCACCCCGCTCGGCTAGCTAAGCAACATCTTATGCGATCTAGGCGTCACTGGGATACGGGCCGTACGGGAGGGGAACGCAGTAAGGAAAAGGGACGCAAGAGAATAAACATTGATTTATTTATAAATTAACGCTAAACATTTAGGGATAAACAATTTATTTCTTTTAATGGCATTGCAACGCATGTCGGGAACCAGCTAGATAAGTTAAGTAAAAGCTAAGTTTATTTTTTTATTTTTTATTCAATTACACTATAATAAAGAGGAAAGATTTGATTGTTTGTTTGCATTGAATAGGCTCCGAAACTACTGAACCGATTTGAAAAATTCTTTCACTGTAGGGAAGCTACGGAAGGGACGCGCGGGAAAGGTGATTCAGGGAGAAACAATGTATTTATTTGAATATGGCATTGCAACGCATGCCAGCAACCAGTTATTATCAATAAAATTAAAATAAATTTTTACTCAACGATCGTTGGCACTAAGTTTTGTTCATTTTCTGACCATTCAATTACAATCCGTATTTTACCTCGGGTTATCAAAACTTACCAAAACATAATACAGTACATCCTCAGTATGTTCTTCTGAACACTTTTAATATAATATGTTTATTTGTTGTGTAGTAATATAATAGGTGAATATAAGTACCCATATATTGCTGTTTTTCTGGAGACCATCCACACAGCCAATGATGTCTCTAAAAGAAATGATTAACGACATGGAGTTGAACGAAACGTCATCATAACTATTTACTTTCCATTTGACAAAGGTTTAATGGAAAAAGGACAAAATATTTTTATGAAGAGTTTTAAAAAAAAACCTTTTTTGATGCGTGGAAAATAAATTACGCGTGAAGACGTAATTAATAAGACGTAATAACCGATACGTAAGTACAACCATTTATGGTCACTCTTAACTTTCACAAGACCGACCCTCTACACAGCATCACAAAAGATTATACTACTGTGTGGAGTAAATATATATGTATTTTTTTTAATATATTTTTTTAATAATATGTTTTACATGGTACATAATGATTATTTTACATCTTATGTTTTTTACTACCCATTGAAAGCTAACCAACTAATAACTTTTACTAACCAACCAGCTAACCACCATGTTTGTTCCTTCCATTTCAGATTTTTATCGATTATGACTCCTAGATATTTAATTTTATTTGTTGTTTTTAATATTGTACAGTTTGATTTGCAATAGTTTTGCCTATGAATTTTAGTATTATCATGTATGACAAAGTTAAAATTTTTAAGAGCATCGTTTAAATGGATTGCAAATGGAATTACAAATGTCTTTTCACTATTAAGTGATAGTAAATTAGTGTCGAAAAAATTGTGTGTTGATGTCTTCTATGGCCATTAATTCCACATTTTCCCAAGTCTTTCCACTTATTATTAATACTGTATCGTCGGCGTATGATGTAATTTGACCCATGTGATGGTTGAAAAAAAATATCGTGTAAATACATGGTAAATAGGATTGGTCCAAGCACTGTACCTTGGGGGATTCCAAAGCTTGAAATCTCTTGATCACTATTAAAATGATTGATTTTTACCACTTGAGGGCGGTAAATATACCCGCACATTTTTTACTTTTATCGCACATTTTTTACTAATGATTCGTAAATATATGAAGTTACGTTAGAAATATCATCTTGTGTGCTGAGTGATTTTATAAAACCAAACTGGTTTTTGTGTATTATTTTATTACTTTCTAGGAAATTTACCAATTGTTTTTTTTTACTATTTTTTCAAAGATCTTTCCTATATTAGAAATTAAATTAAGATTGGGCGATAATTTGTTACTTGGTGTGGATCTCCAGAATTTGTAAATAGGTGAGATTATTGTGTTTTTGTAGTTCATTGGAAATATTCCTTTTGTTAAACTTAGTTTTCCGGGTTAGAAGGCTTATGAATATTTTTCGCGAGATTTTTTCCAACAATTGCAAAAAGGAATTAAAATGTTGTTTAGGCTGTATATTGGCATCTATAATTTTTTTATCATGTTCAATGTACTTAATGTTTTGTGTTTTTTTTGTATTGTCTATGGCCAAATTCATTCATTCACATTTGTATATGGTTATTTTCTGAAGATAATATCTTATTTTTAAAAAACTCTTCTTTACTTTTTTTAATATTAGATGTTAATTTATTTTTATATTTTTTTATAGAAAATATATGCTTTTTCATCGTGGGGATTTTTTAAAGTTGTTTTATTAAGTTTTTCTTTATTTCTAATAGATATTATAAGTCCTTTGGTAATCAAAGGCTTTAAACATCTTAATTTTGATGTGTTTTGTTATTTCAGTTGTCGAATTTTTAATGTGTTGTGACTTGTGACAGGATATTTTCAAAGTTAGTCGAACATATTTCGATATCATCACTGTTTAAAATATTGTTCCAATCCTCCTTATTTAGTTTTTCAGAGAGAAAAGTCATATCTATTGATTTAATTATTTGGTTATTAAATAATATTTTTTTTGTTTAATATAATTATTATACAGAAGAAAGCATGAATAATGATCAGTTATGTTAGTTTTCCAAATAATATATTTTAGTTTGTGAAGATCTTTAATGTTTATGTTTGTCCAAGTGTGGTCTAAACAAGATGGAGTATGTTCTTTTACTTCTCTAGTATTTTTATTTATGCAAGATATGGAATTTTGTTCAGTCATACAATTAATGTATTCATTTTTGTTATTATTTTCTATTTTTTCATTAATTTTCACCATAAAATCACCTACCACGAATCAAAGTTTATTTTTCAATTTTAATAATATGTACATATTTGAGGTCATTGATAAACGTAATAATACTCGAGTCATGCGTTCTATAGATAGCTATTAGATGATATGTTGATTTGCCGAGTTTGAAATGTACTTCTTTGCAGTTTACCAAATGTATTGGGTGTTCTATTATGTTAACAATACTAAATTATTATTCTTGAATTTTTGTTGATGTCTACTTTGATAGAAATATAATTGTACTCAGGCAAGTGATAAGGCGGTGACTCAGCGTTCGTAAATGTTTCGGATAACACTATGAAGTCCGGTTTTTTAATTAAATTATTTATTTTTAGAATTAGTTCATCATTTTTTTTTTTATGCTACGGATGTTTATGTGCATAAAAATTATGTCATTGATGTTTTTAGAAATAATTTTGTTACATGAATCAGTACGTATACATCCATATTATTTAAATTTATATTTAATTATATTTTGTTATTTAAGAAACAATCCATTTAATGCAATTTCGGTTGTATTTTACAAAATTATTTGTAAGATTTTTTTTTTTTTTTTTTTTTTTTTTTTTCATAGGAAGCAATTACTTTGTGGTTAGACATTATATTATAAAAATAAAACACAAACACTTTGTATTTAACCACGAATTTATTATTGCATATATCGACCGGTTTCACTTCGACCAAGCTTCTTCAGGATATAAATAATTACTTTTTAAAGTTATTATTTATATCCTGAAGAAGCTTGGTCGAAGTGAAACCGGTCGATATATGCAATAATAAATTCGTGGTTAAATACAAAGTGTTTGTGTTTTATTTTTATAATGTAAGATATTTAATCAATTATATTTCAATGCGGGTATATGTTGCATAGTATGTATAACCCGGAATATTATAGTTTATATCGCTCGATCAGTGCGTCTCTGTTAATATTATGCAGTCCAGTCTATTTAGTGATTTTATTGTTATCAGGAGTTCGTCTAAATGACGTTCGATGCTTTTTACATTCATATGAAATATGATTAAACTAACTTCGGGATTCATCGCAAAAATTTTGTGTGTTCACTGATGTATGTATTCTTTCGTCTTTTGACATGGTTTTATCAATAGCATTTATCACGAAGTTACAATTATCATTGTCTCCATATTTATAATTTAAAATACATACATATTTATTTATATACAAATGTCTGCAGCATTCAATTTTACACATAAAAAAAAAATTACAGTACTGTAACAGAGGACCTATATACCCATTCATACATTATGGTAGGTACGGACAACCAAGGCATTGGTTGTCCGTGGCTACAACATGTGTTACGTAAAATATGTAAGAATTATAACATGAAAACGAAAACAATTTCAATTCTCTTTTCTCTAAAGAAAAAAATGTTAAAAATAAGATTAAATAACAATGTTCTTTATGTAAATTAAAATTCTTACTGATTTCCAGGTACATAAATCATGGGAATAAATGAAAAACACATGAAATATACTGCATATATTATATACTGCATGTAAAAAATATCTATGTTGGTGTGCATTTTAGCATGATCGTTGAACGATAGATAATTTTTTCACAATAGCTCCACACAGGAGATCCAGAGGAAAATAATTTCACCCAGGGCATGCGTCATCTTTGGGGATGCTATGTGTAAGATATTTTATAAGAAAGCATTGCAACGCATGCCGGTAACTTGCTAGTAATCCATATACAAATATGGCGTGGCTCTTCGGTAGTCACTTCACCGTCCTAAAAGATTCGCCAGCCAATGAAAAAGCTATTTGGATTTTAAAAAGTTAATTTTTTCTATCATGAAATCGACTGATTTCGCTTAAATGTTAACCTGAAAGCTGCTGAATAATTCTACAGTAGTATTGCAGCTAGTGTATTTTCCTGAACAAAAAACTAGTTTTTACCTTCTCTTTACCGAGAAAACTCATAAAAGTTATCCAATATTACATTGCCAATGTTTACAAATATCTATACTATTCGCTTTAGTAATTTAGTTTTCACACATACATTCTAACACAAACGATATAACTAACTAACTAACTAACCATCACGCCGTTTCCCCACAGGGGTAGGTAGGCAGAGAGGACGGACGCCAACTTCTTCTACCATTCACATTTGCGTCGTATATTCTTCTTACACTAATTTCTTCGTTCATTCGCTCTACATGCCCAAACCATCAGAGGGTTTTCTTAATCTTACTCATTATGCTTCTGATTTACTTGATTATGCCATATCTTCCTCGGGCTACCCCGACTTCTTCTACCATTCACATTTGCGTCGTATATTCTTCTTATACTAATTTCTTCGTTCATTCGCTCCACATGCCCAAACCATCTGAGAGTCCCTTTCTTAATCTTACTCATCATTATGCTTACATCAGCTTTACATTCTTTGCGGATATTCATTTTTCTCACACGATCATACATTGTTTTACCACACATATGCCTCAGGGATCTCATTTGAAAAGGATTTAATTTTTTTTTTACATTAACTCCACACAGGAGGCCCTGAGGAAAATAATTTCCCTCAGGGCCTATGTCATCTTTGAGGATGCTGTGTGGAGGGTCTTTTTTAGGAAAGGAAGGAGTGAACATGGGTCTTGAAGAGACCCATATTGTAGGAGGGAGGAAACACAGAGGCCGGTAAATCGTTCCACAGCCGAGCTGTTGAACTCAAGAACGAGTCGTAAAAACGACCCGTTCTCATGTGACTAATGTCAACCGTGTACAAATGTTGGGCGCGTATTTGGCTTGTTTCCCGACTATGCACCGGTGCCGAGGGGATCAATGATGCTAGTTCCTCGGAGCATCTTCCATTGTTTACTTTCATCCTTCCTTTGCCAGTTCCATGCATCACTGCCATACATCAGGGTAGGTACCAATACTCCATTGTGGACTGCTAGCTTCGCTTCCTTTGACAGTTTTTTTTAATATCGCCAACGGTATTCAGTCCTCCATTAATGTAGTTACCTTCATTCACTCTTCTTTCAATACCTCTATCAGCCTTCCCATCTCTCGTAAACGTCTACCCAGATACACAAACTCATCCACCTGCTCCAAGTATTATTCATTCATAACTATATTGCATACTGTTTTCGTACTCTCTTTTTCAAACACCATGACTTTAGACTTACTTAAATTCATCATTAACTCAATATTCATACATACTTCGTTAATTCTAGATACAAGAGACTGTAGATTTTCCATAGTGTGAAATCAGCACCGCATCATCAGCATACAACAGGCAACATACTTTCAGATTACTCAATTTCGCGCCCAATCCCATCTTTGTCAATTCTTGCATACGTATAGATTGAATAACAATGGTGACATTACGCAGCCTTGCTTAACACCTTTTGTTATGTCAAACCACCCCTTAAAATCACTGTTTACTCTAACACATGCGACGCTTCCCTCGTACAGAGACGCAAATACCTGTATGAGATTTGTATTCATTCCATGCTTGGACAACTCTTTCCATAGCTTTTTCCTGTCGACTCGGTCGTATGTTTTATGTAGATATACAAAAGCGCAAAAAAGTTTCTGGTTTTTTACCCGAAACTTCTCAGTGAGCATACGCAAGGAGAAAATTTGGTCCATGCATCCCCGTCCAATCATAAAGGCGCCTTGCACATCCCATATTTATCCTTTGTCTCCATTTTTACCCATTCAATTAATATTCTTCCGTTCAGCTTGCCGACTGAACTTAGCAGGCTAAAAGCCCTTTGATTCCCACATTCCTCGAAGACTTCCTCAAAATATTTCATCCATCTCTCTTTTATTTCTTCCTCATTCGTCAACATTCTTCCATCTTTCGATTTATCACTTTCAGGCTTCCGTTCTCTGAACCACGCTGGGACCTTTTGACGTCCTACCAAAACAGTTTAATATTTTCAAAGTTTTTTCATTTTTATTCCCTCTTTCTCTTCCAGGCGTTTCTTTCGTTCTTTCACTCCAACACTTAATCTTTTCTTGCATCTCTTATATACTTCTTTCGCTTTATCTCTCTCTTCACTAGAAGCAGTGCCAGCCGCTATCAGACATAACCATGTTTTCTTCTTCTTCACAAACGATATAAAATACTTAAAATGACAATATATTATGTGATCAGCAGCTTACGGTTATCCAAATGCATTACAAATCGTACTTAAATGGTCCACAAAAAAAAATACCACCCAAGGAATATAATGCTGTGTAAATTTTTTTTAGATGATATCTCTGTAAATGTTTCAAAACCCGAGATTAAATTGTGTTAAGGTGATGCACTACTAAGTAATGAAAATAGCGTATTTTTGGTTGTAAAATTAGATCTATAAGAAACGTTTTAGATGCTTTAATGAAAAAAAGCATTGAGTAGATCACATATTTGCCTTGAATATAATCGAGTGTTATGGGTTATTAATTTTTATTTTATTTCATTTCATTTTTTTTTTAAATTATTAAAATTAAAAAAATATGGAGTCTACGAACAAAAAAAATTAATAGTGTATTATTTTTATTAGTAATTTAATGTGCTCAGAAAAAAATATAGTATCATGTCTATAAAAACTACTTTGATGTTCAAAATACCCTACTACCGAATCACTTTCCGGCTGTGGTTTTATTGTATAACATAGAAAATTAATTTTTTTAGAAAATGTTTGTAAAACATTTAAAAATCTGTGCCTTAACTTCTCAACACAATATATTTTTTTACTTTAGTAAATCCCAATAGGCGACTGGTGTCTACTTAAACGGAATTTAAATCTTATTAAAGGGGAATTTAAAACTTATTAAATGGGAATTCAAACCTTATCGCCAACTATTTAAGGAATGTTATTGTTAGCGGCCTGATTCCGAATTTTACACGACATGTCCTTAAGCTGAAATTTTACTTGACAAGGAAACGTCCAACATGAAGTTAGGTTAAGTTTTGAAAACTGGCAAAATACTTTAGTTTTCTGGGGCAGATATTTGAAACTTTTTGTTGTCTCTGTTGCTCTAACGAAATACCGCGTAAAATTTTTTGGAGAGTGAAATTTCATCAGTTAGTATAAGTGTTCAGGATCTCAACTTCCGCTCTCCTGACAGAGCAATCCGACGTGGTAACACCAGATTCCGAAAGGAAGTGTGGCTGGAGTAACTCTTCAATAATAACAATTGAATATTGGTCTTTATTCAAACAATAAAAAGACCCGTAGGGTAGCTCATGTACGGTGAGCCCAATAATGCTATCTCTCTCCGCGGTTTTTATAACCCACATGATGTGAAAACCTGGCAGCAGACGTTTTGCCAAAAACGACCCGCCCAAGACGGATGGTAACAAGAGAAGAGATAAAACTTTAAAAAATCCGTGGCAATACGAAATCGCCCTGGCAATCGCCAACACAAAAAAATGTTGCCACAACCATTAGGGTGACAATCACAAATATTAATATTTCAGTACCTGAAATCTTAACGATAAGCTTGTGAATTTTTGGCTCTTCCTCCTTAGAGCCCATTCACATTTCTGTTTAAAAAAGAACTTTGTTCTATTTAAAAATCGGATGCTCTAGTGGCTGTAGAGATTATATGGAGCTTTTCACACGTGTTCGATGTGATTAAAAAACAGATCCGGAACGTTTGTCGCAAGGATAGTCAGCGCAGCGCGTCCGTTATAAAATCGCTCATAGATTTGTATGAAGCTCCTAACACTTGCTGGTTAGTTATTCCGGCGAGAGCTCCACTACACCCTCAACCCGCCCGCTTCACGTGGCAAGGAATCATGCACGTAGGGTCTGCGTGATCATCCGATTTTTTGACGTTCCGTTTTTAAAACGCTTTTTTAGCCGTCCGACGTTTGGTTTTTTGTAATCCGTATCTTAAACCAACATGGGAACGGGCTCTTACATAATAATATTCCTCCACGAGTAAATGTTAGGCACTTCAAGTGGAAACAAAATAAGAATGTAGGTACCAACTGAAAAAAAAAATGTTATCAAAAATATTTTGATGAAATATCTTTACGGCGTTTTTTTAATGAAAATAAAGACGAATAACACAACAATGTTTTAAAATCTCCTTCTACTACTACACATTCGTTACGTTTGCGTTACTTTCCAACCTAAATAATGAGTATCACTACGCGTATTAGTAGCAGCTTTATAGGACTTAGCTATAGGATAATTAGCCGGCCTCCGTGGTCGAGTGTTAAAGTTCTCAACTACACCCAAAATCGTGGATGCCATAGTAACGCTGGCTCCGGCAAGCAGAGAGCAGATGCGACTGTTATACTGCATTGACATAAACAAAATATTGCTAAATGAATATTAAAAACTAGAAAGCGTGTAAATAAATCATTTACGTTTCCGTAGCAGCACTTTGATTTGTAGTCGGAAGGTGGTGGGTTTAACACCCGTCGCAAAGCATAAATGAGTTGACATGGATTTGACCTAAATGTGAATCTTTAAAGCCATTACTCAGAAGGAATAAGTGCTACATTTTTCTAATCTGATTTTCCTAGTTAGGTAAGTACTTCGAAAGGCAAGCTTTTCAACCGATAACGAAATTTCTATCACTATCTAAGAAACATTTCTGAAACAGTGAAATTTAATGTGTTCATTTTTTTTTTGCTCGAGTTAAAGGATAATAGTTTCATAAGAGTCTGAATTATTATTTTTGAAGTGAAAACTTATATAGAACCGTTGTGATTTGAAACTTGACGAATCGTAAAAGTGACACTAAAAAGAGAAAAACACATACATCTACAGAATTTAGCCTGCGAGAGAATGAGATGAAATAATCAGTCTCGTCTTTGTATGGTGCTTTGCAGCCTCTCCATTCTTGTGTTCTTTATTTTTCTGAAGGTTTCACTTCTACCTCGTGTGAACTGCACACATCTTTTTTCACATTATCTTAACATATCTTTGGGGAAGGAGAGGAATTTCTGGGAAGGGAGAAAGTATGGGAGGGGGGTAGATCAATTGGTTCAAGATGAGGAATGGATGAATCCATCCCTCCCACCACTGTGCGAAAATTGCGATGAGTCGAGAGAGTTCGGTTAGAGAGGTCAAAAGGTCTCTCTCAATAAGTATCTCCCGATCGTCCCGCCATGCAGTAGGCGGGTAAATGCATTCGCCGCCAATACCTAGTAAATTTCACTCCAAGAACCCGGGCATCCCTGCAAAGTCACCAAACGCAGCGAACCACTTAGGGTGACCTATGGCAAGAGTGTGAGTTATCCAATAAAAATCCGTCCCCCAAATTGAAGCCACCGCGTTGGTAGTAACTAAAGTAGCTAGGTATTACAATTACCTTCAAATACCTACATTAATTTAAGTTAGCAGGCCCTGAAAATTCTTTCCAAATAATACAATAACATTCGCAAATTATGTGTCTGAGTAAAAACGCTGAGCGACGTTTATCGGCATTTCATTATGAGTCCTTACTGAAAAGGCAATCACAACCGGTTGACTAGTTGACAGATAAAGTTAGCGGAAAGCGCTTTCTATTGTTCAATATTTTTTCCAGAAACCCATCTTCTTTTCGAATTACATTACGAGCTGCCAATAGCAGACGACAATTCAGAAATGTAGGAGCGACGTATACCGGAAAAAATCAGGTTCAAAATACCGACATTTTCGCAACGAACGAAATGAACTCAATTATTATCACGGGCACAATGGGCGAGGACGACCCGTTGAGATTTCTAGCGAATAGCCCATTAGCGGGTGTGCTCTTACCTTCTTAACAATACTGGCGGGAATGGATGCTACGTGTTCGGAACAGATAATTCCCACACTTGATTGTACCTACCGATGTTAACCTGCACACCTTTACCTTGCCGTCCCATATAGCTCCACACTATACAAACACCTCTCAACAGGGGAATACAAAATTACCTTAATCGTTCAACTTTATATTATTATGTTCGGCTGACGATCTGATAGATGTCAACCTTCACAATATTATTATTTATTACATGGGGTGCCGATATTACGCATGATTTTCCAAAATAATGAGAATAAAGTTGTTTTTTTAGGTCGTAGAAAACATTTTTAATTCATCAGACAGAATAAAAAAGTTTCAATTAAACAATATTTTACTAAATAGATTCCATTTATTGGTTGATGCATTAAACACGTTTGTTTTTTTTCCATTTGTTGTATACATGTATACACCGATTTTGTATCTATCAAAAATATTACTTTAACTGTGTTGGAATATGGTAGAGTACCTTTTTCCACAATAAACACAGAATTTGAATTGAGTTTTTTGAAGTAAAACTTCTTAACGCACGCTTGACTTGGGGATGGTGAATGCGTGACAAAAGTGTGATCGGGCGAGGCAAACGAAAGTTGAGAGGGAGATGTAAGTTAGCGAAGATAGAAAGAGAGAGAGTTACGTTTCGTATATTACTGTAGAGGCAAGAGAGAGAGGTGCGAGCACACATTTTAATCCTCTCTTTCTCTCATAGCCAATTACGTTTCGTATATCTAAGACACAGTGCAGGCCTATTGTCTGAATCACACTGTAGAAGCAAGAAAGAGCAGTGCGCGTGTACAATTTCTTTCTCTCTTTTTTTATAAGTTAGTGAAGTTTTACTTCAGTCGTGTGGTCTAAACTTTAGACCATACGACTGAAGTAAAACTTCACTAAATGGATATATTGCTGCTAATTCTTCGTGATTCTTACAGTGATTGTTTGTTAACACGAATATACTATTGAAGAAATTTTCACGATAGTTGAATTTATGTACTAAGATACTTCCATATATGAGACACGATACGAACTTAGCACGTTGGAATGTTCTGTACACTAAAAAAATGTGTGCATATGCTCCGCGGGCCACAAGCAAACAACCAAGAGTGTGCTTGGTCTAAAGCAACTCTCCAACAAGCTTTAAACTAAACCAGGGGGCCGGTTCCCCGTTCAAGTGATAGAAACATGATGAGTTTACAGAAACTAGCCTTTTTTTATCAACCATCTACCTCTTAACATCCTGACAGTTGCCACAAGCACCATCTGGACGCTTAATAGAAACCTGCATTATCGAAATATAGCCTAAACCTGTAAACAGATTCATAAAGGTTCAGACAGATTGAGACAGGTTCAGATAGGGCAGTTAAAATACCATTCGCTTACAAAAAAACGCGTGTAGACCACACGACTGAAGTAAAACTTCACTTACTTATAACAGAAGAAAGAAAATGTGCGCGCGCACTGCTCTCTCTTGCTCCTACAGTGTGATTCAGACAATAGACCTGCACTGTGAAAGGCCTTTAGATATACGAAACGTAACTGGCTATGAGAGAAAGAGATAAATAAAATGTGTGTTCGCACCTCTCTCTCTTACCCCTACAGTATCTATATACCTCTCTCTTTCTATATTCACTAACTTATATCTCCTTCTCAACTTCTATTCGCCTCGCCCGATCACACTTTTCGTCACGCTCTCATCACGCATTCACCAGCTTACTCCCCAAGTCAAGCATGCGTAAAGAAGTTTTACTTCAAAAATATTCAAACTGTTGAGTGAAGACTTCATCAGATCTTTGTCACCTTGTATAACTACTTTGCTATAGTTGATTGCTGTATCTACCAATAATAAAATGAGACATATAGGTACGTACATCAACGTAAATTTAAAAAAAAATTATTGACTTTAAGGGTTGTGAAGTACGAATACATATAAGCCATTAATCTTAATGTTACGTATTTTATTAGTTTGAGAAAAAAATATTTTATTGAATTCTTAGAATCGAACCCTACCAAGGCACATGCCACGTGTTACCGCTATTTTTCTTTGTATATTAATCTCACAATAATATTATTTTATCATATTATGTCATGTCATTATTACAATAACATTATGTAGCCATGTAATAAAACAAAACCTTTACCCGTCATCCACATGTTATAAAGGAGTACCTATTTTATCAAATATTTGATCAAGACAATCCGAGCGTATAGGACGATAATTCAGGGATGACCTTAAATGCTTTGGTTCGTATTGACAGGCGGATTTTGATAGGGGTAGATCAACCCTTGTATGGTTTGATATTTCCAGTCGAGTTCTCACGTTTCCTTCAAAATTCAGATATGTTTGTTGGGTAGGTACCTGGTATACGTCCCATCTTCATCTCCCCTTTTCCCAGATCATTACAATCTAACGAAGGGACCTACTTGTAGTACTCCATTAACCGATAAAAACATACTGAAATGGATCTGAAAAATTGACCATTAATTTAATAAAAAATGAATTTTGATGGGAATATACACATTATATATAATATACATTATATATAATACACATTATATATAATACACATTATATATAATACACATTATATATAATACACATTATATATAATACATATTATATATAATACACATTCATGAAGATTCATATTTTAATCGTTATTTCTCCATGTCCATTCCTAGTACGTATTTATTTGTGATTTTTGATGTGAAACTTCTTTAGCTCCGTTGTGATTTGAAATTCGGATGGAATGGAAGTGCGTCACTAAAATTATTTATTTGACGTGTCCTCGGATCTAATATAATGCGCTAAATTCACGGCTTCACGCGAGCCTCCGATAAGACAGCGGAGTAAAGCGCCTGACAAACAGCGGCCAGTGAACGGAGGTTCGAATCCTATGACGTCCAAAAAAAAAATTTTGTAAAATATATATCCAATCTTCAAACCACTTTAAAATAAACAGAAAAATAAAAGAAAGCGACATCAAGCGACTTTCTAGTTTCACCTCTACCGCGTATGAATTGCACACTCTGATTTTCTTTTTAAATAATACTTACTTAGTTGCCTATTTACTAAAAAAAATCATTGTGCGTAAATATATTATTTAAAAAATTTATAATGAATCAATAGGCCACTTGCATCAAAATTTTTGTAATTTTTTTTCGGCTTAAGCAAATATTCTAAGACATTTAGAATTTTTTTTTTTCGTATTTTTGAAACCGTGGTGATTTTTTAAAACTTCAATCCGAAAAATCAAACCATTTTTTTATAAACCGGAAAGACGGTACATACTTTTATAGGTGCAAAAAAACGATAATTACGTAGCCGAAAATCATTTTAAAAAAAATAACGTTTTCCAAATGAATGACAATAAAATGTACGGGGTTCTCTTCATAAAATCTGTCAAAACACAGTCATCTTTATAAAATCGTCAAACCAAAGGATACGTTCGCAGAGAACCAACAATAAATCTAGTGAATGTTAAACGTCAAATTCAAAAATTCGCTTAAAATCAAAGTGTTGCCATATAAAAAAAACTAAATCAGTGTGGAATTTTACAAAATTAATAGAACATAATCGGAGACGGGACATTTTTATGTAGTGACGTCACGAGCTCAAATAATGGATTGGATTTATTTATTTAAAAAAAAAAACTATACATTTCTAAAAATTTTTACTGATTTTTTTCCGTAATTTTAGTAAAAAAATTTATCCACATGATTTTTTCCAAGTCGTTATGAAATCCATGCAAGTAGCCTATTACATATATTTACTTAATTGAAATATAAATTAGTATACATTTTCTTATAATTTTATTTTATTTTGTAATTCGCAAAATGTCTTAACTTTTGAATGGGGATTTTTATTCTGAAAGGCAGTCTTATTTTATTAATTTTCCTCGTAAGTCTCGTCCCTTGTGGGTGTTTGTGCTGCAGGTTTTGTAATTCTCTTAAAAATATCTACACTTGAAGTATGGCCATTAAATATTTTGTAGAATAAAAATAACTTATTAAAGTATATAATTTATTTAAATAACAAGATATTTTACTCCTTCAATATTTATTCTATTTTCGTTTATCTATTTTTATACAGTATAATTTTCATAGCTTTATTTTGTAGTATTGACATTTGTTTAATTAATCCGTTGTTGGCTAAGAATAGCATACTTCTACAGTTATCAGCGCGTGGCATAATCCTGGAGAGTATTTTTATAAAATAAGGTGTGTCTGTGAAATTATCTGGAATTGAACGATGTTTAAGAGTAATAAATAAGTTTTTACTATAATACCTTTAACAAAAAAAAAGCTAAAAATAACGCAAGGAAATAATATGCTCCTGAAAAATCAGGTGTTACCAACGATCTGCAGGTGTTTTTATGGTAAAAAAATTATGTTAAAAAATGTGCTATGCAGTTTTTGGTAGGGATAATTAATTGGTTTCATAGTGCTTTCATTCCGTAAGCCTAGACTTAAACTTTAGGTGGCACAGTTTACACCCGCGCTGTAAGCGGGTTTCCTGCAGAGCGTCGGACCATCCCAATAATTAAGGAAATCAGAAAACACCAAAAGCGCGCCCCGCTGATAAAACAACATTGTTAAAGGTAACGAAACGAAAGATGAGCACAATAAAAATGCTTGGAATTGGTGTATTGGTCTATCTGTGTGAACGTCAAGCGACGCCCACTAATAATAATAATAATAATAATACTTGGCTGATTTATAAAGCGCCGTTTTTGTGAAAAATCACCTCAAGGGCGCTATATAATAGATAAGGTTATCTGTCTTGCTTACGCTCACTTATTGTAACAAGTTAGAAGAGAAGCAAGTTTTAACGACACCCTTACGGACTGCACTTATGGGGTGTCCTATTCATTCAGTTCGTAATTTGATTTAAACATACGTGCACCTACATATCGCAAGTGAAATAATTATTAATTTTTAAATTTGAAATAATAAATAGTTGTCATTATTTTCAATTCGAATCTTTATTAGTAGATTTACAGAGGGTTTTTAAAGTATGCAAGTGTAATATTTATTACGAAATCATGGAGTCCGGTTTCAAAACGGGACGTGGCAAATCACTGAATGGACAAAGTCGTGAAATTTTATTCCGCGTGTTTAATTATTTTATGCATAATATAAAAAACGGTGGCCAATTTTTAAGCATGAATGACTTATATGATTTGACGTCTGAGGTAACTGGAGTATCGCAGACTAGTATTCGACGTATCGTAACTGGAGTGGCAAAGGAAGCAGAAACACAACCGTCGTCATCGTCAACTCAACGACCAACATTCAACACACCAGGGAAGAAACGACGCAGACTCTCAACCAAATCAGATGTAGTTATAAGAAGATGTGTCTATGATTTTCATTTAGTTCATAAGTCTTTGCCAACGATGAAAAAGATTCATAGAGTTCTGAAAGGATACAGCGACTACGCAGGGTGTATAACTACGTTAAGGAAAGTTGTTCACAATTTGGGTTTTCGATGGAGAAAGACGGAAACAAACCAAAAGTTGCTTATTGAAAAAAATGATATACGACTTAAACGTACCACATATCTCACTAAATTAGAAGAATACAGGAATGACGGACGTCCAATTGTGTATTCTGATAAGACATACATTCACAGTACGCATACAACATCACGTGCGTGGACTGACAACTCCAATAAAGGAGCTGAAGTTCCTGTGTCTAAAGGAAAACGTCTAATAATACTTTATGCACGCAGTGAAAATGGTTTTGTACCCAACGCACTGCTAACATTTAAATCTGATCAGAGGACTGGCGACTACCATGGTGCTATGAATTCCGCCAATTACAGAAAATGGATCACGGAAAAGGTTTTGCCAAATCTGGAACCAAAATCTGTGCTTGTTATAGACAATGCGTCATACCACAATGAAGAATGCGAAAGGATTCCGACATCAAGTTCAAGAAAAGGAGTTATGCTGACCTGGTTGGAAAAGCATGGAATACCGTATCCGATTAAAAACACAATACCAATATTGTATGATATTATTAAGCTTCACAAGATACGAGTCAATAAAATACATTCTGGACCAATTGCTGGAAAAGCATGGTCACTCAGTATTGCGTCTGCCACCATACCACCCGGAGCTGAACCCAATCGAACTCTGTTGGGGAATAATAAAAGTACGCGTAGCTGCCAGGAATGTTAGTTTTACAATGGATTCCGTCCACACTTTACTTGGAGAAGAAGTTGTCGCAATTAATGACCAGACATTCAAAGACATTTTTAGAAAGGTCAAGGAACAAGAAAATAAATACGAAAAATTAGAACCCAAGATCGATAATTACACTGATGAATTCACAATACATCTTGGCGAATCAGATGAAGATACCTCCGTTGAATCATCTTTGGGATCTTCAGTCAGTGGGGAAATAAGTGGCGTAGGTAAACTTTTAGATGATTCTGACTAATGTGCTAAAGGTCCAGTGGGATATTCTAGGAAACAATATAACTTTGGAAATGTGGGTTAATTATACTTCTAGGAAATATATTAAATTAACATTAAACATGCTTTATAAAATAAATATTTCTGGTCAGAAAAATATTTATTCTCCGAAAAACAATTAGCTACCTATAAATTTCGATTGCCGTAATTTCCGTGAATTAGGGTCATTACCAATAGAAGTTTGTTATTTACAGTATTCTTAAATAAATGGCTAAAAATCATTAGCAATACCATTGTCTTTTTTTATGAATACCTACCCATTTGAATTCAATCCTGAAAATTATCACATTTACTTAGTTTAGAAAAAAAAATTGATATTCTTCAGTATTTCAGTAAAGATGTTGTAAAACAAAATAAGTTTTATATGACCGACTTTAAAACGCTTTGACTTCGAATTCTCAATTGTGAAATAATCATTAATTGTTTTTTTTTTAAGTCTAAAACGAAACACGCCGTATGAAAGTTTTGCATCTGTGTGAGTACTGTGATGAAGTCAATTTAATTTTCGAGACCTATACCAATAGGAAGGACTCAAGAATTTAATAATATATTTTTTAATCATTATTTGTGATATATTTATTTCTCTCCCATAAAATATATTTTACGTAGGTTTAATAAACAAATGCTTGAATAAAAATTGTCGTCTAAAAAATGTTCTAACAAAACTGTTATGAATGCTGAATCACCATAATATTGTTGAAATGCAAATTTATTTATTTATAATATTAACGCCTTTCGGCTTTTACATAATATAACATAGTATGTAGCAACAACATGAAAAATACAGCTCTAGCGAGTTTGTAAAACAAAAAGAAAATAGTTGAGATAGTCATACCTAGTAAATATTTAGATAACAAAACGAAAATAAATAGATATTTAAATTTTACAATATTGTATCATTGTATACATATATTTATATGTAATACATGCAAATAACTTATCTTAAAGAGAATAAATGATTTATTATTTCATGCTTATATTTTATAAGCGACACATTCCATACATCTAAGTGTGAAAACATATTGCCTAAGTTTTGAATTCTGTGTAGTGGTATATTGAAATGGGACATGGTCGTAGTATTGCCACAATAAAACGGTAGTAATGACCTTGTGTTTCTGGCTGGCACATTAAAATTTATGAGCGCCAAAACTTCGTTTTGTTAATTTTATTAAGTAAGATTTTAAATAAAAATACTAGGTCGAAAACAGTTCTTCTGTCACTCAAATTTAATAAATTAGATAAACGCAGAAGATATGTGTAGTTTAATTGTTCTTTAGGTATTTTTAGTTTATAATTTAAAAAGCGTAGGATTTTTTTTTGGACTCTTTTATTGTTTGAGAATGCACGTTATAGTAAGAGACCATACAGTTGAGTTATATTCAACCTGACTCCTCACAAGTGATGTATATAGAAGTTTTAATATTGGTAAAATCTTTAGCCACTCTTAGTACAAAACCTAACATTTTTAAACGAAGCTAAGTTTAGTGTCGAAAGTACCACCTAAATAATTAATTTCAGCAACAGATTCGAGAATAATGTTATTGATTGTGCAATTGAAATAAGTTGGATTATTTATTTTAAAAATCTCATAGTTAAATCTCATGCTCAAATACTGTTGGAAAGATAATAAATTGTTTTCTTGTATGCATATCTCCTTTTATACCATTTTAAAATTACTGCTCTAAAGAACTTTAGTGACTTGTTTTAATTTGATATTGTCTACTATTAAAAAAATGCGACCTTCATAAAACATAACAAAACATGGATTCACTGATAAAAGTAGACTAGGAAGGCATATACGATACGACACGATACGATTGTACCCCCAGCCAGGAGCACTCCTGTCCCTGTGAGACTGGTACACCGAGGGGCACTGATTTGTTAGGACTTGGAACACGTGCTCTGAGGATGGAAAGGAGGTTGGAGTTTAATTGACCGGTATACATGGCAACCTGAATTCCATTCTAAATTCCAAAATTGGAATTTAGAATTAGGAATAAAGGAGTGGATTGAGCATTATTTTTTTTATCATTTCTTAGTGTCTTCCTTCTTCTTTCCTCTTCTCGACTCTTCTGGAATCTTCTGATCTAGTTATGGCCGTTTTTGGCTCTATTGCCTCTTCTTGGATCTTCTCGTCTCTTCTTGTTTCTTTTTGACTCTTCTTGTCACTTGTGTCTTCTTGTCACTTCTGGTCTCTTATCGTCACTTCTTTTCTATTATTGTCTCTTCTTGGATGTTTTCTTCTCTTTTCGTCTCTTCTTGGCTATTCTTGTCTCTTCGTGGCTCTGCTTGTCTCATTCTTTTCTATTATTGACTCTTTTTGGCTCTTCTTGCTTCTTCTTGGACGTTTTCGTCTCGAATCCACCCCCCCCCCCCCCGCGCCTACTCTAGCCACTTCGTAACGGCGCGCAAACCCACCCCACTCACGCCCATTAACCTTCTCACTAGTTTTATCTAATGGTGAATGTGTGAATGCGGATGAAAAGTGCGGATGTCGAAGGACCTTGCGTGTGTTTGTTAGGATGTGTGTTTAGACCACTGCACAAGTAAAATTGAAAGCACAAAGGAGAAGGTAAGGAAGGGACTTACGGTGGAATCTTGACTCCTGGACTTGACTCCTTCACTTCCTTGAACCTGGGTTTTGTTCATGAACTTGTACAGTGATTAATCGCGGGATGCGGATTCAGTTAGCGGATGCGGGGATATTATAGGATGCGGGGTGCGTAATATTATACTTGTTCACGCGGCGAGTTCATTAGCGACACTGATTGTTATGGTAACGATGACAACATAGGGATGGGATAGATTGGGGAAAAGGAACATCATAGGGATGGGATATGTGACAATCAAGATACAAGTACAGGGTCTATGATATATGTAGATGTGTAGGTAAGTGTAGGTATTGTTTAAACGCCCAACCATGCCCCCCGCCTGGAAGGGGATGAAAGAATCCACTTCCATAAACCATAAGAGTGCATTAAGCTTCACTTTATAAACAAAATTTGTGAAACTTAAAGCTAAAAGATAGGCCATAGATGCAATATCCGATGGCCAAGTCAACGGACTAAGTCATTGCAAAGGTAAGGGGTAAAGTTTTAACCTGCGGTGTATGCGGTATGAGGAATGCGGAATGCGGTATGCGGTGTGCAGTATGCGGTATGAGGTATGCGGTATGCGGTATGCGGTATGCGGTATGCGGTATGCGGTATGCGGTATGCGGTATGCGGTATGCGGTATGCGGTATGCGGTATGCGGTATATCTCCCATTATCGGGAATTGCGGTTGGCAACGAATGTCTGCCATTTAGCGGGCAGTGAATTTATCCATGCTAGTGCAACCGTGCTGTCACAAAAGGATAAAGTCATATGAATTATCAAATTTAATGCATAGGTGTTACTGACCGTACGCATTAATCGTATAAGGACCAGAGCTCCATATAATTCTCGACGCGCAAGTGAAATCGTCTTTGCAGGAGCGACCTTAGATTTAGCGCATAATAAGATAATTGTGATTTTGTTAGTATTTTGACAGTAAACATGTAAGTATATAATACTTCCAAATGCGCGTTTGTTTACGTCAGAAAACCCGATAAGTGTTAATACATATTTGTATTCGACACCTAAAAAGCGAGGAATTTTAATAGATTGCAATAATGGCAATTCCTTTTCAAACTGACGCCAAAGCGTGACAACGATGTAAGGAGGAGTATCGTCCCAATCCAGATTGTACTCCCATAGAGATTTAATTATAAGTTTAGCTAATAAAACAACTAGCGCGACGAAACCCATCAAATCCCAAAGACGAGTAATCGTCGATAGGATGTTTCGTTTGGTGCGAGTTCTTTCGTTAGAGTTTACAACAAATATAAAATTATCAGAAGCGGGTATCCAATGAAGTCTTAGTATTTTTAGGTTTTCATCGGGATTAAATTCCATATGTTCATTGACATGGCGATCTGAAGGAATCGTGGACAAAAAGTTTAGAGAACTACTAGAGAATTTTATAAGATCGAATCCTCTCGCGGCGAATAGATAAAAATTGAGGATAATGAGAAACAGATCACCTTGTAAAGTATTACCGGTGTGTAGAATATCATTAAGAGAGTAACCAGAATTGGATTTTATACTCGCGTTCAGCAGCATCCGATTTTTGGTAGTCAGTATATCTTCGCGAACTACGATATGATGCGGGATTACGTAATGCGGTAAATCAGAATTGTCAACTGGAGAAATGTACCCTTTCTGAAGGTATTCTCGCAATATTTTGTCATATTCGATTTTTATGGTGGGTTCCATTTTAAGCGGCGTTCGAGAGATCGGTACCTCTGTTCGGCTGCCGGCAACGACGCGCCAAGGACAGATGGACCTTTTCGAAACGGTAACGCGACGATATAACGACCTGTCGTGTCACGAGAAGTTGTGATTTTGAATTTTTCTTGTTCAACAGGCGTTAAAATCTTCTCATCCGGAATGTCTTCCAATTCAAAGAAGCGTGCAAGAGAAAAATCCTTGTTTTCTGCGAACGTACAAAATGATTGCGTGACGTAGTTACTTGGGGTTTCAATCATCGTCGGAGCAGTGCCTAAGATTAAATACCCTAAAGTAGTTTCAATTGCAAACGGCTGACCAGGGGGACCTGATATTTTGTTAGCCTTTAAAATGCGAGCAAACATGTCACATCCCAAAATAATATCAATGTCACCAGGCATACAGAAAGTTTTGTCTGCTAAAGGTAAATCGTCGAGATACGATAATGAAGCGCGGTTTATGTTAACGGTAGGCAGTTCACTGGTGATACTTTCTACCACATACGGTTGAATCGTATACGAGTGAGCATCATCATAATGGGAGAACAGTTTGAGACAAGTCATTCCTTTTGTTAGATTTCTTACGTCACCTATTCCCGTGACATAAGTGCTGGGAGATGATTGTACCGTAAGATTCAAACGTGAACAGCATTTACGCGTAATAATGTCCCTTTGGGAGCCGCTATCGATTAGCGCACGTATTGTCTGTACCTGACCCTTAAGATCTCGAGTTAAACAAACGGCGGTTCCCAAAAGTACTGTTGTATTTTCACGAGAGTACGAATTTGTCACACACAGCGATACTGGATTTGGAGACTTTGAATTATTATAATCGCTATCTGTTTGTGACGTGGAAGATGGTATTGGGTCTGACTGTTGGTTTTGCATATCAGTTTGCTTGAAATGCAATAAAGTATGGTGATTGAGAGCGCATGATTTACACGTATTTTTCGATTTGCATGATCTTGTGTTGTGCCTAGTACTTAGGCAGTTCCCACAAACTTGCGTATTGGATGACTTAATAAAATTAAATCGATCGCGTGGTTCTAGACTAATAAATTTAGAACATTGATATAGAAGGTGCGATCCATTTTGACAACAAAAACAAATGTCAATGGAGTGATTGTCACTTTTCTCGACATTTATAAATGTCTTTGCGGAGTTTTTCTTTTGCGGTTTAGCGGAAATATTATTATTTGAACCGAGGCGGCTGGATGTAGCTTGCGTAACTTGCGCACGAGTGAGTATCCTTTGCTGTACTCTTATAAATTCAATTAATTCTGAGCTCGACGGAAAGTTTTCATTGTCTCGAATAGAAGATTCGAAAGCCTTTACTGTCTCTATATCAAGGCGTTTAAGACCCAGATGTAGCAACATAAACTCTGCGAGATCTTTAATCTGCAACTGTTTCAGCGCGGCAATGTTTGTAGCATATGTGTCTGCAAAATGCTCTAAGGAAGCGGGCGTGACCGAATTAACCACAGGCATTTTCAATAACCGGTCAAAGTATGATTCTGCGAGAATGCGATGATCGTTATATTTACTACATAAGGCATTCCAGATCACCTGGTAATTTGCACCGATGGGTGTGATTGTCCTACAAATAGTCAATGCCTTTCCCGTCAACTTGGACATGAGATATTGCATCTTTTCAGAATTGTCCAATGAACTATTTAAATGTATAACAGAGACATAGGTCTCATAGAAGAGAGGCCAATTTTCGAGATTTCCGTCAAAGCATAAAATTTCTAAGGGCGGTAATTTGATTTGACGACGCGGTTTCTCTACTGGATTTGATTGCATGCTTGCCTCGGTAAATTTAATGACACCATACATTTCTTCAAATGCATTCAGTTGAGTGTACTCGACGACTGCTTCTGGGTTTATTTCCAATTCACAATCGACTTTTTCGTCTAGAATCGCGATGAATTCTGAACGAATTCTTTCTATGGTTCCAGCGCCCGATAAAAACGCTTGACGATTTATAGCGCTGTCAGATGATGTCTTAATTTTGTCAAAAACTGACTGTAATGTTACAAAACTAGAAGCTAGCTTCGCGTTCAATTGTTTCAGACGTCTGTCATCCCGTGGCGATGAACCAGACGGTGCGGTTGTAGACATTTTCTTGCTCCGGTTAATTTATTAAATATAACAATAA
Organism: Limnephilus lunatus; assembly: GCA_917563855.2. Classification (NCBI taxonomy): domain Eukaryota; kingdom Metazoa; phylum Arthropoda; class Insecta; order Trichoptera; family Limnephilidae; genus Limnephilus; species Limnephilus lunatus. Next base: position 22,737,564 of record OU830604.1, on the reverse strand, counting down.
TACAGCCCAAGAATATGCTTATAATGTTTATTTGAAACGAATAAATTAAATATTTAAATTTACGCGCAATGGTAAATATAAATTAAATATTTATGTGCAATGTTAAGTGAGGTCAACTTTGACCCCAACAACTGTAAGGGGTTAACAGTGGGGCTAAATTTGCCCCGACACCCGTGCGGGGTTAACAGAACTGAATTTTGTATACAATTTATTCGTAATCAATGTGAAGATCGCATTGGATCAAACTATAAGGTGTGTAGGTACTAACCTTAATACGTTCAATGCTTGTACCTGAGTAGGTACCCACTTACTGCGGTTTGTGTAAAATGCAATTTAATTTGAAAATAAATTCTAAAATTCAAATAAAAAATTCACTTGTTGATGTTGATTGACAGGGAATTTAACCATTGGTAACGTAATACAAAATGGCTTAACTGCGGGTGATCTTAATGCACTTTTAGAGTTTTTAAGATATTTTTAAAAGGTTATATATCCGGCTCGTTCGGGCCATAAAATGAATGTGTGAATGCGGATGAAAAGTGCGGATGTCGAAGGACCTTGCGTGTGTTTGTTAGGATGTGTGTTTAGACCACTGCACAAGTAAAATTGAAAGCACAAAGGAGAAGGTAAGGAAGGGACTTACGGTGGAATCTTGACTCCTGGACTTGACTCCTTCACTTCCTTGAACCTGGGTTTTGTTCATGAACTTGTACAGTGATTAATCGCGGGATGCGGATTCAGTTAGCGGATGCGGGGATATTATAGGATGCGGGGTGCGTAATATTATACTTGTTCACGCGGCGAGTTCATTAGCGACACTGATTGTTATGGTAACGATGACAACATAGGGATGGGATAGATTGGGGAAAAGGAACATCATAGGGATGGGATATGTGACAATCAAGATACAAGTACAGGGTCTATGATATATGTAGATGTGTAGGTAAGTGTAGGTATTGTTTAAACGCCCAACCAAATGGTAATGCCGTAATAATTCGATTTCTTCTTCCTGGATCTTACAGTGTAAAATTTCTAAATAAAAAATCATAAAAAAAAAAAATTATAAAAAAAAAACAACGACAACTAATCACGAAGTTGACAATTAAAATAATTTATCACAAATTCCGTGTTCGGACAAATGCACTTCTCTGAAATGTAATGAAAGACCGACCCAAAAAAACATAAGCAATTAGGAAAATTATATTAAAAACAGTGCTCTACATTATTTATATTGTTTTGAGAACGTTTTTCGGGTTCAGTGTATATTATGTTAAATAAACACTCTCCATCCCATCAACTAAAACAACAAAACTCTTCAACCAATAAATAAAAATGAATGACTTATCTTAATGGTGTGACGCAATCCTTGTGTCCTTGCTTCTAACGCTTTGGTTCCCCACTTGAGGTTGTTGCACATGCTAAAGAACTGTGATCATGTTTTAAAACTTAAATCGAGCAAACTTTAAGCGATCGTATCTTCCTTTCCGAAAAAAATAAAATTACTTCGCGAATTTTAGCAGATGTAATGAGAGTGTTACGCGTATGTATGCCATCTTTCATGAAGGTAGCTTGAATTGAACCCAACTTATTTGAAAAACAAGTCAGGATCGATGTAGACACGTCTTGTTTGAACTGCGAACCACACACTCTCCTGAAAGTAGACTAGGTAGGTATACTAAAAAAATCCCTAGTTCAATAGTTACCAGTACCTAAGTGTTATTATTAACACTGATTTATCGGGATATCATTTGTATCGTTCGCTATATGAAATAACTCGAAGCGATTTATTTCAATATATTAAATAGTATCGACCTGGGTACATGTTTTCTTGCTTGAAATGAATAAATCATTTCAAATAGAAATTACTTAGTAGGTTTTGAATATTTTCGAAAAGAAAAATAAATAAAAGGTAAATTAAAAATATAATGTATATAACATTAACTATTTGATATAATAGTCTTAATCGGTAATACTTTATAATCTACTTTATTTTATAAGTAGGTACGTACGGATATGTTTGGCAAATATCCAAAAATTACATTTCCTGAGAAGTTAAATGAACTTGGGACACATTATTTGTATAATATTTTTACATTACAACTTAAATTTAAAAAAATAATTATGAAAATGGCCTTACCTAATTAATACTTCCCGATTATGTACATTACTTTGTTACATTTTCGAACACCATTTCTGTAAAGATTTCTAAGTAAGCAAATATATAAAATCTGTTCTTTAGATGCCATCCCACCCCCCCATGATTTAGGTAATAATTTTCTAAAATAGCATTTTTATGAGAAACAGTTATATAATTTGTACGTAATACATACGTAGGCACCTACACATTATGCCCACCTACTCTGTTCAAAGTGCCATTTATATTTCAAACACTTAATCAATTTAACAATAAAAACGTTGAGCAGATATTTCACGAACTTAATTTAATCGATCGGAAACTTCAGAAACTTCCTTGTAACATTTTTCAGAGAAAATAACTAATTTCCTTGTTTTTGATAATATTTTTACAGTAAATCACGTTAGTAACGATTCTATTGAGAAAACGTTAATGGTGAATTTCCGTTGAAAATAAGTGGGGTGAAGCATCACGTCGTAATTTATTGAAATATTCCGAAATTTATTGAAATATTAAATTATTTAGGAGACCGGTAACATTAATTTTGCGGGTGGAACGAAAATTCTTTGGTTTCCTCTTTCGGTGTTTCTGTCTCAGCCGCCTTTATAAATATTGAACGCCGGTATTTGTGTTGACTCTGCATTGTAAACAGCTTGTTTGTACTGGCTAGACAAAACATTGGTGGAGCTTGCTCCATCACCGGAATTATGTATTAAGTCGTTTATTATTAACATAATGTATCATTGGGACTTTTTTGTTAAAAATTTACAAAATGATCGTATTTTAGAAGAAGCCCCATAGTGTGGGTAAATTGGTTCGGAACATTATTTGAAAGTTCTTGTAATAAATACTTTAGGACTTGGGGAGCTGATAAATTTGTTGAAAATTTGTTGAAATCTATATTGTTTTATAAATCCTTTGTAATATTATTTGATACATTAAAAAGGTATGATGGGGATCGCGGATTAATTAAGTGTTTTTTGGTAATGATAATATAATGTTACCCATATCGCCTTCCCTAGTTTGTTGAATCAAAATGATTACGGGTTTGTAAAGTTTTCTTTGCGTTATTATTAAGATTAATGAGTTTGACCTTAACGCGAGGCTGTTCGGTCGCCTAAAGTACCTATACAGGTTAATAAAGTACTCGAGCCTTAAATGTTTTCCTGTTGAATATAATAATTAGTCTAATGGCATTTTAACTTCCTTGGTTGACTTTGAGGAGAGTACTGTTACAGAACAAATTCGCCCACATCTCTAGTAGTAATGGAGGAATCTAATAAGTATTCTTTCCTAAAATACGTGGGAATGACAGCTTTATCCGAAATGTTAAACCAAACTTAAACTTTATTACTAAGTTTGTTTGATACCTCCAAATTTTTACAAAAAAATAATTACGCTCATTATGAGTTTCGTGGAAATATACGTACTCATAATATAACAAAATGTTTCTTGAACATTTAGCTAATAAGCATGATATTGATTTCTTCAATCAACTAATAAGTGTGTCTTTATTTAAATAGATCAATGTACATAACCACTCTGTACTTACAATTCAAGCACTTGGAGTGAAATAATAGGATCTACTCACCATCCAATTTGCTGAACGGCTTGCTGTTTAGCATGCTAACACTGTAACGCTGTCTGAAACGTTGGCTAAAGAAGGAGGTAGTACAACACGGCATAACACCCCCAAAATAAATAAGTAAAATAGTTTAGGCCGTGAAAATCTAAAAACGTATCAAACTTTGCAATGGTTAAATTTTACAGTAGGTAAACTAGCCATTAGTTAAACATATTTTAAATGGTTAAGTTACTAATAAATACATGAATAAAGTTATCACCAACAAAAGATTAGCAAAATTATTTGAAAAATTAATTCCACTACGAGATGGAAGAAAGGTTCCGATCACCCCTGCAATTATAAAGAAAAACCAGATTAATGAAGAGTCTTTCAAAATATTTCACACATCATGTTGCAAAAAAAATAATGGCAACTAATCATTTGAAATAGACGTTGCATTTTATGGTTACTTTATAATATAGTTCCCCTTTTATTTTCCAGAAAACAAACTTTCCATTTACTTACAAAATCCTCGCCATTTACAAACAACAAAAAGAGTTGTCAATTACAAATTGGTCTTGATGAAGAAATCTTGCCACCTACAAAGAAACTTTAACTTGTTTTGGATCGATTCACGTCAATACAAGATAGATAAAATATTCCAATTACCCCAATAATTGTCAATAAAAACAATGTCCCTGTCCTTAACCATTATTTAATTTAAGTCAGTGTTTGTAAGCAAAGAATAATACTAGGGTCTTGCTAAAATTCGAGGAAATCTTTCTATTTTCGCTTAAACGAGTGGCAACACCTGGCGGATCCGCCGCAATTTGCGACGCAATTTCGGTTCCGTCCGCCACCCCACGCAGCTATTTTCATTTGAAAAGAATTCCGGCAATTCATGGGTTTGTTGTGCAATCCTTTCGTTAATCGTCGGCCTACCGATGTTTTTTCACATTAGGCTTGTTGTAACAAATGGTTTACTTATGTTTTCCGTATTTCCTTTCCCGCTTAACCTGTTTGCTTCAGGTTCAATTCAATCAGGAAAACATTCTGTAGATGTGACGTTGGGATGCCAACGTCACATCTACAGAATGTTTTCGTTAATCGTCCGTCTATCGATTATTTTATTATAATATGTAGAATTGTTGTAAAAATGGTTTATTTGTGTTTTCCACAATTCCTATCCCGATTTACAAGTTACATAGCTTTAAGACTAATGTTCAAATGGCAAGCTAACGCTATATTCTCAGAAGTTCATCAAAATACACTATAAATATTGTTATATTTTGCCTAAGGTATTTCAGTCAAAATTTTAAACTGGGAAGTGACCAATGCCGAACTTTATTTACGTGCAATTCGTCCGTTAATTGTCGGTACACCGAGATAACAGCTGAATGATTTAGTTATTTTTTATTTATTTTCTACCCGGCTTGGTCTTTCTTCTGTGTTTATTTGTGTCAATTATCAAATGATACGTGATCAATGTACGTCTTCAGAATACCTTCATTAAAAAATCCATACTGTTCCTGAATATTTCAGAATGTTTCAATATGTTCTAGAATGCTCTAAAATAGTCTAGCATATTCTTAACTGTTCTAGAAATTTCTAGAGGGTGAAAATTCCAACCCTTATATCTTCAAGAGCATGCCTTTCAGGTAAAATGGTAACCTTCTTCGTGTATGGGGGATAGAGGGCTACCACACCATATACTACCTTGATCGTACCGGAACTCGATTTTGAGTTTTAGCGAGACGCAACTTCCATACACTTTATTTTATAATATAATATATTGGTCAAACAATTGCAGTATTCGTGATATATACTTGGCCGATAGTTGGATTCTGCATTGGTGATCTAATTCAACCAATTATTATTTAATTGTTAATAATTATTAATTGGACCACCCTGCAGGGCCGATAATTTAACTTGACCAATCGTCGACACTGCATTTGTACTTCGAAGTTTCGTAAATAGAGCGTATACCCAACACTGTGTAATCTGTGTATAACAACATTGACTAACACCTTCGCACTGGATCGGCAGATATGTGCCGACTTGCTGTGCGAACACTCCTACAAGAGTATACACTAACAACAAAACCGATGGCAAACACAAACAAATTTCCACGTTGGTGCGGTCGAAGTTCATCGCTACAACAAACTTCAGCAATAAGATAATATGACAGGCCAAGGTTGGTCTGTTTATTGAAAACTATGATTTTTTGATATTCTGACTACATTTATTTACTTACTTATTTAAAATGTTACCACTATGCCAAATTCTCAAACGAAAATCGAACTAATTTATTATATATAATGAATAACAGATCACTTTGTATAAACCACTATATTATAAACAATATCTACATGTTTCGAACAATGTTATCTTCATCAGGATATGTTAATATAAAGAAAAATAAATAACAAACAAGCATAGACAAATTAGAATAAACTAGAACATGGACAAAATATTAAAAAGTAGAGCTGATTAATTGTGCAATAAATCAAAAAGTTGATTCATATCAAAACAAATTTGTTGAAATTATTAAAAACGTTAAATCCAATAATCATAATAAAAATAATAAACAATTTGTAGAAAAAAAAACATGCTATCAATATTTATAAAATTACACGTGACAAAAACCTTATAATAACAAAGTCAGATAAAGGAAATTCTATAATTATTTTAGATAAAGTTGATTAAATAAAAAAGACTTTGGATTTTTTAGATAATGATAATTTTGAAGTTATTAATAAGAATCCTATAAATAAATGCCAGGAAGAAATTTTTAATACTTTAAAGTCTTGCAAAAGTGATAACATTATTAGTTTATTTAAAAACAAAAAAATAATAATACACAAGTTCCAAAATTGTACAGTTTGATAAAAAATCATAAATAAGAAAAACCTATTAGACCGGTTGTATCCAATTGTAGTGCCCCTAGTTATAAGTTGGCTTCTACAATCAATAAATTAATTCTAAATTTTTTTATTCTAAACACACAATAAAAAATTCCCTTGAATTAATTAAAAAATTAAAATCTTTGGATGAACCTAAAAATGCTATGTTAATATCATTCGATGTTGTTAACTTATTTCCTAGTGTTCCTCTTTTTGAAACTAAATTTATTATTAAAGAATTACTAGATTCTTCAAACATTTCCAAAAACTGTTCACAGGATTTATATAAAATTTTTAATGTTATTCTAAAACAAAATTATTTTCAATTTGACAATATTATTTGCAAACAAAAAGACGGCTGAGCAATGGGTTCAAGCACTAGTCCCTTAGTAGCAGATATTTTTTTAAACAATTTTGAAGATAAACTTTTTAAAAGTCGTGCGTTATTATTTAAATATGTTTATTTTTGGAAAAGATATATGTAGATGATATTTTTGTATATGGACTGGCACTAATAGACAATTAAATTTATTTTTAAATTTCATTAATAAACTCAACAAAAAAATTAAATTTACCCTAGAAATTGGAAATAATTTTTTGGATTTAAATATTTCTATCATTAATAATAAATTTGAATTTAACATTTTTCGTGAAGATACATATACAGATATCATTATACATGAAACATCTAATCATTAATTTTCTCAAAATAAGCAGCTTTTCATACCTTAATAACGGTTATACTTCAAAATTAATAGACAATATGTTAAACAAAAAATATAATTAAAAGTTTTTTAGATATTTTGTTTATCCACACGTTGTTGAAAATGATAATAATTGGAGAAAAAAATTATTTTTAAATAATATCATTTCAAATTTAATAATTAAAAACATGCCAAATAATGAACAGCCAGCTTTTTATACAAAAAACAAATTAAAAAAAATTATATATTAAATAATAAGGATAAATGTGACTTTTTGAACAAATCTGAGGTTTATAAATTCATTTGTAATGATTGTAACTTTTTTTATATTGGAAAAACTTCTTGAAATTTAAACATTAGAGTTAAGGAACATATAAGATGTTTAAATAATAATTATTATTCTGAACCATATTTTGGAAACATGTCATTGCTTTTGATTTTAATACAGGTCTTAAAATTTTACATACTAACACTACGGGCATACAATTGGATAATTTAGAAATTTTAGATATTAGAAAAAGCATTAAAAGTAAATTAAATATTATAAATAACCATACATTTTTAAAAAATAGCAATCTTTTAAATTTATTTTTTGATTTAGACTAATTATTTTAATAATTTATTCTTAAAAGTTTTTTTATTATCTAAATTCAATTTTATTTTTCCTTATATAATTTTTGTATTTAATTTTGTATAACTATTTTTTATGATTTTTAAGCAATTAATCACCTCTACTTTTTAATATTTTGTATATGTTCTAGTTTATTCTAATTTGTCTATACTAACTTGTTTGTCATTTATTTTTCTTTATATTAACATATCCTGATGAAGATAACATTGTTATCGAAACATGTAGATATTGTTTATAATATAGTGGTTTATACAAAGTGATGTGTTATTCATTATATAATTAATGATGCCACAAAGTAATTTTGCGAAGTTTGAAGAAGTAATTTATTATATAATTATGTATTATAATAATGTTATTTAATTATCGAATGAGATAAAAGAATTTGGCATTCTCAGAATATAAAAATACTAGCGACCCGCCCTGGCTCCGCACGGGTGCAATGTAGATACTTATGTCGGGCAGTGTGGTGTGATTTAAAAATACTATGATTATGATTAGTCTATACTACAGGATACCTTTATATACAATATTTACAGCTTTTTTTTCATGAGATAGTACAAAAATGTTTTCTTTAGATGTTACTCTCGAAAGCGCGACATATAACTGGCCGTGTGAGAAACACTCAACACTCAAATCTAAGCCAGCAACGTTGAATGTTTGACCCTGTGACTTATTAATAGTCATTGCAAAAGATAGCTTTACCCCCTATCTATTGGTCAAAACCAAATGAAAATCGGTTACATTGTTTAAAAGATCTAAGCGTACATACATTTTGAGCGACTTCATACTATGTAAAGAAGATATTTTCTTTGAATTTCTCGGCTTTTCTCTACTATAATATCCATTTATTATACATACAAAACCTTTATCTTAAATGACCCTATCTATTGGGGAAAACCACATGAAAATCCGTTGCACAGTTTAAAAGATCTAAGCGTACATACATTTTGAGCGACTTCATACTATGTACAGAAGATATTTTCTTTGAATTTTTCGACTTTTCTCTACTATAATATTTATGTATTGTACATACAAACCTTTTTCTTGAATGACCCTATCTATTGGTGAATATTGCATGAAAATCCGTCGCATAGTTTAAAAGATCTAAGCGCACATACATTTTGAGCGACTTCATTTTATACTATTTATTTATTTTGAATTTTGAATTTCACTCCCGGCTGGGCTTTTACATGCATTATTTTAACAAAGAACATCTTAATCTAAATGTGCATAACAAAAAAAAATAACAAAAAGACACAATCATAAACAAAACAAAAACAAAATCAAAATTATAATCAAATCTAAAACCAAAATACAATAAAAAAACAAAATACTCCACCATGCAAGATGGAAAACTGTAGACTGGGAAAATTACAAAACATGTGAAATAATTCGAAGCAGAGCTATGCAGTTGGATTAATTAAATTTGTTGTTCTTCTTTCTGATATAAATTTTACTAAGACTTGTTTGTATTTAGTGAATGATGTGTTAAATATGTCAACAACATCTTTATAGTCATTACCCAAATTTTGTATTCGGCTAACGGGGGTATACAATTGTGATTCTGTGTTGGAGTTGTCACAATAGAACGGTAGATACTGCCTCGATGTTGAATTGCGAGGTTTGTTTATGGAAAGAAATCAATTTTGATAGTTCAGGGCTATCAATTATTGAATTAATGATTTTATGTAAACATGTTAGGTCATATACTATTCTGCGTTCGGATAATTTTAATAAATTAAGTTGACATAGTAGATAATCATAGTTGATACATTCCATTGTAATATCCATTCTGATTAGCATAACTAGGTGCCCATACTGAACAATTGTACTTGATTTGACTCCTAACCAATGATATGTACAAATTTTTAATGATTTGAAAATTTTTAAATTGACTACAAATTCTTATTACAAAACCCAAAATTTTCAAAGTTTTATTAGATGTAATTTCAATCCCTCTCTCTGGTTTCAATCCTGAGATTGGTTTGTAGCAATTTCCTCTAATCTTCTCTTCCATTCTCCCTGTCTTGTGCAGCTCTTTTGAATTCGGCATATCATATGAGCAGCGCACGTCCACCAGCAGGTCCTCCAGGTACTCTCGGCGTACAAAAAACTGAAATTCTAAATATAAAATAAAAAATTTCAGTTTTTGATCAAAGTTTACACCTAAATCATTCACCTCGGTTACAGCTTTTAGCACTACATCATTAATGTGGTACACATAAATTATTGGATTTTTTATTCTATGAAATCTCATAATAAGACATTTACTTAAATTTAGTTGTAGATAGTTAGTTCTCTTGGCACCAAACAAAAAGTTTAAACAAGTAATTAGACAATGTTTGACAGCCATTAATATTTCTCATTGCTTTATATATTTTCATATCTTCCACAAACATTAAAACTTGGACATCGTTGAAAATAGTAAGAACATCATTCACAAATATCAAAAATAAAATTGGTCCCAACTGTGACCCTTGTGGAACTCCGCTGGTAGCGATAAATTTATATGAAGTAAAGCCATCGATTTTAACGGGTACCAGTTACTGGGGGTACTGTTACGGGCCTGTTACTTCAATAACTTTTAAACCACTCGTATAAATACCCGTCAATTCCTAATTTGTAAAATTTTTTTAACAGGAAATCATGATTAACTCTTTCGAATGCTTTGCTGAAATCGGTATAGACTGAATCAACTTGTAACTTCTTGGATATGGATTCGGACATATAGTTTTGGTAAATTAAAAGTTTTGATAAGGTAGATTTTCCTGAAGTGAAACCATGTTGGTTAGGTAAAATTACTGGCTTGATACAGTGGATTGTTATGAAGCAATCTTGATTATTTTTTAGGCAAGTATTTTCCTAAAAAAAACTCAAATATTCAATTCGGGCAGTGGGTGGATAGTATAAAATGAAGTCGCTAAAAATCTATGTGCGCTTAGATCTTTTAAACTACGCAACAGATTTTCATGCGATTTTCACCAATAGACGGAGTAATTCAAGAGAAAGGTTTAAATTTGTAAAACATGCTTATTATAGTAGAGAAAAGCCGAGAAATTCAAATATTCAATTCAGGCAGCTGGCAGCTGGCAAGCGGTTGGTGTGGATTTTATAAAGGTTGGGCAATGGCGTTGTGTTTCGTTAGCCACAGGAAAGTGTGGCCGGGTCTGCTAGTTTATGTATAAAAATGCAACAGTCAGTCATTTTAAATAAATCTTGGATTACGAAAGATTTTTTAAATATTTAAATTGAGGGACCAGTAGGATTTATCGGTCCAGTTAGGAGTCAAATCCTTTGACATAAAAATATCTGGAGTAGGTGAATTATTTTTCCATTTGGTCTCTGGTTGATTGACGTAGATATTATTCTTGTATTGTTCTGGATTTATTATACTTATATAGTGCACTTACATAGCGTGGATTGACTAGATAAACATTTGTGGAAAAGTGTGTGGAAGGGTTTAGTCTTTCCTGTGAGGAAGATTTAACCCGGACATAAAATCTGATGCACCTATGATGTAAATATAGAAATGAGATAAGGAGTTGAATTAAAGTCGATAAAATGTAGATTTTGAACATTAACAATGTGGAATTCAGCAGTGAATGGTACAAAAAGTTGGGGCCACCCAAGGAAGACAACATTAATCAAATAATTATTTATGGTAATGAGGAGAACGTGATTTGCAACGAAAGGGAAAATAAATTGTAGAAAAAGTCGGGGACATCCGGGGTATACATACACACTAACAGCCTTACTAAAAAACTCTATTCAGATAAACGGCCGCGGATGTGAAAATATTACAAATTTTAAAAAAAATCATGGAAAGAAATACGCATTGCTTACACAGCCTGAAAAGGTAGTTTTTTTTATACGACTGTTTCGATAATGATGTCTGAACGAAATTTGGAATTTTTCCAAGTATTTTGAATGTTCTATATATTTCTAATTTTTAAAGGTTTCGTAAAAACAAACACCATTTATAAAAATTAGGTAAAAATAACCTTTAGATTGGTGCATTTGAAATACACATTAGAATTTAAAAATGCCATATTTAATGATTCAAACACGGAAAAAAATTCTTACCGAAACATTTTTAATGAAAGCGTTTAGAAATTTAAAAAAAAATAATACAGTCATTTTACATAGTGAATTTGGAAGGAAACTGTCACCTCACTTTTTCCTCGTGAATACAAAAAAAAATCAAAGTTGTTTGTTGCCAAAAAAATAACCTTAATATAAAACCGACATTTAAAACGGAATTTTTGGATCTCTAAAGACGTTTATTTCTTTTATACATTTACAACCACATGTATTAGATTTTAATTTTATAAAAAACGTCACCTTTAAGAAATTCTCATAGATCCTTATGTAAATTTGAATTTTAATATAAAAAAATTTTTTACATTTCAACTTTGGGCTAATCATAGACAATCAACTACGTTGGGAAGCCCATATCAGTGACACAGTTAAAAAACTCCATAAACTCTGCCATATATTCTGCTCCCTTAGGTCTATCTTAGATTTACAGACCATAAGAAGCGTATACTTTGCCCTCTTCCAATCCATAGCAACATATGGTATTGTGGGATGGGGTGGTTGTGCTGAATCCATCATCAATCCAATTATTAAAGTTCAAAAACTTATTTTGAGAATCATATTTAAATGCAAACCTACCCATCCCTCAAAGGAACTCTTTGCTAAACTCAAGGTCTTAGATATTCGACAGTTATTTACTCAGATTAGCGTATGTAACACATGGCAAAAAAACCAACTAGTTGCTCCACAACATCAAGCACACACTCGTTTCTCATCAAACCTGGGCTGCGTGGTCCCTAAAACTAAAACCTCATTCGCTCAAAGACAATTCTGGTTCATCGCTCCTAAAATATATAATGCTTTGAGTGCCGACATAAAGTCACATAATTCTAAATCTCTTTTCAAATCCCATTAAAAACTTTGGATATCTGAAAAAGGAAGAGATTTCTTCAAAAAACACATAAGAGCTTAACATTATATTTAAAAAAAAAACTACTCTGGCGCATATATTCTCCTATTTCTTTCGCAGAAAGAACTTCAAAACTGAACATAAACATAATCATCGACCAAGATATCATACGTCAATGGGAAGAATACTTGACAAATTTTATTTCTATCTTTTATTTCAATCTTTTTTTAAATATCTTTATACACTTTTTTCTCAGCTTTCTTCTAATTCTTATATTTTTATCTGTATTAGTATTTATCTTTAATTTTATTTATCCCTAAATATGTTCTTTTTTTCTTTCCTTTTTATATATTGTATTACATGTTTATTTAAAATAATGTATCATGTATGACTACCACAGCACGGGCAAAAGCCTAGTATGGTAGTTTAAAAAATTGGCTGTATTATGTAACTTGTAAAAATTTATGAAATAATAAAAAAAAAAAAAAAAAAAAAAACTTTCAAAGTACGATAATTGTTTTTATAACTTGACTAAAACTTATGAAAAACCACAAAAAATACGGTAAATATATCGATTATATGAATATAAGAGTAAATTAGTCATATTAATAGAAATTACAATCACATATAAGTAATATTACAACACACATCCGCGGAGGCAATTTTTTTCGCGGCTATTGTGTTTTCAGCGCGAATGACAAATTCGCAGGCGCACTAACCATCGCCACCTAGCGGTTATGAATGAAAACGAACAATTTATTAAGTACACTATGAAAAATTACATTGTTTCATGATGTAAAATGCTTTTTAAAGTGTGACCACGGAAGAAATCTTATTAGTAATAGTTCGTTTTTTAGTGTATATTATGTTTTATTCATGTTGCTGCAGCAACACAGGTTATCGGCAACAAAAGTTTTTTTTTAGTAAGGCTGTCAATCTTTGGCCTGGAATGACATACATTATGGTGTTGAATTAAAGCGATAAAATTTAGTTTGGAAGTAAAAACTTCTTAAGGGAGCACAGTGTGTTCTTACCTTTTACATTTAAGCAAACGTATTATAAAGGTTGTTGTCTTTTGTTGGTTATTGTTTTTTGTTTTATTATTATTGTTATGAGTTAAAGCTTGCATAAATTAGATAAACAATCAATATGTATAAGGCCCTTCTGCCTTTTTTATTCCAGTACATAGATATTAATATGTACTGGAATAACCTAATGCAACCTTCACGTAATTACATCCTAAAATTTATTTAGATATATAACTCTTAGTCATATCCGCAACTCCAGTTCTGACTTTTAATATGTCGTAATATTAAAAAACTAAACAGATTTCCTTCCCCGTAACATGTATACATTTTCGGTAATTTGGTGGTAAATAAATCACCCACAACACATTAACTCCGGAATCAAACAAAAAACGCTTGAACTTTTCCTAGGGGTGGAAATTGTTGAAATCCAAATCGGTAGCGAGCGAATAGCAAACTCTTGCGTGTCTGTTAAAAGCTGTTAAAAGTGATGTCGATGAGTCATTGCTTTTCTTGCCCCGCACTAATTCGAGTACAATAAAACCACCACTAAAACAGTGACTTGCAGCACTGTGATTTCCAGAATATAAGTGTAGAAAGTTTGATGGTATTTTGGCATAATATACTTCAAATTTTCATATGTGAGTTTATCACGGTACCAGTACCCACAGAAAAAGTGAGTTTCTTGAATTGTTTCGTACTGGGCCTTTCATTTATCATGAAATATAAGTCAAAACTTCTGTTATTTCGTGAAAAATTATAGATGTGCGTTATTGACTGCATACGAAGTGATTTAAAGAAAATAGATGATTTAACACTGTTCTTGGGGTGATTTTTCACAAAAATGATGGATTATAAGCTTCAAGTTTCAGTTTTACTTAAAAAAATAACATTCCTAGTATTCAGCTCATAGCTCTGATATATAATTATCTTTTTATTAATATTATTATATCTTCAAATATTGCAAATATTCCAAATGTACTTTGTGTTGTAATTTAAAAAAAATATATTTATGTCACACTGATGAAGAAAACATGGTTTTCGAAACATGTTGATAATATTGATTATAAAGTGGTTTTTACAATGTTATATTTTTTTATTATTTTTAATTGATAAAATAACGTTTTTTTTAAGACAAGATTTTTATGCATAGCACAAAGGACAATTATTATAAGCAATAATTATCAGCCTGAAACAGTCATCAACATTGAAAAATTCTTGCGAGAAAAGATACTTGCCGCCAACGGGACATGAAAACGTGTCCTTCTGATTGCCGGTCGGGTGCTCTTGACTACTTCCCGTTGGCAGCAAGTATTTTTTCTCATAAGATTTTTTTTTCAATGTAGATGAGTGTTTCAGGCTGATAATTATTGCTTTTAATAATTGTTACCTTCATATTTTTTTATTTCATATTAATATTATCATATACCTACTTACTCTTTGCTATTGTAGGTACAAATCGATTTAAATTTAATATTTTTTAGTATGCGTAATAACAGAATAGTTATATAGCGTATTTCATTATTAGTAAACTAACGACCTAAAAAACGGCCAGTTTTACTTTTGAAGAACAAATGATCAAACACTAGATTTATATATTTTTGTGGTGTTGTAATATAAAAATCGATGATGAAATAAAAATCTACAAAACTATTATAAACCTATTTCTTATACAAGTAAAATATCTTGTTTCAGATTGCTATGAAATATGAAGCTTAGAATGACTAGACTAGAATGCGTCCAACTAAACCCTTTTTATTTCTTATACATTTTTAAATCTTTATCTCGCTATGCGTTTGTTCGGAAAACGTTCAACTCCCGCGTAAGTCGACTATAAAGCTTAGCAATTGCGCATTGCACACATCATTAGTCTGTGCATAATACAGGGTGTCCGGGGGTAAATTGCATTAATTTCGGGAGATGATTCTACATGATGGTAGGAGTAAAAAAGATTTACAACTTTTTCCGAAATTTCAACTTTTTTTTTCCCATACAAAAAGACGTACCTACTAAAAATCCTTAGTGTGAGGTACAATATTACTTACTGAGAGCCTGCCGGGCACGATTGCGGCAACAGTGCAAGTTGTAATTGGCCCGTAAAATAATAACGCCGGTCTAATTTTATCTTTTTACCTCAAAACTACCCCTAAAAGTTGGAATTTCGAGGAAAGTTGTTTATCTCTTTTGCTTATAATGCACTTAACCCATGGACACCCTGTATATCTCACACTCAAAGTCACTAATGCCCAACAATTGACATCGCTGATGGTGGGTCAACGCACATCAATATCACCAACGCGCATCATTGATACACTATAGATGCCTTGATTAAAATGATCGTCAGTGCAAACACATATACATATGTATATGGTGTTTGCACTGAAAAATAAATTAATAAGATGTCTAAAGTTGATCGTGAATATGGTTGTTTAATTTATTTAGACACATTCTGACATTTTCGACGGTTCCTAATCAGTTATATTTAATCTACTTACTAATATGCTACCTAACCTTTTTCTGCTACCTTCCGTATTATTTCCAATAACGGGAATTTTGTTTTGACAAACCTGATGATATAGCTTACATTTTACGCTGCATTAACAATACTCGTGATAAAGTGTAAAACGATTCACAATTTACCCAAATTTAATTAATGAAAAATTAGAAAAAGATACGGTCATCTGGGACTGGAACCCAGGACCTATGGCTTTCCGGGTCAGTGCTTTATCTGATTCGGTCATATTTAACTATATCATTCTTCGACCAAGAACTACCAACATTATGTTCATTTTTTAACGCATACCTTTATTGGCTTGCTATCTTTAACTGATTTTCTGTTTCAGATGTTCGATCAAGTTGCGCTAATACTATCTTTATTTATTAAATATAATTATTTAAGGTTTTAAATGACAAATAAAAACAAATTACCCAAATTTTGCATGCTCCGTGCTTCATATGGGTAAATCGTCAAGTTTTATTTGGGTTTATATTATTTTTAGATCAGTTTAATCAATTTGAACAAAACATATCATTAATTAATCAAATAAACTTTGCACCTACTTTATCACCTGTCTGATGATAACTACCTATAAATTAAAAGTTCTTTGAACTTGAGTAATGTTACGCTTTTATTTTTCTTTATTTATTGCTTTGATAATTACGCAATTTGGGGATTTTTCAACCACCATGCTAGTCATATTCCCGTGTTATGGTAGCCGATTTACGTTCAGACCATTAAAATTTGAAATAAGAAAGAATATAAAATATTCTAGAAGATTATAAAAGAATATAAAACAACACAGCATAAAACAATATAAAGCAATGAAAAAAAGTATAAAAATAGTATAAAAGAGATAAAATAATATTAATACGCAAAAACATTTCACATAACCCTTTCACCAAAAACCGAAATTATTTTGTTTATTTTAAATTAGTTGTATGTATACCACGCCAGACTCTTGGTGTGACGATTGAATTGCGCGAAATGTAAATGATTTGTGTCCATAATTCTGGTCATATAATTATGATATCTTCGAAACGCATGAACGAACCTACAGGAAAAAAATTTACATCAACCGCTATGCATTAATTAGTATAAATAATTGGTGAATGTAACTGAAAAATAATTGTATGGCAATGGTCAAAAATAATTTAATGCGAAAATCTATGGATTTCTATTTTGAAATATCGTGCTTCTCTTTAATTAAAAAATCACCGCAGAAAGAATTTGGAATATGACTTCAATTATTATTCATTTGGATGCAAATTCCAGAGCGTCAATTATCCTGGTCATGAATGTAGTTAAAGTTATAATCGCGTGATGGAATAAATTTGTAAGCCGTGTTGGAATTTTTTGTTTTTCAAACTTGTTTATATGAAATTGGACAATTCCACTTGATTGCTGATGTTAATATGAAATATGAAACAGCCAGAGTTTGTTACTAAATAACACGAAATACAACATTCCGCAGAATTGGGCATAGGACGATGATTTACAAGGAACAAACTAAATTAAACAGCAAACCAAATCTGAAAATTAGACCGCCAAAATATTTTCCCATAAATAAGCGGTGGGATATTAAATTGTATAAAGATCTTTTGAATTATAGTTAAAAATATGGTCTAGTTTCATATATACAAGACTTTGCAATGTGCAACTCCGAAGAAATAGCGTCATTGATCCCCTCGGCACCGGTGCATATTCGGGAAACACAGTTGACATTAGTCACATGAGAACGGGTCGTTTTTACGACTCGTTCTTTGATACACGTAACCTAGCCTAATTTAACATCTACGAACAAATAAAAAATAAATGTGCTTTAGACCACACGACTGAAGTAAGCCATCACTAACTTATAAAAGAAGAGAGAAAGAAAATGTGCGCGCGTATTGCTCTATCTTGCTCCTGTGTGATACAGTCAATAGGCCTGCAGTATTAGTGTGCAGTTATACAGCAATAGTGTGATACAGACAATAGGCCTGCACTGTGTCTTAGATATACGAAACGTAACTGGCTATGAGAGAAACAAAGAAAGAAAATGTGTATTCGCACCTCTCTCTCTTGCCCCTACAGTAATATACGAAACGGAACTCTCTCTCTCTCTCTTCCTATTTTTACTAACTTATATCTCCCTCTCAACTTCCGTTCGGCTTGCCCGATCACAATTTTCGTAACGCTCTCGTCACGCATTCACCAGCTTACTCCCCAAGTCCGAAAAAATATACAAAATTAAAAAAAAAAATCATAGAATTATGTTGCTTATTTGGTTTCTAACTTCCAGACTCTTCAACGTATTTAAATTTATCTAACGAGACCGCACAAAACTGATTACTAAATAATAATGGTTGATAATTTATGACTTTTAGAAACGACAACATTAAACTTGGTGTAAAGGGGTTATTAAATCAGTATTCGTCGTCTTGTTACAAACTTGCCAGACTATAATATTATTATATGGTATGACAAGACATTGATAGTGGACCTTCGTAGAATTAGGTATAATACTTACCAACAAGCTCTGAGTAATCGATGACTATAATTAGGCCAGCTTACATTACGAGTATACAGATTACTTTTTCAAAATACAACAAAACCTCTGTGCACATGTGAGGAAGTTTTGAAATATATAATAGAATCAATAATCTTAACCTAGTTTCAGACTGTTCAAACATACATTGATGTAGACCGAACCCATTAAATAAACGTCACACAGCAAAAATTTTAATTTTTTATTGTAATAAAAAAAAAAGAGTTACATATATGCAAATACATTTACAAAATATTATAATAAAGGTCGTTTTTGGTCATGTATACCTTATCAGAAAAGAGAAGCTCTTGTGCCTGATAAGGGAGCCACGATTCTTACTTAGGTTAAGTTAAGTTATAATATGTTTTGTATAAAATATTTACTTTTTTCTGTAAGATTTTTTTTTAAACTTGTTTAATTTTATTTATTTGTTCTGATTGGTTTATGATACAGCCAAATTTAGAAGGGAAGTTAGTTTAGTATTTTATGGCTTAAAAAATATAATGATTTTTTATTTGAGTTTTTTTTTTTTAAATTAGTTGTAATAAACTGTTTCCATTTCTCATTGGTTTGTAAAATTCTTGAAATTCTTTCTTATTTTTTCTTAACACGTTTTTATAATGGAAGCTTGCTTGAATATGTCATCGACATTTGGTCTGAAACATTTTAAAAAGTGATTCTGTTGAGAAGATAAATATTTTTTAAAATATTAATTTATTGATGATTCTTTGCGAAATTCTTTGCTTTTCTTACAGATTTTTCAGATTGTTTTTGTAAGATCTTCCCCAACCTTTAATTCCATAGATAAGTAAACAAGGGCATAGTACACATTTTTAATTATTTTTACATTTAAAATGGTTGTTAACCTAACAAATATATATAAACATTTCCTTATTCTTTTCACTAGCTCTGAAATGTGACTATTCCACATCAGGTTTTGATCAATGATCACACCAAGATATTTGATTTCGGAAAAAGAGTTAATTATGGTACAAATGGGATTATTTGGTTTACAGAGTACATGATCACTATAGTGTTTTTTACAATCAGTGTTTTTTACAATTTAAATAACACAGTAATCTTAGCTCGGTTTTGAATTTACCCTACTATTTCATATAATATTGTAATGTGGTCAGTTTCTTAATCAGTTGTGACATTAAACTGGCAATGGAATGGTGGAATAATATTGTTGTATATTAAGAAATCCAAGGAAAAGGTTATAGACGGAAACGAATATTTGGAATATATATTACGTTTTGCGGGAATCCTTTCCAGTTGGACAGACAAAGCATCATTTTGTAATGTATTGTATTGTAATATACTTATATTTAAATAAAACAAATTAAAAATAAATACTTCTTCAAATTTTGCATATTCACTTTGTGGCACCATTTTATTAATTAAATAATTAAAAACACTTTGTTTTCACCACAATAATCTTTATTTAAAAAGTCGACATGTTTCGAGAACGATGTTCTCTTTATCAGGACATTATATGTACTATGTTATATTATATGTACATATAATGTCCTGATGAAGAGAAAATCATTCTCGAAACATGTCGACTTTTTTAATAAAGATTATTGTGGTAAAAAAAAGGTGTTTTTAATTATTTAATTAAAAAAATATATAAATGAAAATTAAAATTATTTATAATATTCGTTATGTTTTGGCCAAAACATAACGACGAACTAAATATAATAAATCAAATTATTTAAGACAAACCTTGACGTTTTTCCAACTACAATTATTTTAAATAGTTTACAGTCTATTCTCAGAATAATTATTAAAGAAACTAAACTAAACAAAACTTAAGTAAAAATAAAACTTATCGGTTGCTACCCACGTACCCATTAAGCATGTAGAATTATTATTACCATACAAAACTATTATGAATACTAATAATAATCTTCCTTTTTTCTTGTTTCTACGAAATTCTCTCTCTGAAATTACTAAAAATATGGTAACAAAATACGATAATAACTTATGATTTCATGAAAATTGATATACACGATGTTTTACCAAAATTCACAGAAAAAATGTACATCAATAATATTGTATCTCGTTCTATTAATATAGATATAATATATCGAAATATTTGTAATTATTTTTATGATAAAAGAAAACCCAAGACACTCATTCATCACAAATTGATGATGAGATAATAATCTCCCATCTTCCCAATAATTCTCAGCGACCCGTCTAATAACTAGCCAATCGTTAGCGAACAAAGACGCTTCCTTTCGACTGATAACACTTTGTAATATTAGCCATTTGTAAGCACGAAAATGAAACTAACAAGAAATGATCTTTTAATCATAACTATTATGTCATATTATTACATTATAAAATAATTTTTTCAATATGTGGTTTTAAAATGTTCAAGAAAAATTAAAAAAAAAAAACTATTGTAAACGGCATGACTTTTCAAGGGTAATTTAAAAAATTTTTTTTTTTGGCAAAACCGATTTTCAATGTATATATTTATTTCGTAACAAAGATTATCTCATATCAGTGCAAAAATAATGCGGAGCTTCCTCGGGCGTCTCTAATCTTTTCCACCAATCACGGCGGTTAATAATTTTAAAAAAAATAGAGTGTACCATTCACATGCGGTAGCAATGAAACCTCCAGATAACTAAAATAGACAAGAGTGGGGAGACTGCGAAACACTTTTCACAAATGTGAAGGATGATTTTCTCTATATTTTTGACGTCGAATTCCAGTGCACCTTTTCCTATACATTGGGTCAACATATTAGTATTTGTATTATCTTCTTCGGAGTCATTAGATGTCATTTTTTTATGTTTTCTTTGCCTGTTCATTTTGGAATTGTTTGAAGATTGGATTTGAAAAAATAAAAATTTGGATTTCGTAGTTTTTGACCCTTGGTCAGCTGAATGTTCGTCAGGCGCTTCATACCACTAGACCAAGGGAGGCTTGCGTGGGATCATGGATTTATCGTATTGAAATAAATACATATTTTTTGTTATCTCATTCTCTCGCAGGCTAAATTCTGTAGAAGTATGAGTTTGTCTCTTTTTAGTTTGGCTCGCTTTCGTTTTTCATCTGGTTTCAAATCACGACTGTGCTAAAGAATTTTCACTTAAAAAAAATACAATATATCAATTTTAATTCGACTTCGGTACCTCATTCCAGTATAGAGATATGCGTTAAGCCTTCCTCAGGTTTCCGACTTCTTGTTGATCATTCAAATCACTCTCTAAACGCAAACGCTCTTGGCATTAATTGGAAAAAATTAATCCAAATGAGATTTTGGATATGTGGGGTATTGGAACATTGCCTTTTATTTATATAGATAATGTAATTATAGCACTACCTGGACTTTACGCAATGTTTCCGAAATCAGATGTAGACAGTATTTTTTTCCTAACTCAGCAAGCGTGCAAAATTTCATCAAAAGTATAAAAATACTTCTTAAACTCTTTGAGGCACGACCTTTTTTATATTGGTCCCCTTCTTCAAAGCATTAAACTTATTTACGACGTAAAAATAATAAATAAGAAATTGAAAGAAGGCTTTTCAGGAATCAGGTGATGCCACCGTGCACCACAGAGGGAATATTCCGAAGTTGAAATCAAAAGTTTATTTAATAATAATAGTTTTTTCAGTTGCACGTTCATGTGTTCTTTTGAAAACTGTTTTCTATAATTGTGATAGAGGAAGATAAAAAAAAGCCGGCGGTTCATCTTCATCATGGTCCGAAGAGGCACTAACTGTGATGTTTGCTGAATGTTCCTCTTCGTTTTCTGGGGACCTATAAAAACTGTAATGATCAGAAAAACCCTCAAAAAGAATAGCTTCAATTTCTTGAAGACATTTACTCCACAAGTTGTAACTATAAATAATAAAAAAAAATAATAAAATCATATTAATTCCAATTCAAAACAAAACTTCACAAGCATGGTGGTCACAAAACAATACCACCATAAAATAGGTTTTACTAAAAAAATAACAAATTCGTCGATGTTTTTTTTATTAAATGAAAACAAATGACTTCGCATACCACCATTATCCGTTGGAGCGACTAAGATCAACAGACAGCAGTCCGAAATTGTACCACTTTTTTTACCAAAATTTTTGGACCAAAGTTTACGATTTTATAATATTTTTTTTTATAAATCCTACGAATATGTGATAACCGACAAAAGAAAGGTGAATTCATTGGCTACATAACTATAATCAGTTTGTGTGTCTCCATATTGAAATTCATATGCATGTTGTTATGGTACGCCCTATAGCGGGTAGATTCAGATCCCATAACGGCAACTAGAACGCTAGACAAGTCCGGACACAACACGGTCTCCCCTCTCTCCCCCCTGTTTCCTGCTTCCTGCTTCCTTTTCCCTTGCCCTGCCACTTGCCCATTCCGCCGCCGGCCAGTCGAGAAATGGGCGCCCTTACGTGCACACGTACCGCCGGATTGATTCCCACTGTACGCGGGCTGCTTTCGGGCGACCGAACCGAACTCAAATGTAACCCGCGATATTAATTGAATAACCTACGGGTTGGAGCTGGCTTACGCCATGCCTGTGTTAACTTCGGTTTGTTCTAACTCGGGAGGTGCCCTGGTTGAAATCCGAAAGAAGACGAGGACCCTGCGATCTCACATGTAAGCTGTATAATTGTTTCCCTCTTTTAAATGTGTCCGCAACGGTGAATTGTAGGGCCACGCGAAAATCACCACTCGGAGAGTTTCGTTTCAGAGAGATAATGAGAATTAAACACTTTAGCTAGGTTTGTGTAATTTGCATTTCTTGTATTGAATTGTACTGTAAAGACCTATGTACTGTGTTTTGAATTTACAATACATGACCTATTAATTCAATCTTGTTATTATTCTGCCAGGGCAGGAGGGTTTTTGCCTAGAGTGTATCCCGCCAGACGCCGGAGGGGTAAGGAGAAATTCTGTAGCCTCGTGCGACCTGCTCCTTGAATAGAGGGTATCATTGTCTCCGCTGAGAGCTGGCCTGGGACATGTTAGGGCCCCCTTGGCCCCTGAGCTGGTGTTGGTTTTTGAAGCTAACAACGAGGGCCATAACAATGTTTTTTTTAATGTGGGCGGAAAATATTTAAAATGATCTCCAAAAAATCACGAGAAATCGGATGAAATTTTTTTAAATCGCGCTGTCGCTCGAGTTGTAACCGATTGTTTACATCGGTATCATCCAACCCCGAATGCAATAAAGTACAGCATGAGTAGTGTAGAGCATGTGCCCATCACTAGCAGCATTGATGATCATGGACGGTCTGCGCATAACTTTAGTTTGGAATTATCAAGCCCACAAGAAGGAGCACACTTGCGCTGGCGTAAATAATCACACCTTGACAAATTCAGATTGTAATGTACCTCTAATTTAGTATTGATTAAGTTTACCGGTTTTAGCCTCTAGATAATTTATTAGTTTTTGTATTTAATCTCTAAAATGCAATGGCGCCCTCATAAATTAAAATTCATTCCACATAACATCCTTTCACGAAATCATAAATGGTCGACAGAATGTCACTTCGTTGGATTCTGTACACGACCCAGAGTTTATAACATTTTAAAAGAGTCATATTTTAATGTACAATTATGTTCAATAAACTTGACTTGTATTGCATTCCTTCCGTCTTTTCTTTTGAATTAAGATTGACATCATTTCATGCTTTGCTTTCAGATAATTTACATTACCTTACACTTTTGATGATTAGATTAAACTATAATAATCGTGAATTAAATGACATTAAATATGAGATACATCATATTTATCACACCTATGTAACTAAATTGAATGGTTACAGAGTGGCTATACAATGCTAAGCTTGTAGATATTTTTATTATTATTAATTACTAGCTAGGGTACCCGGCTTCGCTCAGGACAACATGCGAGAGTGTTCTGAAATGTTTCACGATGATGTTCCCGATTCCCTATTCCCGAACATTCCACAACATACTCCACTACTCCTTCCAGAACTTTTTATGCTCTATGGAACCTTCTAGAACTTTCCAGAAGACGGTTCTAGAAATTTCAAGAGGGCGAAACTCCCAACCCTTATATCTTCAAAAGCACACCCTTCAGGGAAAAACGGATACCCTTATTCCCTAGGGGGGATAGAGATCTACCACACCATATAACTCCCTTGATCGTACCGGGACTCGTTTCTGAGTTTTTGCCAGCCGCACGTTTTTTTGGACTTCCTTTTGTAATACATATTGATAATGATATAAAATGTAACAAAGGTGGAAAATAAATATCATATAACTAATAAATATTTTACTGTACCGTTGGAGATCACCAAAACCAAAATTCGTTGGAAAACATCAAACTTAAAACTAAACGATTTTTGATTCCACAATGCCTCAAGGATTTACGTTATTTTCTTTACAGGATGTCTGTTTAAATTCTTTTCCTTTTCCATCTGCTCCCATCTGGAGCCAGTGAGACTGTTGCATCCCAATTGGGGTATGTTGTGAGGCAGAAGGTAAGTGGGGAGGGGAAGGAGAAAGGGAAGACGACGTAAAGCGACCTTTCAATTTTGAATTGTGGTCTTACACCAGGGCAATACTGAGAGTATCTTCCACTCTGGAACGTGCCGCAAATATACTGATAGTATAATATTATTTTTAATTAATTAATTTTGAAATAAGACAAATTATGGACTTTAAGAGAAATTATTATAAATGGACTGGTCAGTGGCTGAGTTGGCACCGTGTTTGGTCCCACCCGGGCCTCGCGTGTTTGCTTCCTCGGCTGGCTAAGTCCTTCTTCACAACACAAGCAACATTTTCGGCTTTCTGTGGTAGTAATAGGAGATTTTCCAATATTATCGGGTTATCCGTAACCCGACACTATTTGAAATTGCGTGGGTACTGATTAAAGTACTACTAAATTAATAAGTGATTTGATTGAATCCAAAATGGGTGCATACATTAGGGTTTTGGGATCAATGTGGGAGATGTGGTGAATAAAGTAACCCTTAACACTTTACCCTCAATATCTTAACCCTTAACTCGCGGGGGAGTAGAGTGTCCCACTAAGCAGGTTATCGCAATTATTTCTTTTATTTTAAGCCTAACGCGCTTACGGCTCCGAGATCGACGTTAAGAATAATGCCCGAGCTGACCTGGGACCAAGGACCAGGGACCTAGGACTTGGGACCCAGATCCCCACACGCAATTAATTTTTTTTAAATTACATTCTTATGCATTGGTGACTCGGAAAATGATAACCTGGATAATGCAAATCTGAGTGACAGTAGCTCTAATGCATTTTATGGCAAAAACTTGTACAAATGGGGACAAACACATAAAATTATTGTACATTTGCCTGGCCTAAGAGGTCCTGCTCTATCGAAAAATAAGATGACTCCGCTTGAAATTCCTATAGATGGCACACGTTTCTTTAAAAAATGTAATAAACTAGTTTTCTTGGATTTATCATATGTACTACAATAATTTTAAATAAATAAATCCCAAAAAGTGCTTATTTCAATTTTTATGAAGCATAAATTCATGGGACCTAGGTCCACCACAAGTGAATTTGCTTTGGCTGAAAATAGCGAGTTTTGCTTAAAAAACTGCCGAAGCCAACACCTCTGTAATGGAACGCATAAGTTTTTCTTTAGCCAAATAATGTGATTCAATACATTTTGGATGAGATCTATATTTAACCATTCCGGTTTCGACCATATTTTGTCACAGGGTCAAAATATATCCGATTTGCAAAAGAAGAAAGGTAAAATTTACCAGAGGCAATTTATG
Source organism: Limnephilus lunatus (assembly GCA_917563855.2). Taxonomy (NCBI): domain Eukaryota; kingdom Metazoa; phylum Arthropoda; class Insecta; order Trichoptera; family Limnephilidae; genus Limnephilus; species Limnephilus lunatus. The sequence continues at coordinate 22,710,866 of OU830604.1, read as the reverse complement.
TTGCTCGATAAATAATTTTACTGTGCCCCTTTAGCTGCACGAGGGGAGGGGGGGGGTGGTAAAAAAGCAACAAGAAATAAGGATTTAGTCAGCCTGCGCCCAGCGAAGTAGTTAGACGTCGTCAAAGTTGTCGGCGGTTGAGTTTTACTCACCTAGCGCCCAGTGTTACTATTTTTCACAAGTACTTAGATTAGTTGTAGAAGAAAAAAACTATCATAATTTGTATTTGTTATAATTAAAACTTTAGAAGATGTTATTTTTTGTGATTTTATTTAGTTTGATATAAACTGGACAATTAAGGGCCTTTAGTTGAATTCTCTAAGAAAAATGTTGATTCGAATTAAAATGATTAAACTACTTATTATAATAACACTATTAATCCTAGTTTCTAATAGCAAGTAAGTACTTAGAAAACAGGTAAAAAAGTAGACAATCGAATTAAAAATAAGTAAGTATAAGAAATCTAGAAGATATAAAACGATCTATGTAAGAATTTCTGGTGAAAATTACCTAACCTTTAGCTCGATGTAACAAATTCAATAAAATACGCTTTATGGAAATGGAAATACACAAATTTTTTTAAGTATAAAAATTTGCGTGCAAATAAATTAAATTTTAAAATGGCTCATCTAAAGTTTTTTGTAACTTAAATTACTGATAATGAAATATGATAAAAATAAGTACGTACATATTTTATTAGACAAATGAATTACAAATCGTCACCTCAATGTTTTATCGTTCCTTGTACAAATAATTATTAAAAAAATTCCAAAGTTTCATATTTTTTTTCGCATTGGTATCCGAATCTTTGGTTTTATAAAGGTGTACATTTCACTTATTTTATGGTGAACTTTTAGATTTGAACATAAAGTAAGTTTTTCTCTTACTTACACCGTTTATGGCATATTTCTTATATTTTTTTTTCGTATTGGTATCCGAAACTTTGGTTTTATAAAGGTTTATATTTCACTTATTTTATGGTGAACTTTTAGATTTGAACATAAAGTAAGTTTTTCTCTTCCTAACACCGTTTATGGCATATTTCTCACTACGATAGTAAGGGGGGTAATCAAATCTATTAGTAGTATAATGATTGATCGAATAGTATAATATAATAATTTTCTGATTGTTTTATTCTAACATACGGTTTTATCATGTTATTATTCTATAATATGGAGTGGGAGTTCGTATCAGAACTATTCTTTTTTCAACAATACTGTTGTAAATATGAAGCTGGATAAAAGTAAGATATCGCGTTTCATGGAGGTAAAAATAATAGAAGTTGGAAGCGTGGATACCCTGTCTACACTCAAACCTAACATAATAATATTATCACACGATACCCTCCAACTTCCACCCACCACTGATATGAAGACGTATAAAATCATAGATTTATTATCCAAGAGGTTAGAAAAGGGCTGAAAATTATTGATCTTATGATTATTATTGCTGAAAACTACACAAATTTAATGACCCGCTTTAGTGCAAAGATAAGTCATAGACAGTGATGTTAAGATAAATCATAGACAGTTATACATATTCGGGTGGAATCAATAAGTCATTAATAAGGAATCAATAAGTCAATACCACGAAAAATCCAAATCGACAGATTACGTGGATTCAAATTGGGAGACCAATACAAAGTTTTCTTTACTATTACATATCAATTTTCATTTTTTTGTATTTCTTGGGCATTAACCATGTAACAATTTCTAAATATTTTGTTTCGAAGAGTTTTAAATTTCAATGATCATTTTTTGTTACGTTAATTTTAATTTGTTTCGCGACCGGTTTCGACACATTCATGTCTTTCACGGGTAAACTTAAGACTTACTTAAAAATTCTATACAAGTACAAAAATTAATAAGGTGGGGGTAGTGGGAGGGGGGTTTTTAGGGGAGGGGGAGAACGTTGGGAGGTGCCAACATTACGTGGCAACATCCTAAGTAAAGGTGATTTACATAATGCTATTATATTATTAACTAAATTATTGTCGATTTCATTTGTTTGTTTATTTCTAAAGTTTTTAAAGCGCACAAATTAAAATACGAATTTACATTACAATTTTTTAACTTGTTTATTTCTATTTTAAAGCTATGGCCTGTCTCAATTAAATGGTTAGCAAACTCGCAGTAGTTATTGTTTCGTAAACAAGTTCATGTTCCCTGATTCTAGTATAAAAATTTCTATTTGTCATCCCTACACACTGTACGTCACAAACTTTAATTCTAAAGTGTATATCCCATTTCTTCTAATTTATTGGAAACACCCTTGTTATTAATCAATTTTTTTTATTTTAGAATTAGTTTAGAAAGCTGGAGAAATATGATCTGCTAATATTAGGGATTGATTGATTATAAGTAGCTGGGTCATGTGGAGAGAATGACCGAGCATTAAGCACCGAAGTCCCTGCTGAACTCAAGACCGACAGGGCAAAGGAGCCTGGGAAGACCAAGATAAAGATGGACCGACAACGTCCTCAAAGATATATCTACCTTGGAAATTATAAACTGAAGAGATCTGGCACAAAACCGAGATGAGTGGATGAAGACTCTTGAGGAGGCCAAGACCCACCAGGGGTTGTAGAGCCAAGAGTGTTGATGATGATGATGAATATTTGAGATATTTTAAAAGAGAAGCCCGAGGAAAATAATTTTTCTTGCTGCCAGTTTTCCAGTACCAAAATGCATGGAAAAAATGAAGGGAACCGATATGTGCTAATTAAACATTTTATTTCCACACACGTGATATTAACGTCTTTTTTTGTTAAATGCAAACGTTTAAAACATACATTATAAATGTAGGTTTCTGCATTATGCGTTGACTTTCCATTTATGTGTTTATGGGGTTCTGGCTGACAATTTATAGATGCATGACATACACATATGATGCCACATCCCTAAACTCTAAAATAAGCAATAAAATTTAAGTACAAGGAAGGCCAATAGCATCATGTCAAGCTCGCCTAATTACAGAGGCGTGGGAAATTTATCTGTAGCCGATTGACATTAATTGGGACGACAAATTCACTCAACACTTCTAGATTGGTGCCCGGCTTTATCTGGTATTACCTAGAAGCTTGCGGTATAGCCAACATTACCAAGGATTAACTGAGACACAGTATCAGTGGTAGAAGAGTAAATGTTCACCTATCTACACATTTGCCCTGATAATGGATATTGATAGCGTGTCCGTAACTTTGTATCAAGAAGGAGGAAGAACTGAATACATAAAAAAATACTCAGCCGTAAAACTCGACGAATGTAATATTTCGTATTTATATTTGTATTTCAGCATGGACGAAAAGAATTATGTATAATTTCTTCGATGCTGGATTGTAATATACCTATATATATTTTTCTTCAGAATGTCTTCAAATTGGAAATATGCTTCAATCCCTATATTTTAACCAAATGAAGTAAAACGGCGCTTTTTCCATTGGCATCGTTATCGTCAGCGAGGCATTGGCATAAATAAAATAAAAAGATTAATGATTGTGTGTAATAAAACAAAATCAAAGGAATTGTCAGGGATAACAGTTCAAACAGCTTACTTTATGTCCAATCTGGCGTAATAAATGTTTGCTAATTAAAAACGTGTTTTACAAACAAAATATACAAATAAATGTTTATAATAAAATCAACAAAGTTACCACATATTGCACTGTAAATACTTTCATAGTTCCTCAAGTACACGACTTATTCAACTCCTTTGCAAATTTTACGCAAGAATAAAACCACAAACCTTCCTATATTGTATGTCTTTCGTATTCAGTTTATCATGTTATTTGTGTATATATTTTTATTTATTAGCTCATTAACAGAATACATCACATAATTATTTCAGTAATTTACATTTTCAATGTGGTTATTAAACATGATTTTAGATGCGCAAACCATTCATCTCAACCTTACAATAAGTAATAACAAGTTAAATTACAAGTATATGAAAGAGGGATGATCTAAATCGTAATATACAAATATGCACATTTATACATAAATCAGTATATAAAAATATACACGTTTACATATAAAATTAATAAATATGTATGTATATAATTTTATAAAAAATTATATGGGTATATACATATACATTTACATTAGGGTGGTCGAAGCCTATGTAGAAAAAAATGATTATCAAATATAGGTGTTACCACCCTTTGTTTTGTACGGGTAGTTACTCACACGGTCGGCTATATAAAGCGCAGCGACACAGCGCTAGTCAGTCAGTCAGTTCCAGTCTCTAGTATCAGTAACATCACCAAAAGACAGTGCATCGAGTGATAAAGTTCCAGTGCGGTACCGGCCAGACTCTCGGCGACTCACTGCCGACTGTGCCGGTGCATCATCAACCTTCGAGGACGCAACATCTCTCAAGAGACACAATTGCCCACGACAAGTCCCGCGGCGGGCCTTCTTGTCACGTGCGCAGCAACTCCTCAGGTTCACCCCAGCCATCTCCGCGACACCGCGTCGAGCATCCATCCTGGACGTCAAGGTCTTCTCCACCACCACGGTGCGCAACAACATGCTGGCGACATGCAGACCCGAGGTCTGCTACACCACTGCATCACCGACCTTCATCACTGCAATACCTACGAGCCTCATCATCACGCTTCTGTATGCACACTGTTACTTTACACAGATTCACCATCGCTACGTAGCCCAGCAATAAAGACTGACTCATACATCGACTGACGCCTTTCATTTAAATTATCTTTCCTTTTATTTCAATCGTTCCTCGTCTCTGCCGATCGCTGCCCGCTCCCTCAACTCATATATAAGTGTGCATTGGCAGGCAAGCTAAAATGGTTTTAAACTGTCATCTAGCGCGAAAATCGTAAAAAAACCTTAATTAGATGAAAAAATGCCATTTAGAGCCAAAAACGTCCAAAATGGTTTTTAACTGTCACCTGTCGCTAAATCGTCAATAATCATCAAAAGGATGAAAATTGCAACAGATTGCAGAAAATCAATTTTATGGCGTTGACGCCTACCAAAAAGAGATTCGGCAAACTACACATCTTAAATGCTAAGCAGATTGCAGAAAACCAACTTAAGGCATTGACGCCTACCAAAAAGAGACTTGGAAAACTAGACAACATCAATGCTAAGCAGATTGCTGAAAATCAATTTAAGGCGTAGACGCTAACCCAAAAGAGACTCGGCAAACTACACAACATCAATGCTAATTAAATTGCGGAAAATCAATTTTAAGGCATTGATGCCTACAACAAATAGATTCTGCCAAGTACACAACATCAACACAACATCAATGCTAATCAAATTGCAGAAAATCAATTTTAAGGCGTTGACGCCTACTAAAAAAAGACTCGGCAAACTACATAACATCAATGCTAAGCAAATTGCAGAACATCTATTTAAAGGCGTTGACGCCTACCAAAAAAGACTCGGCAAACTACACAACATCAATGCTAAACAAATTGCAGAAAATCAATTTAAGGCGTTGATGCCTATTTAAAAGAGATTCTGCAAACTACGCAACGTCAATGCTAAGCAAATTGCAGAAAATCAATTTAAGGCGTTGACGCCTACCATAAAGAGACTCGGCAAACTACACAAAATCAATGTTAAGCAGATTGCAGAAAATCAATTTTATGGTGTTGACTGCTATTAAAAAGAGACTCGGCAAACTGCACATCTTGAATGCTTAGCATTTGACGCCTGTTTATTTTATAATAAATATAAAAAAAAATAAAAATAAAAAGCCTTTTATTTCTTGAAAATAGGTATGTTACCGAGTTGTAAAAAAGTAAGAAAAAAAAGTATAATTAATATTATTGACAATTTTGTTGAAAAATGTTACAAAGATTTCTTAAATTATTCATAAGCAAGAACCCCTCTCTCAGGCGAAGGTGAAGGCCTCCTCTAAAGAATTCCATTTATCTCTCTCTTGAGCTATTTGCGGCCAGCAGGGGCCAGCTATTTTTATTATTTCATCAGCCCATCTCGTGTGAGGTCTGCCTTTGAGACGCTTACCGTGTATGTATTTTATAATAATATGTACATTATGTACAATACTCAGATTACTCAAAAACCACACCAAATCAATTATAATCCTGTCTGGAATCCCAAATACACCCAATACGTCAATAATATAGAGCGCATACAAAATAAATTTATTAAGTATCTCGGTTATAAATACAACAATAATTATATCTGCACTCTCCAATCCCTGAAATCCAGGCGAACGGTAGCCGACATGACATTTCTTCATAAAATAATACATAACGAAATAGACTGCCCAGAACTCCTATCCCAAATAAATTTTAACATCCCATCTAAACGAACTCGCCACACCAACCTTTTTTACACAACCAGTAATAATACGAACGCTGCAGCCAACTCCCCCATATCCCGCATCCTTCAAAGATTCAACTCAATTCAAACAAGTACAAATATCGATATATTTTTTGATTCCCTTCCTTTATTTAAGAAAAACATTTTTAGCACACTGAACTTGCACACATAACACACACATCCACACACACACACACACACAAACACACACCCTCACACACCCTTACCCCTCTCCCTCAATAATTAATTAATTAAATATAGGTAAAATGCATCATTTGTCACATAAAAACATATATATATATTATATAACAGCGACATGTCATTGGTACCAATTACTGTATTAATTCTATAACTTGTAACTACTTTCTAATATGTAATTATGTACTGTTTGTTTCTGCAAAATAAAATAAAATAAAATAATGCACAAAAATTTGCATCTAATTTAATTTTTTTGTTTTCTGTGTCACTAGTAAGATAATTTAAAATATCATTAATGTGCCGGACCGTTTTGCTTCCTGGTGTTATTTTATAGCATATTTAATATGTAAAACATAGACACTTGTAAAGGGTATTTGATTTTTGGGAAGCATTCGAATATTACTTTCCTCATTTTTTTTTTTTTTTTTTAAAGAAAGACAAACATTCCCGGGTTACGAATAACCCAACAATGTTTGAAAATCTCCTACTACCACCACAGAAAGCCGAAAATTTAGCTTGTGTTGTGATGGAGGACTTAGCCAGCCGAGGAATCGAACATGCGACGCCCGGGTGGGACCCAAGCGCTATGCCCACTCAACCACTGACCGGTCATTATCTCAAAACTTTGTATTTGGAGATGTCTGTATAATCAACTAGACCACGAGTCGGTAACCTTTTGTTGTAAAAGGGCCATATATTTTATGTGGGGATTAGTGCAAGCTGCAACTGAATCACATACTATTATAATAATTCATATAAACCAAACAGTTTGTGATGTCCTTTGTATCAGACGATTGCCGGTAGATGGCGACACTATACAAGCTACCTTTCACTTTTTGGTCAGCTAACATTATATCAATGTCGTGTACGCAATTCAATACAATAAAACTAAGTTATAATATTCAATCCTGGTTTATTTTGCTCTCTATCCTTCAGGCACAGGATACGCGGGAAGTAAAAGTACGAAAATATTTTTTAGTGCGGGAATGCCAGACGAGAGTGCAACACAACCGGCAACTCAAGACTCGTTTTTGTCCACAATGGCGTCATCGACAACAGGTGCAGGAATTTCAGTAAATTTTGAGAAACTCGGTGAAATTTCAAATTACGGAAATTGGAAATTCTTGATGCGTATGTACTTGATATTTGATTAATTAATAATTAATTAATTAATCTAATGATAAAGAGAAATGGCGACAGTTGGAGCAGGTCTTTGTCAACTGGTGACATACAGACAGGGAGTAGATGCATGATAAGTGTTATATTGATATCCCGAATTAATCCCACCATCTCACCGCTTCAACATGGATTTATTAAAGGAGGATCAACCCTTTCCAATTTAATATTGTACACGAATGATATTGTTAATGCCTTGATTGAATCACATCAAACTGATTCCATATATACTGACTTCAGTAAGGCATTTGATAAAGTAAACCACAGAATCTTACTAAGAAAACTGAAATTGTTGGGATTTAGAGGGAATATTTTTGAATGGTTTATGAGTTATCTATTGGGAAGGTACTTAGCGGTCAAGGTTGATTCGTTTACTTCTTATAAATTTGCAGCCTCGAGCGGAGTACCACAGGGATCTCACTTAGGCCCGACATTATTTTTCTTATTCATAAATGATATAGTTAATATTTTTAGTAATGTTAAAGTTCTGTTATTTGCTGATGATCTGAAGATACATAGAACAATCAGAAACGACGATGATCGCGCCATTCTGCAGTTGAACCTGAATAAACTATTTACGTGGTGTTCTGTCAATGATTTACAACTAAACATTGGTAAATGTCAGATTATTAGTTTTTACAAAGGTAAAAATCCTCTAAAGTTTTCCTATGATTTGAATGGTGTTAACCTTCTTCGTGTATAACAGATTCATGATCTTGGTATCATATTCCATGAGAGTCTACAGTTCAATGTTCACATCGATGAAATAACAAGTGATGCAATGAGAATTCTTGTTTTTATTTTGAGAATGGGTGCAAATTTTAAAAGAGTATCAACATTAAACAAATCTGTATTGCTCGTTAGTACGAAGCAAATTAGAGTACAATTCCACCATTTGGTCACCATATTACAAAGTCCATTCTCAATTATTGGAAAAGGTACAAAACAAATTCCTTCGGTGTATTAATTTTAAAATGAAAATTCCAATCTTACTTATAAATTATAATAACTTGTATAATAACTGCAGAAATCAGACTCCTTAAATTATCAAATAGAAGAGTGTTAATTGATTTGTTATTTTTATTCAAAATTATCAAATCTTTAGTTGACTTCCCTAATTTGTTAGAACTAATCTGTATTAATTTACCTGCCAGACAAACTCGCAATAAAGATATTTTCAATTTTAACAATACCCTCAATACTAACTATTCTATTAATTCATTAATTCCTAGAATGCAAAGCCTTGCAAATAAACATTGTGAATCTGTAGATATATTTGGTGTTGACAGTTTTGCAATTTTCAAGAGACAACTCATCTCTATTTTATCTGCTAATAATTAACTTTTTTTTATTTTTGTTCTTTTCATAAAAACTCCTCTCATTTAAAATCTTACCAGTAATTTATACACTTATTTTATTTTATTTTGCTGTTCTATTAGTTCTGTTTTATCATCCTACATTATTATACACATATAATATTGTTTGTTTATACCTACTAACTAGCTTTTACAAATTGAACTTTATTGTATTTCAGGTCAAATTACTGATTTTTTCTTATTACTCATACTATTTCATTTCTTTTATTATGTTTAATTTTTTTTGTGTTTTTAATTTCTGTAATGATGTTCTATACCTTGTGATGATGATTGCTTTATTATTTATTCTGTTTTATTGGTTTAGTAACATTTGAGAACATAATTATTACTGTTATAATACTTTTCCTTATATGCTTGTAAAAGCCCACTAGGGCGTAAATAAATATAAATATAAATAAATAAATATTATAAACAATAATATATATTTATTTATAATATTTATTTATTTACTGTCTAAATAAAGGCTATTATTATTATTATGTACTTGGTAAATGAAGATTTATGGGACTGCATTGCAGAGTCTACAGCGGGTGTCCCCAAGGTCACCACAACAAACAACTGAAAGCGCTCGCAAAAATATGTTTAATGGTGAAGCCATCGTCTTTCTCTCATGTACGGAACGCAGTGACTGGGTATGAAGCCTGGCGTAACTTGAAAACGGCGTATGAAGACAAAGGGTTTTGTAGAAGACTCAAACTTTTAAGTACATTGTTTGGATTTAAATTGGAACAATTTAATGATATGGAAGCGTATCTCTTGAAGATCACATACTTGGATCAACAACTACGAGATATAAATGCTCCATTGGACGATAATTTTCTGTCAGTGTTGATTTTAAAGGGTTTACCACCAAACTACGACCCACTTATTATGGCGTTGGAAAATTCGATCATCAAATTGTGCAGTGAAACCGTTAAAAGTAAATTATTACAAGAAAATCTGTGTGGAGACTTAGACAAGGGCGAAGAAAGTGCAATGTTTACAAACCGGAATACAAAAGGTATCAATAACAAACAATCTACCAAGGTCATCAAGTCTTTATTTGTAAAAAGCCTAATCATTACGCTAGGAACTGTGCAACAAAAATAAATAAAAGTGACAAACTGAGTGAAAAATATGAAAAAGCGTGGAACGGAACGTTATTGACGGCATTAGCTGTAGACATTAACTCGGATGTTTGGTATGTCGACTTCGGTGCTACCTGTCACATGACGAACAACAAAAATTTATTACAAAACTACGTTGTGGACACTCCGCGTTCAGTAACAGTGGTAAATAAACAAAAGATTCAAAGTGAAGGAGACGGTGATGTGGAATTGTTGTTGAAAGCACATAAAGAAACGACGAAAATAAGTGAGGTTATTTACGTACCGGGATTGTCAACAAACCTTATTTCTGTTGGAAAAATGGCAGCCAAAGGACTTGATGTGCACTTTGACACAGAGAAGTGAAATATTTATTGTGGAAAAGACATAGTCGCCAGTGTTACGAAGGTCAATGGTGTTTACCAATTGTGCACAATGAGTCAGCCGTCAACAAACACGAGTGAGCTGAATGCAGTCTGTCAATCAATGGATTTGGATGTTCCATTGCATATGAACCAGTCTATGGATCATGAAACGGATGCTGTGAATTTGTGTGAAGCTAAGCCATCCCAAGATTTATGGCATCGCAGACTTGGGCACCTGAATAGGCGTATTATGGATTTACTTAAACAAGGTATGGCTAGTGGAATTGATTACACTGATAGCAAACATACTCCCTGTGTAGCATGTCTCGAGGGGAAACTAAGTAGATTAACATTTCCAAAAAGGTCTTTCAACAGAGCTACTGAGAAGCTAAGTCTCATACACTCCGACTTGTGTGGCCCGATGTCAGTTACCTCATTTAGTGGCAGTAAATATCTGTTAACATTCTTAGATGATTTCACAAGAATGATGTTTGGTTATTTTCTTAAGAGTAAAGATGAAGTATTGCCAATATTTAAGATTTTAAAAAGTTTTGTAGAAAATCAGATCAATTTAAAAATCAAAGCTCTTCGAACAGACAATGGCCGTGAATATGTTAATAAGCAGTTCCAGATGTTTCTACAAGAACATTGCATCGAGCATCAATTGACCGTCCCATACTCTCCGCAACAGAATGGACAATTATGGAGGCTGGACGATGGATGCTGCAAGATGCTGGAATGGACTGAAGGTTCTGGGCAGAGGCATTGAATATGGCAATATTTATTAAGAATAAATCACCAAGCAAGGCGGTGAGAGGTACCACACCCGAAGAGAAATGGTCTGGTAAGAAAGTGAATTTATCTGAATTAAGAGTATTTGGCTGTGTTGCTTATGCAATGATCCCATATGAAAAGCGCAAGAAATTGGATCCAAAGAGTAAAAAACATATTCATGTTAGATATTGTACTGAATTGAAGGGATATCGATTAATTGATCCAGAAAAACCTTCAAAAATTATCAGGTCTAGGGATGTACAGTTTTTAGAAAAGAAAATGTATAAAGATGCGATAGCTAACCAGGAAAACTGCATTAATGATTGTCAGTTGGAACTTTCTAATAATTATGTAGATGTGAGCACTATTGAAAACAATATTGTTGAGTCTTACAGAAGTTATGGAATTGTCCTCATATAGTTCTTCTGAACCTAGCTATGTTCTTGACCCTAAAGATATCACCTGGAATCCTGACATGACTATGGATCAAGCGTCAAGCGATTATGAAGACTATGAAGAGTCTACAAATGCAGTGGTGGCTATGACAGCAGCAAGTCACGGTTACGAACCACAGACAATACATGAAGCGCTGTCGGCACCTGATAAAGAATACTGGAAGGCTATAGCAGATGAGTATAAATTTAATCATTTGAAAAGAATAAAGCTTGGAACCTAACATTACTACCAGATGGAAAGAAAGCAGTCAAATGCAAATGGGTTTCAAGAAGAAAATGGGATCTAAAGGACGAAATTATTGATTTAAAATATTTGCCTTCTGAACATACGCCTGCAGATGTTTTAACCAAACCTTTGTGTAAAGACAAACATTTAAATTGTGTTCCTAATCTTGGTTTACAGACTGTTTAGTTAAAGGGCAGGTGCTAGAATAATTCGTATAAACCAAACAGTGTGTGATGTCCATCGTATCAGACGATTGCCAGTAGATGGTGACACTATACAAGCTACCTGTCACTTCTTGGTCGGCTAACAATTCATTACAATAAAATATTCAATCCTGGTTTATTTTGCTGTCTATCCTTCACATACCTGAAATTTGGTGTCATAGTAGGAGTGCCCGAGTTCATGGGGTGAGGTATGTCCATGTCTTGGCGGCGGATGCGTCTGCCCACCTACTGCGTAGCGGGCCGGATCGAGAGAGGCTGGTTGAGAGAGGCCCTTTGACCTTTCCAGCCAGACTCTCTCGACTTATCGCCTTGCACTGCAGTTGGAAGGATTGATTCATACATCCATGACTCCTGAATACACGATACCCAGATTCCTACCCACCCTTCATGCCTTTTTCCTTTCCAGAACCTCCTATCCTTCCCTTCTTTAAAAAACGCTCCACATGGCATCCCCTAAGATGACATGGGCTCTGAGGGAAATACTTTCGTCAGGGACTCCTGTGTGGAGCTGTTGAAAAAAAAAACCTACATTATTTGCAGGGTTGATAAAAATCGTTTCAATCGGATTTTATTGATTTAAATATACACATTTTTTAATTTTTACTCGGAAGTCTGTTTATGTTTAACAAAAAAAAAATAATGTTTTCGTTGTTAATTTTAATGATTAGTTTGTAAACTTCAAAATCAATATACTAGTCTTTCCAAAATGACATTATTTTTTCAATAAAAAACACAGATATTTGTTGTAGACCAATTTTACTTTATTAACACTCTACCGGTTTCGGAAGCACCCTTTCTTCGATAGGAGAATATTATAACTAACCTATGCCCTTTAGAGCCAAAAACGTCCAAAATGACTTTCAACTGCCATCTAGCCCTAAAATTGTCAAAAAATCTTAAAAAGATGAAAAAATGGCATTTAGAGTCAAAAACGTTCAAGTTCACGTTAATGGTTTTAAACTGACATCTAGCGCTAAAATCGTCCAAAATCATAAAAATGATTAAAAAACCATTTAGAGCCAAAAACGTCCGAAATGACTTTCAACTGCCAACTAGCCCTAAAATCGTCACAAAAACCTTAAAATGGTGAAAAAAGGCCATTTAGAGCCATAAAAGTTCAAAATACCTTTAAACTTCCATCAAGCGCCAAAATCGTCAAAAAACCACAAAAACTGAAAAGTTGTTATTTATAGCCAAAACTTCCAAAATAGTTTTATATCATCATCTAACGCAGAATCGTCAAAAATCATCGAAATGATGAAAAAATGAGATTTAGATCCAAAAACGTCCAAAATGGTTTGGTCCAAATTTCGTTCAAACTGCCATCTAGCCCTAGAATCGTCAAAAAACCTTAAAATGATTAAAAAAATGCCATTTAGAGCCAACAACGTCCAAAATGGCTTTAAACTGCCATCTAGCCCTACAAATCGTAAAAAAACCTTAAAATGATGAAAAATACATCTGATATGTGTAAAAGCCCTCAACGCGTTAATTAATAAATAAATACACTAATTACTGAAAGGATCACAATTGACGTACATAACACGTATAGCGCGTCTGTGTTCTGAGATATAATCGCTCCTGTGGTATGGTCGGTGTGCTGACGGTATGCCTACGTCCGGCCAATTAAAGCGGGAGTTACGTGGCCAGTGAGTGTCAACCGGCCCCGGTCGCCTTGTATGCCGGCACCCGACCAGCCCTGTCGCCCAGCTGTAAGTCACTAAACGGCTGGTCATTGGGTGTGGATAGTGGATGCTCTATTACAGCACACTAATATAGGTAGGTACTTCTGGTTGGATGCTATTAACGATTGCTTTTTGGGTTAGTGGAACGGCAGTGTAGCTGTTTTCATACAAAACCTAATTTTGGGTTAATACCCAACCGAATTGAAAAATTTATTTTTTATTAGAAATTTATAACAAATTAACAGGGTGTTCGGGGGTAAAGCGCATTAACTTCGGGTGGTGATTTTAAATTATGATAGGAGTAAAAAGGATAAATAACTTTTTCTGATATCCAACATTTTTTTTCCCATACAAAAAGACATACCTGCTAAAAATCCTTAGTGTAAGGTAAAAATTACTCGACGAAGTTGCTGTAAGCTTGCCGGGCGCGATTGTCGCAACGTTGCTTGGTAATAATAATGCTGCCCGCACACGCCGGTCTAAATTTATTTTTTTGCCACAAAACTACCCCTAAAAGTTGGAATTTCGAAAAAAGTTTTTACCTTTTTTACTTATACTATTATGTAAAATCACCTCCCGAAGTAAATGCTCTTGAAGTAAATGGACACCCTGAATATGTAGCATGGATAAGAGCTATTTTATTTATTTACTATAATCTATTAAATTTAAAATGACCATAATAAGCGATTTGACATGAGGGTACGGAACCATTTGTTGGATAACCAACATCCCTGCCGTAGGTCACCTCAAGTGGTTCGCTACGTTTTGTGACTTAGCAGGAGTTCCCGGTTTCATATGGTGAGGTTTGCCTAGATCTTCGCGGCAGATGCGTTTACCCACCTAATGCGTGGTGGGCCGGATCGGAAGAGACTGGTTGAGGGAGACCTTTTGAACTCTCCAGCCGGACTTTCTCGTTCGATTGCCTTGCACAGCTGTGAGAGGGATGGATTCGTACCTCCGTCCCACCTGGACAGATTGACTACAGATTTTTACCCACCCCTCCTTCCCAGAACTTCCTTTCCTTACTTAAAAAGACCTTCCACACAGCATTTCAAAGATATCGTAGGCCGGACGATATAAGGGAAAATATTTTCCTCTTGGTCTCCTGTGTGGAGCTAATATTAAAAAAAATGTTATTTGAATAACAGAGTTAATCGATTCGTTCTTTGAATTTTTTATCACATTTTGACAATTAAATGTATTCATTAGATTTATTTGTATTCTGAAAAACAATAATAAAGAAATTTGTCGCGACACATATTTCGTACCCCCAGATTAGGCAAGCTGTAAAAAAAAAACGTTTTTGAGATCATCAGATATGCAGAAAAGCTAAATGACTTTTTGGGGGAACCCATAATCTTTGGAACCCATAATCTTTGTGGGAACAGTTCCAAGTGACCAAAATCCATGAATGTTAATGTTGAGGTACCGAAACCTAAATATATTACATACTAGCTGGGTTACCCGGCTTCGCTCAGGACAATAAGATAGTGTTCTGGAATGTTGCACAATGATGTTCCCGATTTCCTATTCCTGATCATTCCACGACATACTCCGCCACTCCTTCCACAACTTTCTATAGCTCTATGGAACCTTCTAGAACTTTCCGGAAGACTGTTCTAGAAATTTCGAGAGGGCGAATTTTTCAGCCCTTATATCTTTAAAAGCACGGCCTTTAGGTAAAAACGGATACCCTTATTCCCTAGGGAGGATAGAGATCTACCACACCATATAACTCCCTTGATCGAACCGGGACTCGTTTCTGAGTTTTTGCGAGCTAAACGTTTTTTTGGACTTTCTATTATAATACATGCCATATTCAAATAAAAAAAATGTTACTCCTTACATGTCCTTTCCCGTGCGTTCCCCTCCAGCGTTCCACTTCCACCTTCCCCGCCACCGCTCTCCTGCTCCACCGTCCCGTAAACCCCCCTGGCACTGCATTTCTTGACTCCTCTCCCGCTCGGCCCGTAGCCGAAACTTTTTTCTAATACTAACATTTTTAAACTCGTGATATCTTTCTAATTAAATATCCGAATTGAAAAATTCAAAAAGTTAAATAAAGGTATTGAAGCTGTCTTGAATATGAAGTAATTTATTTTGATAAGGATTAAAACCAAGATACAAATAAAGAGCCTTTTGAAGCAGCGACATTTAAATTAAATTTTTAAAATAAAAGAATACTTTTTGTGGCATAACCATAATAGTTAGACATATGCTGTTGCAATTTTTTTTGTATATAATAATGTGTTCTATAAAGTCGTAGTACATTATTTTATTCTATCATCAATAGTTTTCGCAGCGCACGCGAATAAAAGAATATTTTAGGTAATTTTTTTACACCCTGGGTTACATTATTGAAGTTTTAGTAAGGATGTCTATTTTTTTTAAAAATATAATATAGCCTATGTCACCCAGGGATAGTGTAGCTTCCCAACAGCGAAAGAATTTTTCAAATCGGTTTAGTAGTTTCGGAGCCTATTCGATGCAAACAAACACACAAACAAACAAACAAACAAACAAATATTACCTCTTTATATAGTGTGTTAGATGTTAGATATGTCTAAGACAACAAATTGATTGCATATTTATATGCTAAATTTATGTTCAATTATGTTATTAAGACAGTTTTGGAGGTATGAAACTAGAAAATATAAGTGTGCAGTTCACATGCTTAAGAAGTAAATCCTTAAGAAAAATAAAGTAGCTAAGCTACGAAGCTTCGCACAAAATGGAGACCGATTATTCTATCTCATTCTTTCGCAGGCTAAATCCCTTAGATTTATGTTTTTGTCTCTTTTTAGTGTCGTTCGTTTCATTGAGTTTCAAATCACAGCGGTGTTAAAAAAGTTTTGAAAACTAAGGATTGGTTGTTTCAAAAAAATTTACAAATCATTATATATTTGATTTTACTTTTCGCGATCCGTTAAAGTTCTATAATTGTTTCAGTTTTATGAAGCAACTATAATGATATAATAACAGAATTTTAATAGAACTTACACAGACCGTGAAAATTAACTTCAAATATTTGATAAATTGTTTTTTTAAACAATCCGTCCTAAATGTTGCTTTTTAAAATAAATGAATAAGTGTTTTTATGTTAATGAAAGTACCTAATCATTTATTTTAAGCATTTAATTATGTTGAGTCGTGAAATAACAATCCAATCAAACCCAACTCTCTAGTATTAAGTATTGGCGGTTTCCTGAAATGTATTGTAAAGTTTATATTCAATATCAAGTTTAACGTAGCATTAATTACATTCTTATTCTGAGAAGTGCTTTCCGTTAAAATCTATGTTTACCTATTACACCATTTATTTTGTTTAATTAAAATTTTTGTTCATTCATGTTTACACTACTTTATTAAGTACATTACCTTAGTTATTTCAATTTAGTTTTCTCCGAACCTCTTACTGAACAATGGGTGAGAAAGTACCTACCACCAACGATTACTTTTGTTGGTTGTTTTGACCAACGTAATTCTGTGGAAGACTAATAATTCGTTAATAATGTGCCTTTCTGGCTAACTGTTATTAAATAATTTTTAAACACATTGTTTATTTTTAATGAACTTGAAACTGCTTCACAAATATTGACAAATTTTAATTATTTTCAAACATCAAAAAATTGGATTTACGTCAGAAAACAATGACAACTTCGCTAGTCAAAGAAATTTATATCGGCTTTGTTGCCGACTAATTTCTTGTCAATTTGACCGATTACTTTTCCCTGGTTATATTTTCCTTATGACGCGACGCCTGAATTCATGTGCTTACATTTCTTTTACTTACACCCACGATGACACCATTACGTTTAATATGACTCAAAACCTAGTGGGTATCACAAAACTTAGTATTATTTCTAATTTTAAATATAGTTTTCATTTATGAACATGTAGATATAGTAGTAGTCCCAGAGAGTGGTTATAAATGACGTCAGAATTTAAGAATCTTCTGTCGTTTGTATTTCGTACAAGACGTGTGAAAATGATCGTTTCTTCGCCGTTTCTTTCTGTTTTAATACCGAAAACGGTCGTCACATTTTTTTAAGTGAAACTTATTTACCACCGTAGCGATTTGAAACTCGATGAAATGGAAACGGGTGACACTAAAAAGAGAAAAAAACATACATCTACAGGATTTATCCTGCGAGAAAATAATATAGTGTAATCGGTCTTCTCTTTGTGTGGTGCTTCGTAGCCTTCCCACTCTTGTCTATTTTAGTTTTCTGAAGATTTCACATCTACAGTGTGTGAATTGTACACAAAAAAATGTTTTTTTTATTTTAAAAAACATGAATAATTTCTTCGAAGATTGTGTACAGACTGTGAAATTTCCATTTAACTAGGTATCTGAAGATAATATTATAATAAATAAAGAGATAAGACGTTATCAAACATCACCCAGGTAAGTCCCAGAAGTCATGACGTTAATTTAAGCAGATTATTATTAAAGTTTGGTTAAATCTTCTGCCCAAATAATGATGAGTTATGGTAAAAAAAAAATTAAAATGGTGATTAAGACCCCAGACTACTGTGAAAATATTTTTTTTATTCACTTCATTTCTGAAATCCAAAATCTCCTGCAAAACCGGGTTGTAAATCTAGTTTAGCTAAACATTACCAATAATGCAAAGAAACGCGAATATTTTTCATGCGTTTGTCCTATGTTTCTTTCATCAAATTATTTTGTTATCAATCAAAAGTGTAGCCTGTAACTAACTATGATATACTTCTCGTATATGTAAGACATATATGTTCAAACCAATTTTTTTTACAGTTACTCCACCGGCAGTCGCTGAGGAAAATAATATCCCTCAGGCCCTATGTCATCTTTGAAGATATTGTGTATTATAGTGGATCAATGATAAGCCTGTATTATAGTGATCTTAGTTGGCTCCTTAAACTCTCCATATAGCCATTCATGTTTGGTTCATGCCTCCCGTCAGAGCAATTTATGAAGGTGCGAGCAAAGGTAGGCTCGCCATTATAATTTCGCCACGATCAACAACTCGCTGGCAATATTGGTCGTGGTCAATTTAGAGGTTAAGGACCCAATCAACCTTAAGATATATCAAGGGTCGAAAAGGTAGTTTAATATTATTTGCCGTTTTGTACCGGTTCATGTATCTGAAGGTTTTTTTTGATACGCAGGGTTCGATAATGTATCCAATAGCGAAAAAGGTTTACACCCGTGGTTATGCCCTTTGATTTTCCGACTTGACCCAAGTCAATGATTCGATTCCTGCAGTGATAATATAAAATTTTCAGATTTTTACTTCGATTTTAAATTAAAGCGGAGAATACGATAATTTCGGAAAATAAACAAACAAACAAAAGAAAAACAAACTATTAAGAAAAAAAAAGGATTAAAGCTTAAACCCGTTTATATGTTTTCAGCCTTACTAATAAACGTTGTGAATATTGTATATAATTGATAAACCATAATAACAACAATACTTCATTAATAAAAACGTAAAATGGATACTGTCATTAAACAGTTTATGTAAAGATGTGTAGATACAGCCAAAGAGGGTTGTTAATCAGATGCATGAATTTTTTCATCGAATTTCGGAATATTTTCAAGGTATTTCAAATGTGCGATATATCTCTTCTTTGTAAAAATCAATACTATTTTAAAAACTCTAGATTACTATAGATTAGGCGGGGTTTCCCAAACTTTTTTGCAATGGAACACTCTGTGAATCGGCAATTTTTAACGGAAAACTTGGCTTAATTTTTAAGTAATTCCCATTGTTAAAAATACACATTTTTATTTAATAAATAAATAAATAAAGCACCTAATGACTTTGAAGTTTTCGAGTGCGTGAAATGCACATCTTCTAGAGATCAGGCACAATATTGATAGTCACAAAGTCGGATTCTAATGTCAGGTGTGGCGTCGAGCCTGTTCCTGCACTTTGACACAGTTGCAGCATAATAAGAAAATCCCGCTTCGCATAAATAGGTTATAGAAAACGGAAGTACATAAAACAATATTGGAGTACTCTTCTGAAATCATTTAAAGGCTGATCTTTGTATTTTGTTTCAAGTTTAGAGACTTTCAAACTCATTTGCGCTTAAACCCATTTAGCTGTCAGAGAAATTGGATTCCGAACCTACTAGCTTTCGGAAAACATTGCAAAAGAGTTATTTTTAAGTTATGTACGTGTTTTTAAAATTTTAATTCCAAAAAAAGGGCAGGAAAAAAATTAAAACGATTAGATTGCACTGATGAAATCCAAAATTGTATTTTTTTTACTCTTTCATCAACATATACGGCACCATGCACGTTCATAGTTCGACTAATTGCTAACAAGGATGCAGTAAGACTGATTTTACTTTCAGATAAAGTCGATTTCGAAAATATATTATGGTTGGGTTCCTTGGGAATAGAATTTTTGTGAAACACATGCAGATCTCTTTTGATCCCGTGGTTATTATTTCCACATCACACATACTTGTCGTAGTATTATAAAGCATAGTAATAAATTTCAGAGATTTTTTTTCGTGTGTAAAATGAAATTTTTCTGCTGCGTAAACGACTCTTTCAACTTTCATAAAGCTTAATCTCTCTACCTGGAAGGGTCCAGTACCTAACTTAAGAAGTATTGTGAAATATTTATGCAATTAATAATTTCTTGTGAAAAATATCAATATCAGGCTAGAAACAAGGTGTGTTGGCAAGAACCCACGCGGAGACACATGAGAAATCAAGAAGTATCTTAATAATCAGTAATGTAGTCTAAGCAAAGAAAGAGGGAACCTAATGCATTCCCTGGAGAAACAAAATAATGGGATAGGTATAGATTTCTCGGAAAAAATATCCATTAAATACAAAAAAAATCATAGGAATACACATCTTTGCAATACCATATTAGAATTATCGCCAAAAAACTGGAAAAGCTTGATAGAAGCTGGCCATATCAATGTAGGATACCAACGCTTAAAAGTGGAGGATCAGTCACCATTGGTCCAATGCTATAAATGTATGAGTTTCGGACACACCCAATTGTTCTGCAAGGAAGAAACGGCATGTGTTCACTGCGGCGGCAACCACAAATACGAGACCTGCCCTAACAAAAAAGAGCAGCCTACATGTACCAACTGTAATAATGTAAGTCATAACGACCACAGATCCACCAGCTCAGAATGTCCAATCTGGAAGATAATGGATGAACGTGTTAGGGAAAAAGTGGACTACGCTGGAATTTGTTGAAAAAGCTGCTGACCAATCAATCATACAAAGGAAATACCATTCGGTGGATGACTATATGCCTATAAAAAATAGTTTGAGAGTCCTGTACATCAATGCCAGAAGTATTAGAAACAAAATAGACGAAATAGAAGAAACGCTCAAAAGAATAACGGATACTGTGCACGTTTTAGTTGTCACCGAAACATGGCTGGGAGATGGAGAAGGATCTTTGTTCAACATCAATGGCTACCAGGGTACTTTTTCTTCCCGGACGACTGGAAGAGGAGGAGGAGTGGCGATATATACTCACAATACATTTAACTGTGAAGTTATTGAAAAGTGGTCAACGAATAACTCTTTTTTAGGAGTTAGGGTACAATATAAACATTTTAAACCATAAAACATATATGCTATATACAGGAAACCTAACAACAATATAAATGATTTTCTAGTATCTCTTGAATCTATTTTACAAAAAAGTAGCCTAGATACACTCATCTTCGGGGATTTTAACATTAATGTTCTTAAAAAAAATGATTCCACAAAAAAATATATCAACACTTTATTTTCATATAATTATTTCATATGTAATAATACACATCCCACGAGAGTTACGGAAACCTGCAGTTCTCTCTTAGACCATATTATATCAAATAGAGAAAACATATCTTCAACGACCTCCAATATTGATAACCAGATAAGTGATCATAGTATAATTATGTTAGACTACCAAAACTCTTTGAAACACCACTCTAACAACAGAATACCACCAAACATAAACATCAGCATCAATAAGAGGGCTTTGAGAACATATCTTGAAACCCAACCGTTTTCTCATAACACCACCAACATAACCGAAAATTTTAATCAATTCTTTTAATATATCAAAACAGCAATCGACACTTGCAAATTTAAGCCAAGGATACGAATAGGAAACCCTAAGCAAGGTAATACACCATGGTTTGACAAAAAACTGGATCTTCTTATTAGAGAACGAAATACTAACTACAAACAGTGGAAGAAAGATCCGCAAAACAGTCAACTCTTATCACAAAAAAATAAGTCAAGAAATTCGGTAACTAATTACAGACGTTTCGCCAAAACAAAATATTACACAAATATTTTTACAGAAAACATACATAATCCAAGACGAACCTGGAAGACAATAAATTCAATCATAACTAACAATCCAAAGAACTCGACAAATAAAATTGAAACTCTTACTATCAATAATATAGTCATAAATGACCCGAAGCAGATATGTACAGCGTTTAATAACTTCTTTACATCGGTTGGTGAAAATTTAGCTGCGAGTATCCCATCTTATTCAGATGACATGAATACAATAAACATGGAACCAAAGCCATTACAGTCCCTCTACATGGCCAATACAAACAAACTAGAAGTTTTAAAAATTATCTCAAAACTAAAAACTAATGCATCTCCAGGAGTCGATGGTATGACAACTAACTCACTCAGATTCTGTAAAGAAAAATTAGCGGATCATCTTGTTATTCTAATTAATCAATCTTTAGTGAGTGGACTGTTTCCGGATCAATTAAAGCTAGCAAAAATCGTTCCAATTCACAAAGAAGACTGCAAAAAAAATCCATCTAATTATCGTCCAATATCAATACTCTCAGTCTTCTCCAAAGTATTTGAACATGTAATTAAAAATAGACTAACAAAATATCTCGCAACTAATAATATTCTTACGCCTCAACAATATGGGTTCAGAAAATTCTCCAACACGAAATGTGCTGCTTTTGACTTTATACTAACTCTTCAAAAACACTAAGATCAAGGAAAATATGCAGCGGGCATTTTTATAGACCTCAAAAAGGCATTTGATACGGTTGATCATAAGATTCTATTAAAAAAACTTGAATATCTGGGCATCGTGGGCAACAGTCTAAAACTTTTATCTAGTTATCTTACGGGTAGGTGCTGTTCGGTTGTTATTGGAAAAGAATCAAGTGATCATAGAAATATAACATGTGGTGTACCACAGGGCTCGATTCTCGGACCATTATTATTTTTGATTTATATAAATGATATTGCAAAATGGGGAGTGAAAGGTACACTTCAACTTTATGCTGATGACACAATATTATTCTACCATAATACTAATTAAAACGAAATGGAAAAGGACATGGAAAGGGATTTGGCTCATCTAGCCGAGTGGCTGAGAATTAATAAACTTAGCCTTAATATTAAAAAGACTCACTATGTGCTATTCGGGAATAGGAGAGGACAACGCCTAAACATTTCCCTGGGAATAAACAAACTGGAACAAACAGATGTCGCGAAGTATCTAGGACTTTTAATTGACTCACGGCTTACATGGAAAAACTATTTTGACCATGTTAAATCAAAGATTGCTCCAGTGACCGGTGTAATGTACAGACTACGTAGATTGCTTCCCACAGCCATACTGCGATCTTTGTACTATGCTATGATTCACTCCCACTTGGCATACCTTTCGAGTATCTGGGGTTTTGCTACCAAAAAAATGATATCAGAGGTGCAAATAATCCAAAATAGAGCCCTACGTAACATTTTTGGCTTGCCTTGGGATACACCTGTTAAAGATATTTACCGTCACGCACTTGTATTGCCATTTAAGATTGTTCCTAGCTTTGAGATAATAAACACCATTTTAAATATTATTCAGTGCAACACCCACACAAATATAAAACTGAACTATAACAACGACGTTCACCAATATAATACACGACAAAAAAACAAACTACACATATCAAAAATACACTCAACAAAGTTCGGACTGAAATCATTAGAATACATTGCCTACACTAACTATAACAAACTGCCTGAAAATTTGAGACAGGTGCTCATGCCAGGTGCATATGCCTCCAACAAATCTCGAAATGATATATTGAAAACATATTTTTTCAAATGTTATTTGGAAAACGAGTCATAAGTAGGTACAAACTCTGTTCTGATAGCCCTAATTATCTTCAAATACTAAACTTATAGTATGATGGGCGCGGCTTATACCTTACTTAAATCTCGTCATGTATTTGTATGTAAACATCTTATATTAGGTCTGTATATTTTTGAGCCCGTACCTTATATTGTATTTTCCTGATTTTGTTTTATCTATGCATTTCTTAGTCCATCTCATTAGTCCATCATGGAGGAAACTTTAATTTAACTTTTTGAAACCCAAAGTACATAAATCAAATGAGTCAATGAGTTATACAAATTCATAAAATGTTATAAGACATGTTTCTGTGAAATATTTGTAAAGTGATTCTTCATATGTTTGTATCTGTATGTTGCTTCTGTGAAATGTTTTGTAAATTTTTTATTCATTAATTGTGTCTACACATTGGGTTGAGTTGGGTTTAACTTCTCAAAAGTACCAATTGGCGATCCCTTAATGAGTTTTTGATAACTCATGGGAGTGCAACTTCGTTGTATGTTTTTTAATAATAAAAATAATAATATTAGTCGGTGATCGAAACGAAGCCATCTAGTAGCAGACTTTTATATAGACCAGTCATTCCAAAAGCAGTCTAAATTGACCGCCAGGGATCGACTTCGATCTGCGGGGATGCAATGTCAACGGAAATAAAAATTGGGGGTGCATGAAATGTATATTGTGGTCCACGAGAGTGGAAACAATTTAGGTGGGTCGTTACCAACATTTTGGTTTTCGTAAATGTGTTAATCGATCTAACATATACAGCAATATTTAGGTAGGTACTTAGGTAATACTTTCTTATAATGTAAGTGTGCCTAATTTTCTAATTATTTTATATACATGTTTCATAAAATTTGGTAAGCAAGCTTTTCGCTTTATGGTCGCAATACGTGTTTTTTTGTAAAACTTGCATATTTAATACCAATTGCAACGCATTGCGCCCAAAGGCACAATAGCAACGCTTGTCCAAACTTGTATCAGAGCTTTGAACGATGACGTTGACAATTTTTTTCAATTCAATTCAATTTATTAATTTTAAAAACATTATAAAATTACAATTTTAAAGCGTTTTTAAAAGAGAAAAATGAACAGATTTAGACTAACAGCAACAAAGCTTGACGTTTGAATTGTGCTTCTTTGATGTTAAACATATCGATATTCGAAGTGATTCTATTTAACAACAAGACAGCTCTCCAGACTGGCATAACCATTGGCAAGTTAGTTCTGCAGGCCGGAAGATAAAACAGTCTATACTTGTACCAATTGTGCTTGAAGGAACTTGTTTAACTCTTTATTTTAAATTCGAATGTTAGTGACAGACGCTGTCATCTTTTTTCCCTGTATTCTGAAATCTAATAAATGTTTTACAGTAAAATAATTTACATTTTCCTAAAGTAAATCCTATTAAAATCTCAGCTCTGCGTCAGATTCAAAAATACATTTACGATAATATATTTGTGAAGTCAATATTAGGAGTGCAGGAGAACCCAAAACCGAAAAAATCGACAAGTGGTCTACGCGATAAAAACGTTTGGGAACCTCTGACACTGACCAACACTGCGCTTCATAGACTACAGGGCTGTCCCAAATACTGTTCCATGGGTTATAGTGTTCAGGAAACAAAACGTGATTATGATTGCCATTAAATAACTTATCTACCTTTCATACATTTTTAACCACTATTTTGACTAGAATTTTTAAAAAAGTGCGCTTAATCGAAAAGATAAAAATATAGATAGGGTTGAAGAGTGAAGTGAAATATAATTGGGATTTTTTTTATTATATTTTATGTGTAGTCCCAGCTGCTTCCGTATGGAGCGTATGTGATTATGGCATCCCCAATTGGGGTACGTTGTGAGGATGAAGGTAGTGTGGAGGAGAAGGAGATGGGATAGAGGAAGGTTAGAAAGTATCTAGCTATTCAGATCTGTTCACAAAATACGGCCAAAGCCATTTCAAGCAATGTTTTAATGCTGAATGGTGGTCTTACACCAGGGCGATACTGGGAGTATATTCCACTAACAGAACCGTCCGCAAATATACTAGTTATATATTATTTTAAAGGAATTAATTCTGAAATAACAAAAACTAATTAAATACAATTTATTTGCCCACGCTGGCATTCGATCCTGCGACCTTCGGAAAGCGTGTCAAGAGCCTTACCCCTCGATCACGGAGGCCGTCAAATTATGGTTAACACAACAAAAAAATTCAGAGTGTGGAATTCACACGCGGTAGAGGTGAAACTAGAAAGTCGCTAGATGTCGCTTTATTTTCTTTTGCCTGTTTTTTTTAAGTGGTTTGAAGATGGATAATGATTTCGCAAAAATAAAAATGTTTTTTTTTTGGATTTCGTAGGATTCGAACCTCCGTTCGTTTGATGTCTTTCTCTCTGGCCGCTGAGACTTGTCAGGCGTCTTGCCCACTGCGCTAAGGGATTTTCCGCATTATATTAGAACCGAGTATTTGTGTACAACTGAGGTGTGAGGCATTTCCGTTTCATCCGAATTTCTAATCACTAACGGCACTAAAGAAGTTTCTCTTCAAAAAATTACTATACTACACACTGTACATTCAGAAACCAAATAAAACACTGTAGACATATCCTGCATGTACATATTTTTTTGGAAATGTGTTTTAGAATATTTTTACGTGGTTAAATCTGTCTCTCAATAATTTAAACAGTGTTGGGTTACAGCCGAAAAGGAGGAATTTAAAATTTGGGTAGGTACTCTGTATAATTTTCAAGAAATGCAATAGACCTATGATGTATTTCTAATGCATTGATATTAGAGTGCGTACTGGTAGGACATATTATGGTTACATGATTATAAGTGGTACTAGCAGACAATACTGAGAGAAACTTCCACTCATATTTCTATAAAAAATGTAAACATTTTAAGCCGAGTTTTCAATGGAATGTTATCGATAATTTGAGTTCAAAGTTCAAGAATATCAACGTCTTAGCGTGAAATGCCTAAACAAACAATTTCAAAAGGCTTCAAAGAAATGATGATCAATAACGAAAAATATTTGGCCAAAAAATATTACGGTCAATGGAAATTGAACTTCCCTTATGGGTTGTTAGGGATAAACGGCGTATTTGGGAAGGCCTGAGTGGTTGTTATGTAAACATATAGACACCTGAACCTCCCACCCTCGTTTAGGTTCTACAGCCTTATACCTACCACCCCCTTTGTAAATTTATTCGAAGAATTTATTGATTCGGCGGGATTTTTGGCAATTTGATAACAAAACTGCTTTCGATTGGTTTCTTATTTGCAGATTTTGTTAGGGAAGGTATTTTTTGTCCTGGTTGATTAGGGAAATATTCAATTTTCGAACAATGTTTTTTGTGAAAACTTCTTTAGAACCTCTTCTTCTAAATTCGATAGAGCAAAAAACAGCGACACTAAAAAGGGACAAACATATATATCTGTAGGATTTAGCCTGCAAGATAATGAGATTGAATAACCGGTCTCCTCTTTGTGCGGTGCTTCGTACTTTATCGTACTTCGTGCTTGCCTACTTTAGTTTTCTGACGGTTTCACTACTAATTCTATCATTCACCCTCTTTTGTTACGTACAATTATTTGTTGTAAATTAAACCACTTTTCTGAAGAGCGGATTGTACGTTAAAAAAATGAGTTCTTGATTGTTAAAAAATTGATGTATTAAAAGAGATGGGAAGGCATTTTAAAATAAAATATATTAAAATGGTTTATAATAATATATAAACTAGCTGCTTCTGGGCATGCGTTCCCATGCCATTTAATAAAGAAATTGTTACTCCCTGCGTGTCCTTTCCCATGCGTCCTGTTCATGTTCCACCTCCCCTTCCTCTCTCACATCCTATTTTCCTCTCGCGTTCCCACTCCGCCACCTCCAACCTCCCCTTCCCCCATCCCCCCTCCTATCCCCCCCCTCCCCCCCTCTACCTGCCACCCACCCGCATTCCGTACATTCAGTCCCGGTACATTCAGTTTGCAATTATTTAAAAAAAAATTACAATCTTCATTTATGCCAGAGCTAACCAGTAGTTTTATTTAAACCTTATCCTGACAATAACGAACACAAACATTTTTTTTATCCAATTATCCATTTCAGCGATTCATTTTTATTTATATAGAAAGTTAAGTAGATATACAGAAAACCTTCTAGGTTAGAAAAATAAAATCCAAGTCTAATAAATATGTGGGCTCAAATTCAGAATGGTAAAAGTAAGTGGGTGGGTACCAGATAATGTAGTTGGGAGATACAAAAATATTATTTGGAGATATCCAGTTACATAGTTACTAAAATATGTGAACATTTATAATAGTACAACAAATATGTGCGTAATAGCAAATTTCTCAGGCAAAACCCTTTGCTGTGGTAAATAGGTAAACACCTAAAACATTGATGAAAAATATACATAATTTTATAAAATCCTTCATAACTCATAAACGATTATAATCTAAAAAGTATACTTTATAAACGTGCTATATCACATATATATATAACAAACACCTCTGCCATAGGTCATGCCAAGTGGTTTGCTACGTTTGATGACTTAGCATGGGTCTTGGATGATATGTCTGCCCACCTACTGCATGGCGGGCCGAACCGAGAGAGACTGGTTGAGGAGGTTTTTTGACTTCTCTAGCCAGAATCCCTCGACCCACCACCTTGCACCGCAGTTGAGGGGATGGATTAATACGCCCGTCACTCCTGGACACACTGACCCCCAGATTCCTACCCACCCCTCATACCTCCAGATCTTCCTTTTCTTACTTTCCTTAATAAAACCTTCCACTCATCATCCATTAATATGACATAAAAACATTTTCATCAGAGCCTCCTGTGTGGAATTAATGTAAAAAAAAATCTAAATCCATTATTATTTAATATTTGTTAAACTAAAAAAATAAATTAAATTAGCACTAACAATATCTTCAAAATTTAAACGGCGATATTTTATCGGTGTACTCTATTGTAAGGGTGGGGCCATTTTAAGGTTTTACCCGTCATTTATCAGGATGTCGCATGATAGGTGTAGCATGAATGGTCTAATCCGTGAACCTTTGTGAACCTATCAGGACGCGAGCCATAGGGGCTGGGAGACAAGGAGTGTCTGGGGCGAGTAATGACTCAATTATACGCCCGGACATAAACTACTGCGATGATTTAATAAAGCAGTTCACCGCGCAAGATTGATCGCGGATTGTAGCGGCGATAAATACTGGCGCTATTTCCGATTTTCTCCTTCTGCGTGCACCCCAGTGTTTGACTCAACCGAAGCCTGGAGGAATTCAGAAGTCAACACTATGTATATTCTTAGTGCGTCGTACATCACCACGAATATGGGTAGTAATAAAGAATAGACCGGTCGGTGGCATCGCGTTTAGGTCCCACCCAGCGTCTCGTCTTCAATTCCTCTTTCCGGCAAAATCCTCCATCATAGAACAAGCAACATTTTCCGCATTCTGTGGTGGTAGTAGGAGATTTTAAAATGTTGTCAGGTTATAAGTAACCCGTGAATGTTTGTCTTTCTTAAAAAAAAACTAGTGTGCTTTAGACCAACTGAAGTAAAACTTCTGCTCCATCTATATGATAGGAATAGAGAAAGAAAATTTGCGCGCGCACTGCTCTGTCTTGCTCCTACAGTGATGTATAAAGCGTTCGCCTCGCTTTTCATAACACTCTCGTCACGCATTCGCTAGCTTACTGCCCAAGTCAAACGTGCGTAAAGAAGTTTTACTTAAAAAAAGACGTACCTTCCATACAAAATTGAAAGGAAACAAATGTTCCAATAGCCCCGCGCTCCTTCTCAACTACACTCACCAGTTTTGTTTATGAAGTTTTAGTTTTGCAAATATTTGGATCACGAAACACGTCCACAAAGAATTTATTATGTTTTTTTTTCTTTTGTAAAAGGTATAAACACAAACGGCGGCGTTTAGAAACATTTTAAATATAGGCAGCATTTAAGCCTATGATTGGGTTACGAAACACGCCCACGAGGCACTGTTTATTGTATATATATATATATTATTCGGCTCAATGTCAACTGAGAATAAAGTCAACTTAACACCTCCTTGAAAAGTCATTAAAAGTTATTAAAAACATAATTTTAAATTAGCTGGTAACCCTAACCTAACGAAACCTATTTAACCATTTTTTTATATATTTTTTTGTTATCACTCTAAATGTCTTATCTGAAATGGTTTTGAGTTGGTTTCATTCTGAGTTGTCCGGTCACCATTTTATTCTGTCACCAAATGTTGATTTAATATTTGCTCATTCAATTTATAAAATAAATCGTAATCTGCACCAGCACTTTCAATTCACTATCACGTCAGTTTTACATTACGAATGCTTTAAAAACTGTTTTTTTAATCAATTTTTGACAGGTAATTTCTTATATTGTATTCTGTTCATACATTATTTTTGAGTACTTTGCAGGGCGTTTTCACCTTATCCTGACATAATTGGTTTCAAAACAGTGATAATTTTGATAAAATAAGCGGTATATATATAAACAAAGTGATTTGTTTTCATTTAATATTATTATCTATTTGTAGAGAATTTTTTTCGATTCCTTAGCTTAGCATTCCCTTTACTAAGTTGCTCATAAAAATGTTTTCAGTTTGAAGGGGATATGGTTATGGTTAAATCTTTGAAACAAAAGTTAGTCGATGACATAGAAATACCTCGGAGAAAATGGTGATGTTCCACATAAATTTGGTCGTCAAAAGATTCGAAAGAGGAACCAAAGCAAAGCTATGCTAAGAGGTCTTAGGCAAATAGGCGGCCCACGCTCCAGCGATTTTAAAATCGCGCGGTTAAACTATCGCCGCGCCGCGCCGTTTCAGGAATTTATCACCACCGCACACTTGTGACGGAAAAATCGCGCATTACTTGTGAAGGAATCTTGTGGAGACCATATGTGTGTATGAACTAGGACTCAAAGGGAGAAATGTCAATGTTTTAGATTGTGAAACATTTTTTCTAAACGTTTCAGAAATCATGAATAAGTTGGAACATTGAAAAAAATAACACTTTTATAGAAATAAAATTGGAAGAATCCCTCAATGTCATCATGGAGACCTTTAACTTGTAATACTAAACTCTAGTTAGTCATTAGACCTGTATAGCATAATATATCTCCAGGCTTTCACTTAACGTTAATTTCTGCTCCATTCCCCCCCATTTCCTCTTCCCTTACGTTAATCAAACCTGGAATGTCAAGTCCTATTAAATACAATAGAAATTGTGTGTTTTAACAACAAATAAAAATACGTTCCCTAGTTCTTGAGTCGAAAACTCATTGCTGAAGATCGTGACCCCCACTCCGGTTTGGTGGACATGGCTCCTACACACCTTGCGGTTCCCGACGTACCTGACGTCAAAGATACTTGGTCCAGCGCATTAGTGGCCTTCTTCTGCATCTTATGCCTTCCATTTGGTCACTGACCATAAGTTTGTCACTTTGGAGAAATTTGTTTCTGCTTCGACTCAGAACTACCAAAATTACCTTCATACTTTTCTTGGCAGCTTTTCTTTCATCTTTATGTATGATTCAGTTAAATATGACTTAAGGGGAAAAGGTTGGATTAGCTTAGTGGTTAGAGTAGAGCCCCTGCAAATCTCAGGTGCGGGGTTCAATTTCTAGACGACACTGTTTTTTTCTGAATTTTTGTTTTATGTTTTCGTTTGAGAGCTAATAATATATTGTCTTCAATGAAAAAAATAATTCATTTTAATAACTTTTTATTAATTATTTATTGATGTTCATCATCGCTTTCCGAAACCATTCCCATGTCATCGAGAAAATTTTTATCTAAGCCAATTTTTTTGTAATTTGATTTCACAATAAATACACTTGAACAATTCTTTTCTCTCAAAAATGCAATTTTTTCCATTTTATTTCGCATCTATAGCATTTATGTTCATTATTATTTTCATTCCAGGACAATTTCTAAAATTTATTTAAAAATTATTATTAATGATATTAAAATTAATTTAACTGCTCTCTTAAAAAATAAATAAAATTTTAACAAATGGAAAACGTTGTTGCAATAATTATGGTCAACCTTAATTTTTTATTTATTTATTTATTTTTTTTTTACACTAATTGAGAGAGATTAAGTGGGATTCCGAATCTTTCCCTTTTTGGTTTCACTTGCACTAAGTGCAAGGGTTTTCTTTATTGATTTAGAATGATGTTATTTCTATGACTCATAATCACTCTCTTAATCACTCTCTCAATTAGTGTCTCTGCAAATTGGATTTACCGGTAATAAATCAATTTGGACACCTTCATAAATTGACATTTAAATTGTTATAAATAAGTCGTCCGTACGTGGCTTCACCACAGTTTGAAGATGACCTTACAAGTCGAAACAGCTGTAACTAAAATACATTCATAAATACTTGCAGAACTCGATAATTACATATCAAATTTATTTAATTAAATTTCTAAAAAATTGAAATGGAGTTCTACGAATTAAACACAAAAACAATTAATAATTATAAATACTAGTAAATGAATTCCTAGGGAGCGTACTCGTCTCTCTTGATGATTGCAACAAATATGCAGTTTCACCCAACTTCTTTGACATATTATAATGAATGATAAATAACCGAAAAAAATATCAGAAATGATTTTAGATTTTCACGGCCAAAAGTATTTTCGTTAGCTGTTTTTGGGGTGATATGCCGTGTTGCGCAACCTCCTTCTTTAGCCAACATTTCAGACAGGGTTATAGTGTCCATCATCAGGACAAATGTATAGAAAAATGGCGGAAAAAATGTTTAAACTCTTTTTAACTGTAATTTAGAATTGTTTTAATTGTTCGGAAAAGTTATTACTAAATATTAAAATTTGACCGTCCATAATAAGGTGCATGTCAGCTACTGGTACTCCTACTCTATTTTCTCATCCTAATGCATACATTTTCATATCTGTTAAAGAAAGTAAAGTCTGCACGTTTTTTATACTCTTTTTAGTTTTTAATTACAATTTTCAGTTTCAATTTAAAAGGGGGTATGGGTACCGCCCCACGAATCATTTATTGAATAACCAACACCTCTGCCATAGATCACCCCTAGTGGTTCGTTACGTTTGGTAACTCAGCAGGGGTGCCTGGGTTCATATGGTGAAATATGCCCGGGTCTTGGCTGCGGATGGGTCTGCCCACCAGCTGCATGGCAGGTCGAATCGGGAGAGAGCGGTTGAGGTAGTCCCTTAGATTTATCCAGCAGTAATCTCTCGAAACATCACCTTGCACCGCAGTGCGTTCGTCACTCCTGGACACAGTAACCCCAGATTTCACCCCAATCTTCATAACCCTTTTCTTCCCAGAACTCTCACCTGAATATCCTAAAAAAACCCTCCACACAGCATCCCCAGATGGCAAAGGTCCTAAGGGGAATTATTTTCTTCATGGCCTTCTGTGAAAAAAAATAAGGTTTTGGACTATAGTACTCCTCTACGGTAAGCGTCGTACAAGTGCTAACTTCTATAATATCTACACAATACTGACGATCTGAGATTGTGTTGTGGTAAGAGAGCACTCCCTCATTGTGATCCATAATTTCATGAAGATCGTGCAAAATAATATTAGATAGGTGGTAGCGTTTGTTTAGTCGCGTGTACTCAAAATCTGTACGAAATCATGAGTTACAATTCTGTGACTAAAATAACACGCGACTTAAAATCGCAGAGCAAAGGGAATTTTAATTAATGAATTTACGAAAAAGTACAATTAACTAATTAAGTCAAGAGTGTAGATTAAAGATATTCTCTTTTAATTGATTCCAATTATTCTTCCTATTTAAATGACATATACGTTTAAATTACAATAATTAAATATATATATACACACACACCCGCACACACCCTCACACACCCTCACACACACGCACACACCCTCACACACACACACACACACATATATATATATATATATATATATATACATATAAGAAAAGAAGACACCATATTGGTGATAGAAAGCGAAAACAGAGAAAAGAGGGAGACAAAATTATTCCAGGATGGGTGATGTAATAGTTTTTTCTCCCTCTTTTCTATTTTATACCTTTTTAACACCGCCATAAGTGGTGTATTACAAAATGTATTTTATCATCTTCATTACGTGGTATAAAATGAAGTCGCTCAAAATTTATGTGCGCTTAGATCTTTTAAACTACGCACGGATTTTCATGCGGTTTTCACTTATAGTTAGAGTGATTTAAGGGAAGGTTTATATGTATAATACATGCTTATTATAGTAGAGAAATTCAAATATTTATATTTAATTCAGGCATCATTACGTATAATAAAATAAAATGTATGTGCGCTTAGATCTTTTAAACTACGCAACAGATTTGCATGCTGTTTTCACTAATAGATAGCGTGATTCAAGAGGAAGGTTTATATGTATAATACATGCTTATTATAGTAGAACAAAGCCGAGAAATTCAAATATTCAATTCAGGCATTATTACGTAGTATAAAATGAAGTCGGCAAAAATGTATGTACGCTTAGATCTTTTAAACTACGTAACGGATTTTGACCTGAGCGAAGCCGGGTAACCCAGCTAGTAAAATAAATAAAACAAAATCGGGTTAGTTACACCATTTATTACTCAAGAACGGCTGGACCGATTTTTATGATCTTTGATTTGTGGGATTTGTCTCCCCCCCGCATAGCCGAATAGCTATTAAAACATAAAAAAAAATATTTTCCTCATACATTTTGTATGGAACGAATTCTCATATTTTGAAACAGCTGCAGCCATATTGTGATATAATATTGAATAGTGAGTGATTTCCAAAAATTCAAAAACGTCAAATGTCAATCGTCGAATATTGTCGTAACCGCCAAACGTAAGAAAACACAGGATTTTGAGGTGTGTAAATCAGTTAAAAACGTATTGCTGACAAAACGGCTAGTTTTTTTCAACGTCGTACAGTTCTTATTTATCATCGTAGAGTCACAGAAATAAGTCACAGAACGATGCAGAAAAAAAAAAAAACCATGCAAAATGGTAATATACAAAGTATTTTCGTAGGTAGTGGTGGTTACAGCAGTATTCATTTCTTCCGACGATGTATATTTATATATTGACCAGCTCGCTAGGATTAAAAAAATTCTAGTTTCAATCTAATCGTGAAAATCACAGGATATAAGTTGAAATGTTCATGGCAAAATAATATCGTGATTACCTTTTGGGTTATTACACCGTGCGCTTCTTTATTCAGCTAACGTTTCGGACAGCGTCCATTATCAACACAACATCTGCCCTGTGAAGCTGTCCAAAACGTAAATTAAACTAGAGAGGCTTGATAAGGAGGAAGCTCAACACGGCAGATTTTTTTAATAGACCCCTCAAAATAAGCAAATGCCCGTGTCATGGTGCCATCACAACCAAAAAATTAACCAAATAGAATATATATACAAACTATACCGGCAAAACTAATAAAAAAGATAATAATAATAATTGCACTAACAAAATTACCGGTAGATAATAATGACATTTTTTTCAACATTTTCAATTTGGGAGGAGGGTATGGGTACTGCCGCCCCGGGAACAATTTATTGAATAACCAACACCTTTGCCATAGGTCACCCCAAGCGGGTCAATGCATTTGGTGACTTAGCAGAGGTGCCGGGGTTCATGGACCGAGGATTGTCCAGGTCTTGGTGGTTGAAGTGTTTGCCCACCA
The DNA here is from genome assembly GCA_917563855.2 of Limnephilus lunatus. Classification (NCBI taxonomy): domain Eukaryota; kingdom Metazoa; phylum Arthropoda; class Insecta; order Trichoptera; family Limnephilidae; genus Limnephilus; species Limnephilus lunatus. The sequence continues at coordinate 22,675,124 of OU830604.1, read as the reverse complement.
GCTGCGTGGCAGGCCGGATCGGGAGAAACTGGTTGAGGGAGACATTATGACCTCTCAAGCATCGCATCTATGGCACCGAACGGACTGAAATGTATGTTTGTATTATTACTAAGAATTACGGTCTGTGCACGAATCAATAAAAAAATATATCCAACAGACGAATTTTAAAATTCTTCATACAAATTTTTCGTCATTTCATGAGCGCTTTGTTAAACTTAGGTTGCACCTCATACACATCGCTTAAACACTGCCTTCCACCGCAGTGGATGGGATGGATTCATACGTCCCTCTCTGCTGGATCCACTGACCGCCAGATTCCTACCACCCCTCATACCTTTTCATTCCCAGAACTTTATCTCCTTCCTTTCCTTTAAAATACCCTCCACACAGTATCTCCAAAGATGACACAGACCCTGAGGGAAAATATTTTCCTCAGAGCCTCCTGTGTGGAGATATTGTTAAAAAAAAATAAACCAAAATAATATTTGTTCAAATTTTCCAAATTCACTTTGTGGCACCATTGTATTAATGAAATAATTAAAACCACTTTTTTTTACCACGATATCGTTTACCACGATTTTTATGGTGGTAAAAACAAAGTGTTTTTAATAATTTAATTAAAAATATTATTTTTGTTCATATGAAGCAGTTAATTAGTGATGTGACATTATAATTTAAAATAATCCGTTTTTCAAATAAGGTAAATTTTGTTTTGTTTTTAACAACTAATTACAATAACTCAAGATACTTTATTCTAATAGTAAAATTGTTTATTAGTAGAAAAATACTTTTAATTACATATCACCGAACTTACAACTTATTGTTTTTTACATTCACATAGTAATTTAAGAACTCATAACATAATATAGCATTAAAAAATGTACACTACTCTTCCAGACACAAGCTAATGCTTCTATGGAAGAGTGGTATTAACATTCGAACATGAACATGTATACTAATTATAACATTATCTAAATGTATACTATATTTTATATGCTAAATAAAAAGAAAAAAAAAATAAAAATATATAAAACAATAACTTTGTAAACACCACTTTTATTTTTTATATTATACTTTATGCCGACCGGGTTTCGCTACAACCGTAGCTTCTTCAGGGCAGTAGAGATTGTACTGCCCTGAAGAAGCTACGGTTGTAGCGAAACCCGGTCGGCATAAAGTATATAAAAAAATAAAAGTGGTGTTTACAAAGTTATTGTTTTATCTACTACAATATATAAAGAGGTAAGATTTGTTTGTTTGTTTGTTTGTTTGTTTGCATCGAATAGGCTCCGAAACTACTGAACAGATTTGAAAAATTCTTTCGTTGTTGGGAAGCCACACTATCCCCGGGTGACATAGGCTATATTATATTTTCAAAAAAATTAGGGATCCTTACTAAAACTCCAATAATGCAACCCAAGGTGTAAAAAAATTACCTAAAATATTCTTTACATCGCGTGCGCTGCGAAAACTATTGATGATAGAATAAAATAATGTACTACGACTTTGTAGAACACATTATTGTGTACAAAAAAAGTTGGAACAGTATATGTCTTACTATTATGGTTATGCCACAATAAGTATTCTTTTATTTTAAAAATTTAATTAATATGTCGCCGCTTGAAAAGGCTCTTTATTTGTATCTTGGTGTTAAAACTTATCAAAATAAATTACTTTATATTCAAGACAGCTTCAATACCTTTATTTGACTTTTTGAATTTTTCAATTCGGATATTAATTAGAAAGATATCACGAGTTTAATAATGTTAGTATTAGAAAAAAGTTTCGGTTACGGGCCGGGCGGAGTCAAGAAATGAAGTGCCAGGGGGGTTGGCGGGACGGGGGAGCGGGAGAGCGGTGGCGGGGAAGGTGGAATTGGAACGCTGGAGGGGAACGCACGGGAAAGGACATGCAAGGAGTAACATTTTATTTATTTGAAAATGACATTGCAATGCATGCCGGGAAACAGCTATATATTATAAATGAAAATCCAAAAAAACGCTCGGACATATCGGATATATCTAACAATTCATCAAATTTTTCATATTCTAAGAATTCTCTAACTTCCTCATCTTCTTCTTGTAACCCAACCTAACTATATATCATTTTCTTATAGAAGATCTGTGTGCATAGTATTAAGAGCAGGCATAACATGATAATTTTTTTACATATTTTTACATACTATCTAAGCAGCTTTGTATGTATGTATAAGACTGATTACTGTGACTTAATATATTAATAATAACTTCTCTTTTCCAATAACTCTTTAACTTCTTTACCTTATTCTTATAATCCAAAATAACAACATAAACTCTCTTATTGTAGAATAATCTGTGCGCATAGTATTAATTAGTGAACATTTTCAACCAATACTAATGAATGTAATCCGAAAACTATAAACTTCACCCGACATAAAACAGGGTCATCCCTAGCATGGAGGGTGAAATATCATAAAAAAACTATATGTACTTTCGATTTTTCATGTATTAAATAAATAAATAAATAAATAAACATAGGTGATGCTAGCCAAAGCCCCAGGCATTTCCCGGGTTTTAGGCAGAGTTTTTCGAAATCTCATTTAGGCAGTGTTATTCCTATTGTTTTAAAGGTAAAGCGTGCAAAATTTCATCAATCTCGGAATAAAACTATATTGTCCGCCACGGCCTTCCGCCCTCTGAAGACACTCTCCTTTATATGAATAACAGATAATAACAGAAAAATATTACTTTATTTATTTATATATATATATATAATGATATTTTTAGTCTTGCATAAAAATAAAGACGCAATTGTGTTTCTCTGTAATGAACAAAAGATTTATTAATACTACGTATTTACAACTCACAATCACATTATTTTATTAAAAAGATATTCATTTACCTGTAATGAACAAAAGAAAAAACATTTAAAGTCCTTATTTCAGGTTTCTTTAAGTATAATATAAGATAGTATTTTAATGAAATACTTCTGTTTAATGTTTGTCTTTATAACTTGTTTGATCGTTACTAAGGTTACTGTAGCTAACGTCACATCTGTCAGCAGTGACATCTAGTGAGCCACCAACTAACTTGTCGGTAATACAAATTGAAGGCAAGCACTCATAAGCGGTTTTCTTTACATATATATATATATTCTGTATTAAGATGGAGCTCCCGGAACGATCAAAAGAAGATACTGTTTACGCAGATTTTCTAACCGATGAACGATTCTTTCCGGAGATCGTACATGACCCCCTATTTCATGAGCCAATCAACCTGGTACAGCAGCCATCGACGTCGGCTGTTAAGAAAACTGTTGTCTATCCACCCAGGAGTGAAATACCTGAAATGGTCGAGTTCTTGGAAATGACGGAAGAACCACTGAAGAAAATAATTCTAGATTACGATGACTTCGATGCTCAATTGGAGGGGATCATCAGAATGGAGGATCAGATCAGAGAGGAAGCAATCATTGCTGAAATGAATCAAGATCAAACTTCTTTTGAAACACCGATGGGACAACCGCAAGAACCACAGATAGAACAACTATTTGAAAATTCCACCGACCGACTAGTTGAACCAATGACACTACCACTGTTAAATCCCCTGCCGGAATCACTTTCAGAACAAGTATTTGAACCTCCTGCCGATCAAATCTTTGAACCTCCGACACTACCACTGTTGAATCCCCAGCCGGAATGAAAATGAGTTTTTGTAAAAAAAATCAGTTAATTATACAAATAGGACAATTGTCCAGGCAACGAAGGAAAAATAGGGGAAATTATTCGTGTAGAAGCGAATTTTGGCACAGTTGTACGGGAAGGTGTCCTTAACAACACACTCATAGTACTGAGGGGTGGGGGTGGAGCTAAGGGTAAGGGGGGGGGGGGGGGGTCCCTAAAGGTCCGTTTTCCAGTTTATCGTTAATAACTCGAAAACTACTACCTCTGGAGGAAAAATGTTTATGGACTAAATTATCTACATAAAATTTTCTACAAAAAAGGTTTTAAATTTTTTTTTTGTTGTGATCTAAGCTTATGGAGATATGGAGGGGGAAAATGTCAAATTTAAAAAAAAACACAGTTTTTATTGTTAAAAATGAAAGTTTTATTCAATTTTTATAAGATAACTTTATTTTTATACTTTTTTGAAGGTTATTCCCATCAGTGAAATATATCATATTAGAATAAGTTAACAATAATAATCTAAACGAATATATGAAAGAGAACGAGACACAGAAAAACAGAAAAAAGACAATATTATTTGACTGAGGTAGGCTATAAGTTAAATGAATTAATAAGCTTCATATTATTCTCAACGTTGTTTGTTCAAGATATTCCCACGCGTTCGACATGAAAAAAGTCCCGACTTGCCGAAAACTGGAACAAAGACGGGCGCGCGAGTTTATCATCAGAATGCGCCCATATTTCAAGTACGCATGACTTAAACATTAGGTTCACCCATTGAAGCGGTAAGGAATATCAAGCGGATCCTGTAAACATTCGAGTTCAAACGAGCTTTTCATAAAAATAAGGCGCCGCGCCGGGTAGGTGCTTGCCTCAAACGCGGGGAAACTTCAAATCTTCATTATTAAAATGGAACATGTACCTTATCACAAACAGTGGGTTTATGACTACAGTTCTACAGTCCCACAGTGCCTACTTCGCGACTCGAGCAGGAGCCTCGGTAAATCATCAATAAAATTGATACGTAGATAACATGTATGTAACGGTAGTTTTGCTATTGTGTTTACTTGCGTATTTCTGTTTTTTTTTCACGTGAGTCCTTACTGGGAACCGTTGGGAGTCGTGGGACTTCGTTATCGGAATGTGGGACCAAAGGACTGTGAAGGGAAAAAGCATTTGAAGTATAGAAGAGTTTTTGAAGTAGGTACTTATCAATTATGATCTTGTAACCAAACGTACATAGCTAAAGGCTATAATATTGGTAACGTAATGTAAGTAACTCATCTGGTTAAATTTGGGAAAAATATCATTTTAGTTTTACTGAATTCTTTTTTAAGCTCCACACAGGAGGCCCTGAGGAAAATAATTCTCCTCAGGGCATATGTCAACTTTTAGTGTGCAGTATGGTGGGTATTTTTATGAAATGAAATAGAGGAAGATCTTGGAAAGAAAAAGGCATGAGGGGTGAATTGGAATCTGGGGGTCAGTGTACCCATGTGTTATGAGTTCATCCTTCCCATTGGAAGACGATATTCCGAGTGAGTTCCTGCTGAAAACCCTCAATAAGTCTCTCCCGATCCGGTCTGCCTCGCGGTTGGAGGGCAGAAGCATCAACCACCAAGACCCGGACAATCCTCACCCCAAAAACCCAGTCACCCCTGCCAAGCCGCCAAACTTTACTAGCCACTTGAGGTGACCTACGGTAGAAGTCTTGGTCATCCAATAAATGGTTCCCGGGAGTGCGTTACCCATCCCAAATGGAAACTGAAAATTGGAAATTGTTATTATTTCTTTTTTAAATTAAGTATCTTTGTGTACACTAACGTGCGCATTCATTGTTGTATTTTATTTATTACTAGCTGACCCGATGACCCTTTGCTGTGGATAACGAAACACAACGCAATCTACTGCATGGTTACCCAACCTTTATAACCGCCACCATCTGTTTATTTGCATTCAGATCAAATCCACATCGCCCGCTTGCCAGCCCGCTCGTCCACCAAATACAGACATTCTCCATTATATATTATATGTTTCAACCAATGTACACAAAACCTTGACAAATTATAAACATCAACTTTCCTCATGAATCATTTTATCTATAGGAGAAAACCGCATGAAAATCCGTTGAGTTTTTTGTGAGTTTATAGCGAACAGACAGACAGTCGCGGCGGAGGACTTTAATTTATAATACGTAGAGATTAAACGATTATTGTGAGGTGAACATAATTTTCATGCTCAAAAAAATATTACGTTGAAAGAAACTCTTCTTCGCCCGCCAGTAAAGTGTTAACATGCGTCAAAGAAACGGCACAAACAAGAACAACGACTTACTCCCATTCTCAAAAAGTTATTATTAAGTGTTATCGCAATTATTGAGCAGATTCTTGCAACATTACACTTTTATTCGTCGCAAAACACTAAGCTTAAAAAAAAAAATCTAGTGTACTTTGGAAGACACGACTGAAGTGGAACTTCACTAACTTATAAAAAAAGAGAGAAAGAAAATGTGCGCGCGCACTGCTCTCTCTTACTCCTATAGTGTGATACAGACAATAAACCTATACTGTGTCTTAGATATACGAAACGTAACTGGCTATGAGAGAAAGAGAGAGAGAAAACGTGTGCTCGCACCTCTCTCTCTTTGGCCTACAGTAATATACGAAACGTAACTCTCTCTCTTTATATCTTCACTAGCTTTAACCCGCGGCTTCGTTCGCATGGTATTAGTGGGAAATTACTGGCATAATTATTGGCATAATTGTTATTATTCTTGCTTTTTTGTCTAATAAAAAATAATTATTGTTTAATAGAAAATTTCAAAATTTGAGAATGACATTTCGCAAATAAAAATTCTATTTTAGAAAATATTAAATTTATTTTAAGTACCTACTCCCCTAATTTATTCTGATGATTTCGCCTCAAGTAGGAATTAGTATTTTATTCATATTTGAATCCAGAGTAACCTAAAGAAATAACAAAATGACAGCCCACGTCAAATATTTACGTCCGGACAATAAACATTTTTAGAGATAGGTAGATATTAACTATGACGCCAACAAAGCACTATTTTTTGGGTGAATTGCCTAATTAAAAAAAAAAAAACAATGTTTCCAATGTAACAATTTGTTTGACGTTTGCAATAACTCGATTTTGTTAGGGACAGAAAACGTATGAAAAATAAATGCATAACGCTACAGCTTATTCATAACGCCAGAGCTTACCAATATATATAGCCTATGTTACTCGCAAATAATGTAGCTTTCGATTAGTGAAAGAATTTTTAAATTCTATTTGGTGTTTATTGCGTGAAAGAATAACACTCATCCATACAAACTTTCGCCTTTATAATATCTATAAGATTAACACCTCCCTCTGAACCTCCGTTCGTCTCGCCCAGTCACACTTTTCGTAACGCTCTCGTCACGCATTCACCGGCTTACTCCTCAAGTCAAGCGTGCGTAAAGAAGTTTTACTTCAAAAACTTTTCAACTACCACACAATTTTCACAAATGAGTCATTCTTCAGCCATGGATACTTAATTGACACTTGTACCAATTTGTCAGAACAGTCAGTGCTGTAAAAACACTGTCGAGGGAAGGCACCAGCAAACTACTTCAATCATCGTTAGCTGTAATGGCGTTCCATCCTTTCATTCTACACAATAATAAAATGATGGCTTGCATTCTGTGGCGAAGCTTTGTGGAACTTTTTCAATTTTTATAAAGTTCATTTTTGTCGTCGCATCGTCTGAGTGTTTTAATCCAACTGTTTAATCAGCTTGGTTTTTTCAAAAATCAAGTAAATTGAGTTCCCTTTTTCATGTTGGTTTCGCTAGTTCTACAATCGTAATTGTAAATTTTTAAAAATCATTGTAAATATGGCAATATATCTCTAACGGTGAACTCTGCAGTTATGATATTTGAACGGATTTCCCATCTTGTTTTTATAATTGAGAGAATTAGATATAATTTTGAAATTAACCCTTAACACCATTTCTATCGTGATCTATAGATTATTTTAATCTTATTTTGTTGAAATAGTTGTCCGAACGCTTATTTATATATTCGGCTGGATGAATTATAAATAAATATATTATAATGTATCATGCATGTATTTAAGGAATGAACTGTTCTGCAAGCCAGTAACGAAGTACACATGCATAAAAAGACGTTGGCATAAGTGCGCAGCTATTCGTTTTTCACAAATTATAAGGTTTTTCGTTAGATGGATTGGCGTTATGGCTTCCATTAGCGGCTGCTTTCATGTGTGTAAAACATGAAATGTTTTCATTACGGAACCCTTAATGTTAAATCAATATTATATTCATGTAATACTACTTGGCTGCCTTTGAGTATTCGCCTTTTTGACAGCATCGTTATATTTTTTGTCAAAATTGAAACTAATTTATTTCTTTCATTTTTACTTTGAAAATTAATATATGCATTGATATGAGTTTTACATAGCTTGCGAGTAACGAAAATGAGATATTTGCTAAAGTTTATCTGTAATTGAATATAAATTATTGAATGTACAATTTTTATACAACGCTTAAGAGGCGGTTCTCCGAATTTCAACCGATTTCTTGCAAACCTCCCTTAAACATTTGAAGTTTTTAAGTTCTTATAAAAATATATGTTATTCTTGAAGATAATATCAAGACATTTATCGCGCCGAAACGCAAATTTTATAAAATTCCCTCGATAGAAGTTTGTTTCGGTTATTTTACAAGTTATATGTATGAAAAAAATCTCAGCGTTTCTTTAAATAAAATTAAAGACAATTATCGTGAGATTTTTGCTCTATTTTTAACGAGTCGTGTTTTATTAAAGATTTGCATGATTTTTGCATCAATTTTATCGCTGTAAATGTTAGCGCGCTCTTCTAACATTCGTAATTTCATATCTCTCCATCTTTTTCTTATTGGGGCCGGGAACTGAGCCTTAAGATAAACACCATAAATTGACTAATTCCGGAATATATAAACTCAAATATGATGGCTGTTCCTCATTTTATATGCATATAGGGAAAACAACTCGTATTTTCGAAATGGAATCAAAGAACATTTAAGGTGTCTTAATAATTTTTCATTTCAATTTTTCATGATGTAGCGTAAGGGTGGGGAAACTTCTTGACATCGAGGGCCATTTGGATGTTTGTCACGAGACGAATTCGCAAAAGGAATTTGCACTATGATCACGAGAGTGGTTTTAACTTAGGTCTGGATTAAATTATATTGTCCTCAGAAGGGTGTGAGGGGTTTTCCTGGATTTTACTGCAAATTTATTGACTGCAATAAATACCTGCAATCTATGTTATAATTTTCTCTGGGTTTAGTAATAATAACTATAAAATGTAGTTGAAATACTATGAAAGAAAACCGTTACCGCTTTATGGGTGTAATTTTTTTATAGTGCTTTCCAAGTGTATTTTTTATTCAATAATTTTAAACATTTTATTTTATAATAATGCAAGCGCCTGCACTGTGTAACATTATATGTAGCGGGCACCCGGCGGGCGTTGCAAAGCCACTCAAAGAAAGAATGGTTTGTGCCCTTCAATTCTGTTTGTTGAAGTGCTTTTGGATAGGTTCACATATATTTCCGCAGGTCGCATACAGATATCCGTGTGTGAAGCTTGATTTTTTTTACAAATTTATCGTCATAAGTTAGTGAAGTTTTACTTCAGCCGTGTGGTCTAAAGCCAACTCGTTTTTTTATTATGTTTCCAATTTTTAGCGTCATTTATACTAAATCCATATGTTTACACTAGACTTCATATTACATATAAAGTAATTGTACTCCATTGGTCACTATGAAACAGGCAGCCGCCTAGTATGGTGATCAATATACCTACTCTATGTTCTTAATTTTGTATCATGTATTGTATAAATTAACAAATCAATTTTAATTTAAAAAAATGTTTCAGTGTGGTTTGGTATTTTGGCCAAATTCAACTTTAAACTTCATATGAAAAAGTCCGCGCCGTGAAATATCTTATATGCAGTAAGCAATCCTGTATGCAAAATTCAAGAAAAATAGTCGGTTTTAATGAAAATTTTATGTAAAGTCGACATTTTTTATTAAACAAGATATAAAATGTAGCTCTACGTTTAATAAAAAAATATTAAATAATAAAACCATAGGTCCATAATTTTTTAAACAGTGTTTCTTTTTAAACGACTTCGAAAAGGAGGAGGTTATCAATTCGACGGTATTTTTTAAATTTTTTTTTTATGTTTGTTACCTCAGAACTTTCGATTAGGTGAACCGATATTGATGATTCTTTTTTTATTACAAAGCTGGTGCTTTCCGTGTGGTTCCATTTTAATTTGGTTTAGTTCTGACAATGGGATCCATGAGAAAACTATTTATGTCTTAAATTTGCAATAAGTATGAGCGCGACAAATGGACGAATAACTCAATATTACGCCAACAGATTTTGATAACTCTTTTTTTGAAGTAAAACTTATTTACGCACGCTCGTCACTAAAAATCAAAAAATAAACAAAAATTTTAACAAAACAAAAAACGACTTAAAAAATGCACTAAATAGTAAAAAAAATAATTTTGTACGATTGTTATTTGCTTAGATCTTTTATACTTAAACTACGCAACGTATTTTCATGTGGTTTTCAACAATAGATAGAGTGATGCATAAGGAAGGTTTTTAGGTACATAATTTGTCAAGACTTTGTGTAAATTAAAATATAAATAAAGGGATTGAGTGGTGTGGATTTGATTTAACAGATGGCGTTGGTCATAAAGGTTGGGTAATTGCGTGACGTTTTGCTTCGTTAGCAACAAAAACGTGTGGCCGGGTCTGCTAGTTAATTACAATCAAAGGTCCAAAAATTGTTCATAATCAGTTGAAATACCATTCAGAATCAAAACGTTGCGTTAAATGGCCATGGCAGTGTTTGGAGACCAAATTTGAAAAGCCAGTTACTTATCCACGTTCCTCTTTCCCATCTTCGTCCCCATCCCTCTATCTTTAGCCTCACAATATATCAAAAGTCCCAATAGTCATACTGGCTCCAGAGGTTAAGAACAATTATGACTCCTGTGCGGAAACATAAAAACTGAACTAAATGAATGTAATCTTTGATATGTGTTTTCAATAACAAGAACGTTGCAAACAATCTTGTTTGCATATTGTATTTACATGAGGATTAGTAACCAGGAAACTTGCTCTACTATGCCCGCGGATTGTTTTAACGTAATAAAATAATATTATTACTTCCTACCTACTCTCCTTAAACGTACACACATATTTTCATCCACTTTCAAATGATTAATTTACACTGTAAATTTAACATTTCAGGAAAGACTTTGTTTATGATAATAATTTCTTGGAATTTTAAAACTTTTTATTGAATGAAGGTACATTTACTATTATTTTTTTATAGTTTTTCAATATTTTATATTTTTTTATTGGGGTTCTAAGCATTTATAAAGAAGAGTGTTAGTGACGACGGGCGGGTTTTTTTTTTTACATTAACTCCACACAGGAGGCCCTAAGGAAAATAATTTCCCTCAGGGCCTGTGTCATCTTTGAGGATGCTGTGTGGAGGGTCTTTTTGAGGAAAGGAAGGAGTGAACATGGGTCTTGAAGAGACCCATGTTGTAGGAGGGAGGAAACACAGAGGCCGGTAAATCGTTCCATATCCGAGCTGTTGAACTCAATAACGAGTCGTAAAAACGACCCGTTCTCATGTGACTAATGTCAACCATGTACATATGTTGGGCGCGTGTTTGGCGCGTTTCCCGACTATGCACCGGTGCCGAGGGGATCAACGACGCTAGTTCCTCGGAGCATTTTCCATTGTAATACCGGTAGAACAAGGACAGCATTCCCACCTGACGCCTTTGCTCTAAAGATTGCAATCCGTCTGTTAAGATGGGATAATCTATCAAACGGATCGCCCGTTTCTGCACAGATTCAAGGGTTTTTTTCCAGACCAGAGGTGGCTGCCAAATTCAACCATAAGGCGCACTTGCGATTTGTACAGGGTTAGCCGTTGTGTACTATTAAAGTATCTGCGGGCCCTGTACAGTACGCCCAGTTTCTGAGAGGCTAATTTAACTCTGGTTTCGATGGAGCCCTCATACCTGAGCTGGTCACTTAGAGTTACACCAAAAATATCAATGGAGGTCCTGTTCGGAAGAATGCTTCCGTTGAAGGAGACTAGATTATCATTTCGATCCCTTTTAGACGTTAACAAACATGATTGGGTCTTTGAAATATTAAATTCGACGAGGCTATTCTTACGTCAAGAGAAAACCATCCATTCTCTGCTTCAAAGCCCTCCGAGCTATTGTGGTATGTGTGCTCTTTGGAGGCTTGTCAAACTAAAAGCTATCATGGACTGTACTGTCATCCGCGTAACAATGAATCGGTGCACATGACAAGAGGTCGTTGATGTGCAACAGAAACAAAGTCGGAGACAGAACCGATGCCTGTGGGACGCCAGCATTTATCGAATGCGAGGAAGAGGTGAAACCGTCAGCAACCGCCTGAATCGACCTCCCCCTCAAAAAGTCGGCAATCCACGCACACAAGGATGCGGGAATTCCGTACGAACGCAGTTTGTTGACAAGCGCTCGATGCCAAACCCGGTCAAATGGCCTTGGAAATGTCCAGTCCAACCGTTTGGGTCTCACCAAAACGTTGGTCGTTAATAATTTTGTTCTTCTCGGTATGTGAGCAGTTTGTCATTGATCACACGTTCCATCACTTTTGACAGAACAGATGTGATCGCTATGGGGCGGTAGTTGGCTGGGTTGGAGTGGTCACCCTTCTTTGGAATGGGGTGAATGGTCGCTTTTTTCCAACCAGAGGGCACAGAGCCAGACTTCAGGGACATCTTGAAAAGCTTCGTCGAAATTGGAGCTATTTCTACAGCGCACCTCTGCAATACCAGGGCAAGAATTACGTCAGGCCCGCTAGCTTTTTTAACATCAAGCCCTCGTTAGACTTGAAGTACATCCCGATTCCGGATACTCAGCTTTTTCATACGAAAACCGCAATGAGGAACCGACGGCGGGGTAGCACCTTGATCATCGAGGGTCGAGTTTTCCGCGAACATTTTGCCTAATAAGTTAGCCTTTTTGGCGGTGGTATTTGCTAGAGAGCCGTCAGGTCTGGTAAGAGGTGGCAGACTGGGTTTGCAGAAATTGCGACCCATTGAGCCCGCAAGCGACCAGAACGCTCTGCTGCCGTGCGGGCAGCCAGCCAGTTTTCTGCTGATCTGCAGGTCGTGCTCGAATTTTGACCTGTTAATGATCCTCTTGCATTCCTTTGCCATTTTATTATATACTATTCTGTTTTCGGTCGTTCGATATGTGTTGTAGGCTCGGTAAGCCGCGTTTTTTCATCGCACTGCTTCGGAGCATTGTCGACTGAACCACGGCTTTGAGCCCACACCAGTTCCTTTAACAGTGGATTGGATGAAGCCATCTATCTGGGATGTGATGACTTCACCAATTTCCTGGGCACATCTTGAAGGATCCGAAGTCCGAAAACAGACAGCTGACCACGGGAAAGCATTGAAATGAGCCCGCAGACCAAACCAATCTGCTGATCTATAGTGCTACACTTTTCTCTTCAGCCGCTCATTTGGCGGTCTGAAGGTTACGGGGATTGACGTCGTCACCAGGCAGTGGTCGGACGATCCTAGAGGCGCTGTGACCTCAATCTTGTAACCGTGTGGCACAGTGGTTAAAAACAGATCTAACAGATTGGAGCGGTGAGTCTGGACATCAGGAACTCTTGTAGGTTCCTGATCCATTTGCTCCAGTCAGTAGCGGAAGGCAAAAGATTCCGCCTCTCGTCCAGCCGAGTCCGTTGGTCCTGAGAACTTTAACCAAGGTTCGTTATGAACATTGAAGTCCCCCAGGACCACAAACTAGGGAAGCGGGGCAAGAGGTCATCAACAGTATTGCTTAGATGTTTGAAGAGTTCGGACGTATCTGAAACGCTAAGGTTCGGTGAGCGGTATAAACACGCGTAAAATCTTACCGTACTGGCAAGATTGACGCGCACCCACATTACGTCGAATTTGGAGTTCTCCAGATTCAACAGTCGCACACAGTTGACGTCAGCTCGGCTGAAGAGACAGACACCTCCTTTGGGTCTGAATTTGCCCATGAGGGTGAAACCCGGGCAATCCAGATAGGAGGCGTCTGTAGACTCAGCTCTCTGCGTTTCGGAAAGGAAGAGAAGGTTGAGACGTTGGGTGAGAAGGTGGTGGTGGACTGAGTTTAAATTTTTGTGCAGGCCGCGAATGTTGGTGAAGTTCACCAACAGTTTTGGCCTGCACCGGGGACTCCTGCTTCTCGCCGTTGTAATAACGTTACTTGATGTTACTGTGTTATTCATGATTTTAGGTTATTTAATTTTTTTTTTTTTTATGAGGGGAAAGGAAGGTTAAGGGGTGGGTAGGAAGCTGGGGATCAGAGTGTCCAGGAGTGATGGACGTATGAGTCCAACCCACCCACTGCGGCGCAAGGCGATGGGCTGGGAGAGTCCGGCTGGAGAGGTCGCCCAATGCGCCCCAAACGCTACTGCTGGGTCCCCTCCGGTCACAACAGCAGCGGCAGGGTTTTTGCACTCGTTTATGGGGCAGCCCACCCTCAGTCGTGAGCCTGAGGGTCGGGCCCCTGTACTACTGAGTGGCCCGGACAGCGGAAACCGGTTGTAAAGGGTCTCCCTCTACCAGCATCTCCCAATTCGGCCTGCCACGCAGAAGGTGGGCCGACGCACCCGCCATCAAGACCCAGACAAATATTACCCCATGAACCCGGGTACCCCTGCTAAGTCACCAAACGTAGCGAACTACTTGGGGTGACCTGTGGCAGAGGTGTTGGTCATCAACTTGATTTACAAACAAATCTACAGATTGATGAAATATTATACCCTTGACCTGATTTTGAAAATTTCGGAAATTCAGCAAGTATAATGAAATAACATTTATTTATTTATTTCTATTCTTCAACATACATACATATTACAGATAATTACATTGGTATACATAGATATTAAGTTAAGTAATAAGGAGAAAAAATAAAATGTTACTGATCCGTAACTGTATATAGGTAAGTACCTAGTAGTATTTTGTGAACACCTCACTAGGCGGACCTGTGCTGAGGTGTTCCCATTGAAAAAACACATTAAAAAAATGATAATATTATATAATACTCGGATAAATAATAGGTGCATCAGAAACTGAAAGTAAACCTGAATTTAAAGTAAAGAAAATTTAAACAAAAGAAACACACATCAAACACGGACAAATAGATTAAATAAAAATAAAATAAAATTGGTACCTTCTGCTTCTCTTCCTAGATCGTAAATAATTTCACGCAGAAACTAATATTTCACTCCACAAACAACCTAAATTAGTATGTTAAACGTTGTTTAAAATCAATGTTAATCTTACATTATTGTTTATCATATTCATCGGTATTCTATTTTACGTTCTTTTATTTTTAACATAAAAAATCACGAGGGCTAAAATAATTTTATTAGCAACCCCACCTTTCTTAAAATCTTTTCGGGCTTTATTAACTGAAATTATATTAAGCGATCTATCATCTCAACCAACAATAAACTTTTGGGAGACTCGACGTGTAGCTGAATACATGTTACATAGCTTATAATATAATTCATTTTAATATATTTAATCTTATATGTATTACATGTTAATTATGAAACTTAATGGTAACCTCTCGAAAGGAAAACACATTTAGTTTAAACACTTTTACGCATATTTAGTTTATTCTGAAATTCAAAAATTATTTTCATGATGAAGAATTCACAACATGTTAAGCAGGTTAGAGTAAGGAAATACATTGTATTAAAAGTATTCGAAGCGATGTCAGGTGGAAAGACCAGCAGGAGGGGGAACTGATGGAAGCTTTATGGAAGTTTGGGAGGACAAGGGAAAAAGGGGGAGACGATGGAAGCATGGGAGGCCAAGGAAAAGAGAGAGCTGATGGAAGCTTGAGAGAGCAAGGAAAATGGAAAACTGATGAAAATGTGGGACGGCAAGGAAAGGAGGGAGTTGATGAAAACTCGAGAGAATAAAGAAAAAGAGGATTTATGGAAGTTTGAGAGGGCAAGGAAGAGAGGAAGATGATGGAAGCGTGGAAGGGCAAAGAAAAGAGGGAGCTAATGGAAGTTTTAAAGATCAATGAAAACGGGGAGCTGATGAGAGCGTGGTAGGGCAAGGAAAAGACGGAGATGAAGGAAGGTTGGAAGGCGAGGATGATAGGAAGCTGACGTAAGCTCGAAAGTGTTTGAGGGCAAGGGAAAGAGAAAGAGATGATAGAAACTTTAGAGAGCAAGGAAAAGAGGGAGCCGATTAAAGCATGAGAGGGCAAGGAAAATAGAGAGAAGATAGAAGCGTGGTGGGATAAAGAATAAAGGGAGCCGATGAAAGCTTGAGAGAGCGTGGAAAAGTGGGGGGAGTTTATGGAAGCGTGGGAGGGCAAGGGAAAAAGGGAGACGATGGAAGCGCGGGAGGGCAAAGAAAAGAGGGAGCTGATGGAAGGAAGGGAATGCAAGGAAAATGGCAAAAGGTTTCGTTATAGAGGCAAAAGCTAAAAGGCTATCGCTCTCGAGGCCGATACCAAAACATTAATTTCTGAACCATAATGAATATCATATGTTCCATCCAGATTTGAATATAAAATAAAAAACACCGTTTGGCCTTCCAATCGTAAACCCGTTCGCAAATTAAAAGCTTTCTCACTACACAGCAGTAAGTCAGTTAGAAGAGTGTTTTTGTTGTGGGTTTTAATTTAGTAAACGCTGGTGTAATTCAAAGTTTTGTAGAATCACAGTAATAAGTAGAAACGGTGACATTGTACGCGGAAACAGCATTAGTACAGTAAGGTCTAGGGGGAATAACCAAAGGTAGCGAGTCTTTCTCAACTTTCACCCGGCGGCGTTGGCCAGTGTAAATATTACGTGCTTGGCTGAATTGAAATTGTGAAAATATTTCAATAATGCAGAAATTCAGTTGCCAAAGTTGTTGTATTTTTCCCGAATGTTCCGAGTGCCCTGATGGATTTCCTCCGCCGCATTGTTTGTGAGTAATTAATTAATCACCCGCGACAAAGAGTGTTTTGTTGCCCTGTGAATGAGAGTGATAAGCACGGTCACACAATCTGTCCGCTGACTTTTTCCAAGGGCGGTATTTTATCACGCTAAAAGTATACTGTGACGTCAGCAAAAGCTTCCTAAAAAGCTCACTTTATAGACTTGAATTATTACTTAGCGCGCTAAACATGATATTACCATTAAGGCAACGGCCCACCCATTGTAATATACCGTTGATGGCACCTATTTATATATAATTTATTACTTTTAATGAGATAATTTTCGGTGAAAATTTGCGAGTCGCAGCAGTTCTGTCTAAAATTTATATGAAAGAATTTTCGCCGCTTAACATTTTCACACAATCGCTTTTCACTTTATAAATCCTTTACAGCGCCCATAATTATATGAAGTTCCTTTCAAAATATTTTTATTAAATTATAATCACGTTAACCTACTTTGCCCTAAGATACACACAAAAATGACAGCTATACAAAAACTATAAAAATTGTTGCCACTCAAAATTGATTTTATTGGAAACTAGCTGGTACTCGACATGCATTGCTATGCCATTATAAAATAAATTGTTTCTCCCTGCGTGTCCTTTCCCATTCGTCCCGTTTCTCTTCATCTCCCGCGTCCCCTTCCCTTCTAGCGTTTCCACTCCGCCTCCTCCATCTTCACTTTCCCCCCTCCACTCCCCCCTTCCCCCGTCCAGTGAACCCCCCTCCCCCTCCCGGGTTTCCGTCCCCTCCTCACGCGAACCCCCTACCCGAGTTCTCCTCCCCCCTCCCGTATTTCATACATTCCTTGCCGGTACATTCAGTTTTCAAAACTCGCGAGCTACCTATTGCAATTTTTTATACAAATTTCGTAATGCCAGATCTCTCCAGTAGTTTTATACAAACCTTTTCCTGACAATAGCGAACACAAAAAAAAAGAATTATCTAATTGGTGTAGTCGTTCGGAAGTTGTGCGCGCACATACATTTCGGCGATTCATTTTTATTTTTATGTACATATTGATACAAGCATGGAATATCAGCAGGAACTAGGGGAGTTATTCGTACGTACATATACGTACACGTAGTATATGGTTATGGAGTTGTCTTACTAATCAACTGGACGATCGATATGCACAATGGTATTACAGTAATACGATAAGCAAAAAGTAAATCGAGAATAAGCTGCAATACAGTCGTGAACACTATACGGTCCAGTCAACATTAGCTTCTAACTAGGTAGTGCCTGATCTAAGAAACTATTCACGGCATCAATTTTTGTTGTTTGGTACCTAATATCAATATTATTGATGTGAAAACTTCTTCAGCTCCGTTGTGATTTGAAGCTCATTGATACGAAAAATAGTGACACCTCTTTGTGCGGTGCTTCGTAGCCTCCCCAACAATGTCTGCTTTAGTTTTCTGACGGTTTCAGTTCTACCACGGGCTAATTACACACTTTGATATTTGAATTATATTATATTAATTTTATTTGAATTTTTTTTTTACCTGAATACCTCACAAGAGTCCCAACTGCTCCCGTCTGAAGCCAGTGATACTATGGCATCCCCAATTGGGGTATGTTGTGAGGCTGAGGGTAGTGGGGAGGAGAAGGAGATAGGGAAGAGGAAGGTGGGGAAGTACCTGGCTATTCAGATCTTGTCACCAAACACGGCTAATGCCGTTTCAAGCAACGTTTTAATTCGGAATGGTGGTCTTACACCAGGGCGATATAGAGAGTATCGTCCACTCTGGAACGTGCCGCAAACACAATATTTATTATTTTGAATGAATTAATTGTGAAATAACACAAATTTATCAAATAAAATTAATTTGCCACGCCGGGATTCGATCCCGCGACCTTCGCTGCGCGAGTCAAGCGTCTTACCGCTGCGCTACGCCGGCCGTCTGAAATTGAGGCGTATAAAAGAAAAAAAGGAAAAAAAAAATTATCAAGGAAAAGAAATATCAGCAAAGACACAAGTAGGCGTTCATAATAAATAATTATCTGACTACATGTTGCTATTTTTGGAACGAAGGATGACAAATCACACAGTTTAAGTTATGAATGGATTATGTTAGCAATTTTTGGTCCGAGGTATAAGAATACCTTTTGAAACAGAACATTTCTATGAACATGTACTATTAACATACTAAATCCACTAATTAAAACTCAAAAAGCCATAATTAAAATTATACTGAAAGTTCCTCTCTAAGAACTAGCACAGACGAAATCTTCAACAATCTTAACATCATGTCAATTAAACAACTATATTCTAATTACATTCATAACTACAAAACCCAAGAAATAACAACTAACACGTTCATTAGAAACACTAGATCTCATGGTCAAAAACATATTCAACAAGTAACTACTAACCACTCGAACGATCGCGCGGTTTTTTTTTTTTTTCTCGGATTGCTCGCGGTTTTTTAGAGACGATTTTGAATATTTTCCGCCCACATTAAAAAAATCATACCTCCGAATTTTAATATGGAGATACAAAAACTGATTATGGTGCTATACAGCCAATGAATTCACCTATATTGTACTAATTATTCTATATTTTTAGAATTGATAGATAAATTATTAAAAAATCTTTAACTTTATAAATGCGCGAAATTTGTGTTTTACTGATTTGAAATTGCCGCTAGTGGCGGTTTTAAATATCTATATTGAATATTTTCTACGGTTTTATGTTCTCTATGGCCTATTTGATAACCACAGATGCAAGTATATACTAGAAAACGATTTTTTTATCTGTTACGATCTATCCAAAAGTTTGATTAGAAAATTATTTTATAGAATTTGAGCGCGTGAAGTGTCAAAATTGAAATCAATACATTATACTATTTAATAAATTTACCACAAAAACCTGGTATTACATTAGGAAGATACATTAACTGTCTACAATTATCAATAAGAATAGTCGCCGTGTTTGCTGTATTTGAATCATTTGACGAATTATACAGAGAGCCTATTTTACGTTGTCAAAATCATGGTGCTACTTTTTAAATAATTGTAAATCATACCTGGAGATTTGTAACCATGTTTTTATATTTAGTGGTAAAGCAAGAAATACGGTTTAAAATAAAACATATCTCATAGATATACACATTGCCAATATTTCAGGGGGATACTTTGAAATTGATGAAATCTGCAAATATTCGAGAAAAAAACACTACTGACAGCCATCTTAAGGTCCACACACACAGGGGTAAATCAGAATATGTAAAATGATGATGATGATAAAACTGTATATATATATAAAACCTTTTGCATGAGCGTTTTTGCATGGCAAATAAAATCATAATGATAATTTTATATTTAAAAGCAAAGATATGGAAAAAAAATAGTGGAAGGGAAAATAATTGATGGAACAAATAATTGATTTATTTATTTATTTAAGCCCTAATAGGCTTTTACATTAATTAAATTAATATTACAGTTGTATGGTTACAATGGAAGAACAGTATATCGATTTAAACATTGTTTACACATTTTGTCGTAATAAAAATATACTCAATTTATATTGGTTTTTTCATAATTTAAGTATATCAATACATAATAATCATTATACCTCGCTCTAGAGAAATACTCTCAGTATCGTTCTGGTGAGAGACCACCATTCAGAATTGAACATTGCTTGAAATGGCTTAGTTATGTTAAGTGACTAGATCTAAAAAAGCCTCTTTACAGAAAAAATGACAAAATATAAATAAGACATAAAAATAAAACAAGTTATTTAAATGTGTACAATAAACAGGGAAAAATGAGAATACCTGTGCATTTGTTAACATGTATATTTCAATGATCAGAATTGAAATATACATATTAAATGTCCACCGAACCTTATCAGATAGAACCTTCGATGACAACATAACATATGATGTGAGTATGCGGAAAGAAATGACTTGGTCCAGCCATCCAGGCCATCATAATTGATGTTCAGACAAAGTTAATTAAATCTATAAATTAGAATTACACAACTAAAAAACAAGAAAAGAAAAACATGAAATATAAAAACCACCAGCAATTCTATATTGTAGTGTGATATGGCTTCATGCAATCAGAGCATAAAGCCACTTCACACACATCACACTTTGTGAGGGTCCTTTTGAAAATGTTATTTATGTTGCACCACATACATTTCACCTTTTTCCTGCTACGGACTACGAAGTGGTTGCCTTTCAGGATAGGTCGCAGAATCTTTCCTTCAGCTATTAGGCCAATGGTCCGCACAGTCGTGTCAATTTGACTACGACAAAACAGCAGAAGAAGATCATCCGCAACCTCACTCCTGAAGTTTCGGTACAAAATGTCTTTATTTTCCTTGCGGAGCTTTGAGCTGTACAATATATACGCATTCTGCACCGAAACGCTTAGTAGTCTCCTGAAAAGCTTCTTGTACCAGATCAGGTTTCGCTGTCGTTCAATGGGGAAGCCTGCCAAAAGCTAATCTTTTCGGTCGACCCCCCCCATTACTTTGTTATAGTCTAGTACCAGTTGAGGTTTTTATGTCCAGGTACCAAACTTTTCAACAGCCCCCAATTTCTGCCTTATGGTAGGTAGGTGGACAACATACTTACCAGGTTTTTGTCCAACCAAACCATAACATTGAGGTCCCCGCAGTTCGAGTATACAAGCTCACCTTCCCTCAGTTTTGTCCGGAGATGGGACTTAAATGCAGAGGGCACAAATTCTCAGTTTAACCGCAATGTGCCCATGCAGTCCATTCCATTTCTTTTGAGGCATCGCGCCAATAATGGACTATTATAAAAGTTGTCCATTATTAGCGTATACCCCTTGTTAAACAGAGGGCTGGCCAGGTCGTATACTATCTTTGCAGTGGCCCCAACTGGGCAGATATTGTGAGCACCCGAAAAGTTTACCTGTGTCATGTCGTCCGTCATATCTTCTGTTATGTCTTCCGTCATGTCTTCCTGGTCTGGATTTGTCGATTCAGCCTGTATGGAAATGGTCTTCCTAGTATAAATTTGGAATTTTCAAAGATAGCCAGACTTGGACTCACAAAGCTCGTAAGATTTTATACCCGCGCTGGCCGCTTTGGTTTTGATCATCTGGACAAATCCCAAACGGTCTTTATAGCAGAGTAAGGATTCATCCAGAGAGATGTCTTGCTCGGGCAGGTATAAAGTCTCAAACTTATTTAAGAGGTGGTCCAAGACGGGCTGAATCTTTTGTAACCTTCGCACAGATAATGGTACATCAGAAGAAAGACTTTCAAAACGATTATAATCCATGGCTCGGCTGAAATAAGGCATGGCGGTGATTTTTTTTTAATAGAAGTAGTCTTTTTCAACGGGAAGGGGAGAGATACCTTGTTACATTAAAATTGCCAAGAATACGTATATTTCCTGTTTATTCGTGGGAGCCCATTTATTGGTAGGCGCATGGCGCTGAAACTGTTTTTTCGCAATCCATTGATCTGTATACCTGTTGGTCTCTCTCGCGATCAGTTCAACGAAATCTGCATCGAAGATTTTAAGAAAGGCATCCACAGGTTTGCCCATTTCGTCGGTATTGAAAGTTGGTCCTGGCGTACCTGTAAATGTCTCCCTTATCCCAGTAAAACGTGAGATATCGCTGGACCAATCGAAAGAGTAACCATCAGGCGGCAGAATCAAACGCATTGCCTCACTATCTACCTGGTCTTGTTTACTAAAGTCTATATCCATAGCGGAGTAAGGTGAAACGTTGATAATATTATAATAAGGTATTGGTGGCATGCAGAAGGTATCCTCATCGCTCTCTTTGTGGTCTACGTTGCTCGCTTTGTCGTCCACGTCGCTTGTTCTGTTCATATCCATTTCTGCAACAACAGAAAACCCAAATTAATTAAACGTGTCTATATTACGATTACCCGCTGCCTCTGGTACAACGTTTCAAAATAATGAACTCTTGGTACGATCCTGTTAATCAAATACTTGAGGCGGGCAATGTCAGGAGTCAGAATACCATAGTCAGGTAGGTATGGATGAATTTGAATGAAGAAAAGAGTGTGTGTGTGCCAAGACCAAGTTGTCTGGCGGTCCATCCTCTCTGCCTACCCCTGCAGCGAAATGGCGTGAAGGTAAGTTAGTTAGTTTTATAACTCACGGTTTTCAATTACCGACTCTTCTTGATAGAGAGCTGCCTCGTCCACATTGGTGCTATCCATGTCTGTCTCTGAAATAATAGAAAACAAAAATTTACAATAGAATTCGGATATAATAACTTTGCATATAACGGCCTACCGTTTTAAGTGACGATAATGTAAACTCAAGTTAGGTTTCATAGCTTTTAGTAGGAAAACGTATACGTTTAAAGCGACCAACTACTTAAAGCGGCCTATTTTAAAGATACCCACCCACCAATACCGCACCGCCCCGCGCCTTGCTTGGAAGTGACTAGGAAGCTCGACAAAATGAGTTCCGTGAAACGAAAGAGTTGTTTCAATTGAAGAAAGAAGTCCTATATTACACCATTTAGAAGCCGGTAAATCAAATGTAACCCTCGCGAAGGAGTTCGGCGTGTCTCATTCTATAATATCCCTGTTTAATGTCAATCTTTTGAAATGTAAACGTGTCAGGACATTATCTCGAGAACAAATAGATCATGCTTTGTTACAGTGTAAAACTATGATTTCGGTATTCTCAATGCTGTGCGAAGTTCTTACTATCAAACAAAAATTGGCCAAAAACAAACTCAAATTTCAGACTTTCTACTTTAGCAACTACATATTTACTTGCATAGAACGTAGGTACATTGTATCTTTTCGGATTACAATACATTATGTATGTTTGTTATGTGGAATTTTTAAGTACTATGCTTATTTCCTGTCAATATACCAACAGTGAAACTGTGCTAGGGATATCAATATAAAATCAATTATCTATCCGATATTGCAAACTTATCGATTTCACCATACTAGAGCCCCTGGTATGTATGACATTTCAAAAAATAGACTCACCGTTCTCAAACGCCGACAATTCTTGGTAGAACGGCACATCCACCCACAGCTCACTGTGGTAGCCGCCCTCCGGAGAAGAGTTCGCCACGCTGGAGTTCCCCACCCCGCGATGTCCCAGGTAACGGCTCCGGAGATGCCGCCCGGATTGGTGCAGCAGGCGGAATTGGAAGATTGGGAACCGTTGACTGGGTCTGTGCCGGAGTGGACATTCACGGTGGTGGGACGGGTCTTGGCAACGGTGAAGGTGTCCCTTGTGAAAAGGGACACGGTATTCTCTCCGGAGATGGAATTCTGAAAACATATACATAAATCATATGAATCGTTCTCATTCACGCGTGAAACAGTAAGTACAGTAAATAAATAAACAATAAAATTAGAACACTGTGTAAACAGCACTGCATAATGCACAGAGCGCTGATCTAACCAACTCTCATTGTAACAGTGGAATGCTGTCGGAGAAAAAACAATAATATTGTATCAAGCATATAAATATGATAACTTACTTTTGTTTAGTTTTTCTTGCAAGTGCGGTAGGGAGCAAAATGCGCGCCGCCTGCTTCTTAAATTTTCGGCATTCCAGCTCTAGTCGGAAGGAAGCAGACAGGGCCCTAACAGCCTTTACACTATCCTCTCGCACCAGTAGCAAAGCAGGGTCACTGTTAAAATAAATAAAAATATATGATGAGTTCAACGGCCACAGCAAAGTACTTTCATAAAAAAACATTAAAAAATACTCACACTCCAGACCGAGCAGGCAATGCAGCTCTGCGTTGACTCCCACGTCCACGTGCAGTTAGTCCGGCACCAGCTGGTACTCCTTCTGCACCTCTTCCTCTGCCTCCTCTTCCAGTAAGCACTACTCTATATATTTTAAATTGAAAACACTTCATATACTTAAATGTTCAAATTTTGTATACTGCACTAATATAAAATATGAAAAAATTTATTTAAACCTGGTTCGTGGAGTGCTCCCTTCTTTCCCTGGACGATTGCTGTTTCTGCACAAATTTGGTAAAAGAAAATCAATTAATTAATTAGTATACAACGAAACAACTAAATTTTTATTGTGTGACGGAAGCTTTATGTCAATGTTGACTACGAAAGTTGTCGCTTTTTTGACATATGGCATAAATAATTGGATAAGCAAATATCTGCATTAATAATGAACCAATCCATATAAAACTTATATTTATCTCTTTGTTATGAATCACTCTGATTAAATAACTATATTTCATATACACAAAAGCAGTAATTATTAATATTTTTGCAAATCAAAAACGATGACATTTTCAGTAGATGCATTTTTACAAAAAAACTTCCACCGAAACAATATATTAGGAACAAACAAATTAAAAACACATTTCAAAGATAGATTATTCAATCACAATTGCACTGATATATAATTATATGTTAAAAACCCAATAAATGAATTACTTACGGCATTTTAAGCAGAGACCAAAATCCGTTGAAACATTGAAAACTTGCAAGTTGATTTCTGACAGGACGCTATTAAAAACCCGCCAAAACTTGTTATAGAATACTTCAAAGACAATCAATAAGGTCATAGACTGAAAGAATATTTTATCAGCTATTCGATAATATAAATAGCTGGCCATGTAAAGGTTTTAAATAATTACAATAAATGTTTTACGAATGGTAGAAAAATCGGTCCGTTTTTGGACCAACATCAATCGGAGAAAAATTAAAGTGGTCGATTTTTCGACCGAAATCGTTCCAGTGGCTAACACAACATTTGGGCAAAAAAGCTTCTTGTATTATGGTATTAAACTTTACAACAAAATACCACTCTCACTTAAAAACCTCAACAGTATCACATTTAAATTTCAAATAAAAAGCTGGATACTAAATATAGGGAGAACAGAAATAAAAAAATATTATTATACTGATATCAAATACAGACTAAAACCGAATCTACTGAACTGAATTAAAAAAAAATACTATTTAATTTAATTTATAATTATTTTAAAAATATACTACATGATACCTGTATATTTATAACTAATTCATATTAATTTCTTATAATTAAATTATAATATGTAAATGAAATCCTCAGCACGGGAAATCCCAGTGAGGATATCATTATCTCTAGATGTTTGTAAAGAAAGGAAGACAATAAATCATTATTATTATTATTATTTTATCTATGTTCATTAGTAGATATTACTGCATTTTTATGAACATAGATTTATTAATACTAGCTGGGTTACCCGGCTTTGCTCAGGACATCGTTTAAGAATGTTCTGAAATGTTCCACAATGATGTTCCCGATTCGAGATTCCCGAACATTCCACGAACAAAAACCGGCCAAATAATTCAATATATACAAGTGTTTCATTCAACAATTACTGCTTATTACATTTTTTGGCGGGATGAATTATTTGGCGGGTATTAGATAAGCCGACATAGCTCAGTGGTCAAAAGCACCTGACCGGCAATCAGAAGGACACGGGTTCAAGTCCCTATGGCGGCAGGTATCTTTTCTCGGAATTTTTTTTCAATGTAAATGAGTATTTCAGGCTAATAGTTATTGCTTATAATAATTGTTACCCTTTTTGCTATGTATAAAAATCTTGTCATATAAACGTTAGTTTTTTAATTAAAAAATAATAATTTTATATTATTACATAATTTTTTTTTCTGTTCTTTAAAATTCGTTTTTCAAATGATTACAGCGGTTCACCTATAATACCTAGATAATACTTAGCATATTCCAGTAGTACAAAAAAATTTCAGATTGTAAAAAAGTTAGTAATAGCATTTTGTGAAAAAAAAGTCAAGAGATATGGTTTTATATCCATTTAAGTATAATATGCCCAATTCACAAAAAAGGTAAAAAATTAAAAAGCGAAAATCGTAGAGGTATATCACTTCTATGCACAGCTTATAAAATCTACACCACAATACTGAAACAAAGAATTGAGAAGTATGCAGAAAACTTACTGGGAGCGTATAAGGCAGGCTTCCGCACCAGTAGATCCACAACAGACCAACTGTTCACCGTCAGACAGGTCTTGGCAAAGTGCTGGGAGTTTGATATAGATATACATCACTATTCATAGATTTCAAGCAATCATATGATAGCATAGATCAGGAGTGTCTATATGCCTACTACAATTCCAGATTCCACCTAAACTGGTTAGGCACATTAAAGCCACAATGTCAGATCAAAATAGACGGAGAATTGTCGGAAGAATTCACAGTATCGCAGGGATTAAAACAGGGGGATGGTCTGGCTCCCGCTCTCTTCAAAATTGTGCTCGAACATGATACAGATACAGAGCAGAAACTTTTCACATAGAAGAAGAGGTAGTGCACAATTTAAAGACTCATACGAAGTGGTCGATCAATACATCTACCTAGGCTCTAGTCTGACAGAGAACAATGAGAATCCAGCAGAAATCAGAAGGAGAATCACAGCAACCAACAAAACATACTTCTCTTTGCTGCCAGTGTTTAAGTTACGTAGCGTCCACTGGAAAGCCAAAGTAACCGTATACGAGATCATTGTCAGAACTGTATTGGAATATGGATGTGAGGCGCTGACACTGACGGTGACGTTGACACTGCTAAAGATGGCTGAAATGCTGGATACTTTTGAAAGAAAAGTGTTGAGAAGAATATGTGGACCCGTGAAAGAGGGGGAACAGTGGCGCATCGGTCACAACACTGTACAATATATATATATCAGGCTCCTAACATCTCAGCCCACATGAGACTCTTCAGGTCAAGATGGGCTGGACATGTACAGAGAATGCCGGACACACGCGTCCCAAAAGATGGCATAGGCCCTGAAGGGAATTATTTTCCTCAGGGCCTCTAGAGTGGAGCCAACCTAAAAAAAGTATAGATTTTACATCAATTTGTCATGAAGTCTACTGCTTCGTAAATTTTATTTGAGGTTGTGTAGAAAGGTACTTGAAGGATGATTTTAAATGTTGCCTTTTGTAATGTTTCTATTGAGTCTATTGCTAGGTTTGTTGCACTTCCTGAAGCTAGTATGCCATATGTGATAATGGATTGACAAAGTGCCAAAATATGGTCTTGAGGAATATCTTTGGAAACATGTTTTTAATTGACTTTATGAGATACATGATTGGTTTCAATTTGTTTACGATATAAGGTATGCGGTCAGTCCAGCGTAAGTTGGTGCCTACAAACTCCTTAAATGTATTGTTTTAATTTTTTTGACACTGAATGGGAGATTTTTATAAAACTTAACTGTTAATCATTTAGAGCTACTTTGTCCAGAGGTAGTATTACAATTAGCTTTCGTATTTTTCTATCTTTTTTGGATTATGTGAGGTGTTTGTTTGCCTCATTGATATTTTGAACCGGAATATTTTTGGCATAAATATTTTGTATAGGTACTTGGAACGTCGAACAGGTTAAATATTTCTGTCAATGACGTCCTTAACTGTCCTTATGGGGAACTTTAATACGATATTTACGATGCATTTCTGAGTTTTCTTAAGTAGTTATAGTATGTATATCATTTGACGAGATTCATCCACATTCCAAACAAGAGTGGCTTAAAAGCATTAAACTACTACCCTCTTTTGATCACTGGTTGATAAGATATTTCGTAGTTGTATTAGTT
Organism: Limnephilus lunatus; assembly: GCA_917563855.2. Taxonomy (NCBI): domain Eukaryota; kingdom Metazoa; phylum Arthropoda; class Insecta; order Trichoptera; family Limnephilidae; genus Limnephilus; species Limnephilus lunatus. The sequence continues at coordinate 22,646,766 of OU830604.1, read as the reverse complement.
TTTTTGAGGTTCCATTTTTTTGTGTATGCTAGTTTGTTGTCAATTACCATCCCAACGTATTTAACGCTTATGGATTGGATGCGGGCAAGCATATTTTGGAAAATTGTTTTGAAATTCATGTAATTTGAGTGTCTAATTGAATCGCCGACATATATATTTATCAACTCAATCACCGAACGGTCAATCGTCAATGTAAACCGAAAAATGCTTTGGTTCCTTAAATTTGTTGGTTCGAAGAATCGAGTAATTTTTCATGCCCTGACCATCCGGACATTCTCTCTTTCTCTGGTTTCAATCCTGGGATTGGTTTGCAGCAATTTCCTCTATTATTTTCTTAAATTCCTCTATTCTTCCATTAATTTGTATGAAAACATTGGTTATAAAAATAAAAACGAAACTACAAACACTTCGTCATATCAGTATAATATATTTATTAGGTAGTTACTATTTTACGCGTTTTCATAAAGGTGAAAAAAATGTATTGCTAAACGATAATATTTTTTAAGAACACGGTTAATAAGTTGGATTGTTAATATTTCTAATTAAAATTAGATTTATTTGCTTTCGAAGACAGTCATTAAAAATTAATTAAGGGATTAATCTAAACGTAATCAAATTATAATCAAGAAATCATCTTTATTATTTCAACTTGTTTTTATGCTATAACCTTCATAAACAATCTGACTTACCATAAATAATATAACTTTTATGATCTATTTACAGATCTAATGAGTAAGTGTTTATTTTGTAAATGTAGCCAAGTTTAGTAGATTTGCGTCGCAAATATTTTAAACGTACGTGTTCCTATCTTATTTACTTATTTGATAGATCCTCGAATAAACCTTTGAAGTCGGTGCAAATGTTTTGCTAGTTGTTTAATTTATCCCCTTAGGCGATTAGGATCAGTTTTCCATGCGGCGGAGAAGGGGAACGGGAGATTTTTCGCGCCCTTTAGTTTTACGCGTGAGCCGATAAGGAGTAATAGTAGAACATTGAGGAACACTGTGGAACATTGTGGGACGGAGCCATTATCGAGGGAGTCATTTGGAAGGAAAAGCTGAATTTCAAAAGCTTCGTTATCCTACGTAATGATCAACATTTATCTTGCCGTCGCGATTTTTATCAAATAACCCGAACGAGCTAACAAATAGAACAGGCATTTAGTCAGCATAAAACCGCCCTCTCGAAACCTATTTTTGTACAGGGATTGTCTTGAGTGCTGTTTTAAAATAATTTATTTTTCAAATGTAAAAGAAGTACGTTATAATTTATATTTCCAGAGAAAATAAACATTAAATGTGGAGAATTACTTAATTTTGAATAACCATATTTATCTTTCCTAACCCACGGCTTACGTGTTAGCATAAGTACACGGCTTAGGCAAAAAAGTATCAATATCACAAAATATTCCCGCTTGCTCAATTTCAAATACATCCACTGTTTTTTAACGTATCCCACAATTAATATTGTTTTTGAAATCCGACGAATGCATCTTTCAGAATTTAATATTACAGACGGTCATTATGCATTAAAATTATTTTTTGGGTAAACGTTTTTAAATCGCTTTCCGATGGTTTTTCTTATAAACATTTTGTTTGCTCTTTCACTTCATCCGACTTCATGAAATCATAAAAACATTGTTTATGCAACCCACTAAAATAAAATTATTAAAAAAGTTAAATTCACAAAAAAATATAAGCCGGCACCAAAACATGATATTTTCATGTACTTTTGGAGACCATCTCGGGGTGCAGACGTACCCCACGTACGGCCCGCGAGCGACCGTCGCGGTCGTAGGGACGTGCCCGGCGCGGTGCCCCTCTTAGAATACGTGGGCCTACGAATCGTTCCGGCTTGAAGTTAAAAAGTTAAGGCGATTTGTTTTCGATTTATACTCCAAGGTAAGATTCTAGTCTGGAACCAGCGAATGTGTATTTTTCATTTTACTAATTAAAGATTCTCTATCAGATTTCAATATCGATATTCTGGGCCCCACATGGCAGGAATAGTTGTAATGCCAGTCTCGTTAAATATATATCCATACTTTACGTATATGGATGGTTAGCTATATCCAGTCCACGAACTTCCCGATCAAGATGCATCAAAATGTCTTCAATACCTCCATATTTAGGTAGCGATTTGATGTAATCCAGTCTGATCCCAAAATTTGTTGGGAGCATGCTTGATATTGTGTACAGTGGAATTCATATTATGTGATCGGAAAGCAGTACGAATATTGCGCCTAACCACGGCTCTGTGCACACTGAATAAATCATTACACCGACAGCCAGCAACCTTCCATTTTTTATGGAGAGCATGTTTGATGCGATAGTATCTACAGTCTACACTTAACCGATATCGATGACAACTTCTAGTTGAAGATTTTTTAGGAAAACAGGCTCCAAGGACATTATTATTACGAACATAAAAATGATGTACCGTCTCAGAGTACAAAAATTAAGTTCTTGCCAATTTAATTGGCTCACATTGGCTTATACTATACATGTAATATCTGACCATGGCAGAAAAGGAATGGAACAAGGTTTTATGATATGTTTAATTGGTGACAGATATAGCATTACGGGACCCAAGTGATTTCAATGAATGTTACACATCCGACTTATGATACATAAGTAGCAATGATCACATTGAATTAACTAAAATAAACTTTAAAATTATGATTCGGTTTCTCCATTTTTATATCATATCTTCTTTCATAATATTGTTGTATTGCAATTGCAAAACATGCATCGGTTCGCAGCAATAAACAAATCTTTAAAACAATACAATATAAAATTTACTCACGCAGCAAAAACTTTAAGAGTGTTCATTTTTATAATAAGAATGAAATTATAATATATAATTAATTGAAGACAATATTAGCGAAACTCAATTGAAAATCAGGAGACAGAAAAATCAGAAAAAGATATTGGCTGCACTGGGACAAAGCTCCATGTAAGCAAAGGGTCCTGGGTTCGTGTCCCAGTGGAGCCAATATCTTATTCTGATTTTTCTGTCTCCAAAATATTCGATTGAGTTTCGCTAATATTGTCTTCATGTAATTAAATATTATAATTTGAGATTTTACTCATAAAGTTAAAAATAAAAATAAATAAAAATAATAAAATTATATCGTTTGAATAACACGTTATTGAAGGCATGTATTTTACATATAAACAAACGGATTCGATTCGACCATATAATATAATATAAACCAATCGGTTTCTATTGGACCTGAACTATATATACTGCAAACAAAATGGGTACTGCGTTTGAATAATTTCTAAGCTCCAGAAATTAATAAATGGTTATAAATAAAACCAATTTATTAAATAAATATTTAGATTTATCAAATTGCCCCATTTTAAATATGTTCCCATTCTCTACACCCACTTTTTTACCCCCTCTCCCCTACCAACCTCGCCTTCGGGGCCTAAGGCTTCCGTCTTAACGACGGAAGCCCTAGGCCCCTGTTCACACTTCCGTTTTCGGAACGTGAACGTTAACGTAACGTTAACTTCGTAACGACGGAACCCGTCTCCGTTTTTACAACGGAAGTGTGAACGGGCTCTAAGGGCTTTTATTTTTTTATTGGCTCGCCAACAGAAACATCAAATTATAATTTTTACATTAATTAACATTATCAATACCTATGGTTTTAGCGATGATTCTAATTGTAGGGGAGCACATCATTCATCTCAAAATTATTTGTGTGACGTCTCACTGCTAACAGATTTTTGTGTTTACGAATATTATATCATTTAAGTGACTTGTCAAATTTGAAAATTGGGTGATTATTCATGATAAAAAGGATCGTAACATATTAGTGCGTAAAGACATTTATGGTTTTGAACATCATTATTATTTGTCGTTTATTTTATCCAATAATTGTATACAGCTATATTTATATGGAGATGAATTTACATATTCAAATGATCACACATACTAATGACCTGTAATGGTAGTATAAGGGACTTATTATAATTATCAAAAAATACTGTAATATTTTAGGAGAAATCAGTAGCATTTAAAAAATGGGGACATAAGGTTTCATTTTGTTTTTATTTTAAAAAATCAGTGTGTGCAATATACACACGGTAGAATCGAAAACTTCAGAAAATTATTGTAGACAAGAGTGAGGAGAGTACGATGCACTTTTTTTTTTTATCAAAGTGAAGGATGATTTTTTCCAAATTCCATTGCACCTTTTCCTATACATTTGGTCATCTTATTAGCTTATTAGTATTTGTGTTTTCTTCTTCGGAGTCGCTAGATGACGCCTTCTTTTGTGTTTTCTTTTGCCTTTTTCTTTTGGAGTGGTTGAAGATTGATTTTATTATTGCCATCTCTTTCTCTCGCAGGCTAAATCCTATAGATGTATGTGTTTGTCTATTTTTAGAGTCGCTTGTTTCGGTTTCATCGAGTTTCAAATCACAACGGTGCTAAACAAGTTTTTAGTTCAACGAAAAACAGAATGTGAATTCAAACGTGGGTAGAAGTAATACATTCAGAAAACTAAAGTAGACAAGAGCGGGGAGGTTTTTTTTTTTTTTTTTTTCTGAATGTTCTTTCTATTATTTACCTTGCTTATTATTTATCAAGGTTTATTTTCATCTATGAGTTTATTTTACTCTTTGTGTTTGCTTTATATCTTTGCATGCTGGAGAGGGGTGGGTGTTTAGTACGCATGAGTACTTGAGGATGAGGGAAATTATTTGGTCGGGTGAGGATCCTAACATGGGCTATTAACTGCTCCAATATTTATTTTACAGCTGGAGGGAACCATGGAAAACCTCAGCCGGAGCAGTGTTGAAGATCTGTAATAAAAATTTGGATGCCTCGTTAAGTGGATAGTTTCTTATCCATTTAACTTGGCCATTTTTTTGGAAGGGAAGTGTTCTTCTTATTTACCATCTTAAGTTTTGTTTCTAGTTTTGACGTTATGGTGCATTTTATTTTATTGACGAGTTCAAATACGCGTGATTTTACTGTTGACATTACTTTATTTTAGTGTTGCTTGAATATCATATTTTATGTTGCTTATTTTTGGGAAGGGAAGTTTTCTTAGTTGCTTAGGTAAGTTTTGATTCTAATTTTGTAGTTAATGTGCATTTAATTATTGTGAATTTAATTTTGGTGAGCGGGGAGGTTACGAAGCACCGCACAAAGAGGAGACCGATATTCTACAGTTATATGTGTTTGTCTCTTTTTAGTGAATGATGAATACTTGGAGCAGGTGGATGAGTTTGTGTATCTGGGTAGTATGTTTACGAGAGATGGGAAGGCTGATAGGGATATTGAAAGAAGGGTGAATGCTGGTAACTCCATTAATGGAGGACTGAATGCCGTTGGCGCTAATAAAAAACTGTTAAAAGAAGCGAAGCTAGCAGTCCACAATGGAGTCCTGGTACCTACCCTGATGTATGGCAGTGAGGCATGGAACTGGCAGAGGAAGGATTAAAGTAAACTGAATGCTGTTGAAATGAGATCCCTGAGGCGTATGTGTGGTAAAACAATGTATGATCGTGTGAGAAATGTGGATATCCGCAAAGAATGTAAGGCGGATGTATGCAGGGGCGTGCACTCCATATAGGCACATAAGCACTGCCTACCCTGTCGTATTTGTAAAACGTAAGCATGTAAATAATATTATAATTTATTAGGTTATTGCTAAAAATAAATACACACTTTCAAAAACAAGCGCAAAAAAGCTGAGCAACCGAAACTACGCGAGCACCACATCAAACGGAATAAATTGTAACTAGAAACTACACGCGCGCAGTCCGACTGCCTCACTAAAATGAGGCCTAAGCAGGAATTATTTCTGACTAGAGCTAACTTCAAAAAGGTATAATTCAATGTTTACGAAATGCACGTAGCATAGAGTAGAACTGTCGTTTTGAATTTGCCTCTATGAGGCTTTTTTGTTAGTATTAAGCAGTGCTTTCTAGAACAAATCAGCAAAATGGCGATCAGTGACGACAGTGACATCTGTTGTTATGTATTTCTATCAAATAGTTGTCTTTCATAAATACTAATTGTCGGTTTAAAAACGTTTGTCGTACTTTAATTCTGAAATTATCTGATAAAATATGGAAATATTAACCTGTAAAACATGTTGTATTTTCCTACTGCCTACCCTGTTCAAAAACTCTGTGCACGCCCCTGGATGTATGCATAATGAGTAAGATTAAGAAAGGGACCCTCAGATGGTTTGGGCATGTAGAGCGAATGAACGAAGAAAGCAGTGTAAGAAGAATATACGACGCAAATGTGAATGGTAGAAGAAGTCGTGGACGTCCGAGGAAGACATGGCACGATCAAGTGAATCAGATACTTGAGTCGGGCCATGTCAAAAGTCAGAATAATAGAAGAGAATGTATGAGACGATGTATGAATGTGAGTGAGGCAAAGAGTGTGTGCCAAGACCGAGTTGTTTGGCGGTCCGTCCTCTCTGCCTACCCCTGCGGGGAAACGGCGTGATGGTTAGTTAGTTATGTTATATTTCATCGCGTTTCAAATCACAACCGTGCTAAAAAATTTTTCACTTAAAAAATTAATCGAGATTCATTACAATTAATACCAACATCTATTTTGGATAAACCTGAAAACGTCTCAACTCTCAACTTTGAACTCAATTCTTACGACTACTGCTTAGCATTCTACCAGCCTCTATAATAACATCTTGAATTATGACTGCACCAAATATTAATGTTTAATTCGAAGCTGTTTCACTAAAAAGTATATAAGTTAAAATGAAAATTTGTGAGCCGAACTCTTTCCCAACTACACAGCGCAGGCTGTATCTAATATTTTTACTTCATTTATTCATCTTATACCTTGGGAACATAAATTAACGAGCTTCATAATTCATTTCATCATTCTCGATTCAGCATCGCATTAATCAGAATGAGAATTCCCAATTATTATTGATTAGTCCTTAGGCCCGGAGCATGGCGGAGGCTAATAATACCATTTCATTAGCTGGAGCGCGGTGATTGTATCAAGCTCGCTACTACTGTGGACTTATTAGATGGCCGGCGCTTTATCAAACTCGTTTATTGTACTGGGGTGTTCGGTATCGTATGTTCTACGCACACCAATGACATTATACATTAAATCTAGAATCACTTTATTCTCGCAAACTCAAGATAGAATGTGGCAAGTAAGAAACACTATTTCGTTTCGTGGACTTACTAGCGACCCGCCCGGCTTCGCACGGGTGCAATGTAGATAGTTATGTGGGGCAGTGTGGAGTGATTTAATAATTCTTTGATTATGATTAGTCTATACTACAGGATATCTTTAAATACAATATTTACAGCTGTTTTTTCATGAGATAGTACAAAGATGTTTTTTTTAGATGTTACTCTCGAAAACGCGACACACAACTGGCCGTGTGAGAAACACTCAAATCTAAGCCAGAAACATTGAATGTTTGACCCTGTGACTTATTAATGATCATTGAAAAAGATATGAGCTTTACCCTCTCTCTATTGGTGAAAACCGCATGAAAATCCGTTGCGTAGTTTAAAAGATCTAAGCGCACATACATTTTGAGCGACTTCATATTATGTAAAGAAGATATTTTCTTTGAATTTATCGGCTTTTCTCTACTATAATATCCATGTTTTATACATACAAACCTTCCTGAATAATCCTTTTAATTGGTGAAAACCGCATGATAATCCGTTGCATAGTTTAAAAGATCTAAGCGTACATACAATTTGAGCAACTTCATACTATGTAAAGAAGATATTTTCTTTGAATTTATCGGCTTTTCTCTACTATAATATCCATGTTTTATACATACAAACCTTCTTCTTGAATGATCCTATCTATTGGTGAAAACCGCATGATAATCCGTTGCATAGTTTAAAAGATCTAAGCGCACATAAATTTTGAGCGACTTCATTTTATACTATGTAAAGTTTAGATGGACTTATAAGACTATATCAAACTCTTTTATTGTACTAGGGTGTTCGATATTGTATGTTCTACTAACACCAATGACTTTATATACGTATATTACATCTAGACTCACCTCACATCAAACTCAAGATAGAATGTGGTAAGTAAGAAAAAGTCTTATGTTTTCAGTAAATTCAATACCGAAGTAATTCGTCTAAAATAAAGAAGACATTCAAAGAATATGTGTGTATGAACGACATGGATATAGGACTGGGTGGTGAAATTGACACGGGTGTGACTGAAATGCCAAGACATTCTTACTCGCTTAAACTAAGAGGAATACAGAATACTGTATGAAACGACCTGCTATCCTAGGTTGTCCTTCTATACTCAATTATTGACACGTTTGCTATCTTACTTTCTGTACCTAATGGCGCTAAAAATTTTCGAGAATAAATTCTATTTTTTATGATAATAAATAATTTTTGTGTATTTACGAATGAAATGATATTCCTTGAATTTTACTATTATTTTCCGTATAATTGAAATATTTTGTCATTGGCTCACACCAGTTATATCTTTTCAATCTAACTTCCAGACCCTTCGCCATTCGATTGCTACCCAAATTTGAGTAGCTGTAGGTACCTAGTTGATTCTTAGATTTTTTTTAACTTGCCGCTAATATTTTTAGTCCCTAGATTAATTAAGCTTCTATTGAATATCAAAAGATGTCACTTAAGTTCACCTCAATGTATATTTCAGAACTTCTCATGGTTCGATAAGACAACTGCAGATCGCTAACGTACAAACAACAGTTAACGTCATATAAATATATTAAGAAAACTAGGTAACTGTGAACTATTATTTATTCATTGGCGATCTGCAATCATGTCATTCAAGTAACCATGAGAAGTTACTGAAAGTTATCAACACAGTCCTTATCGATCGACCGTGCTAGGGGTCCAGGTAATATTTTTTACCGTGAAATACGTGCATGGACGTCATTAAAAATTGTTTTAAATTTTTTTAAATATCTTTTAACATGTTAAAAAAGGTATTTGTTTAATGCCTGCGACAATTTTGACACCTCTTTTGGACTATAGACAACGTATAAATAAAAATATACTCAAATTCAATCTGCCAATTGCCATCTCAACACAGATGTTTCATACCTAGTGAGATGGGTAATACGTCATTATTGTAATAATTTTTTTGTTTTATTGTTTTTTAAACATGTGTGCATTTCACATGCAGTAGAAGTGGCACATTCAGAAAACTATACTTCGATAAAATGAGACGAATACAAGTATTGTTACCAATAGTATTGTTACCAAATTTCAAAATTATTCTACGAAACAACGCACAAAGAGAAGGCCGAAAGGCTATGAAGCACCGCATAGAAAGGACACCGATTAGTCTATCTCATTCTCTCGCAGGCTATATCCTATAGATGTATGTATTTGTCTCTTTTTAATGTCGATCGTTTCATCGAGTAACTTCAAAGCAACTATGTTTAAACTAAAGACAACATACAGGCATAGTAATATTCAACAAGTACAAGTTTTTTAAGTACAATTTCGATAGCTACTAAACAAAATTAACGCGTTTATGAATTTTACGAATGGAAACAAAAAAATATCAAGTCTAAGAACATGAAAAAACAGTGCAATAGATGTATTCATTGACTTAAAAAAAAAAACAATAAATAGCTTATAAATGTGTTTCCGTTTTAATATTCGAAGGTGTGATTTTTTAATGTGCTCAGCCGAATTCAAAATCGAACTCAAACGCTATCAATCTCTCGAGTGGTTTAATAAAAAATATTTATGCTGTTTTTAATGTCTTATATTTTATATGGATCAGAAAAGTATACGTGAATCAGAAGTTAAGAGGCCGCTATCCGAAATTCTACCAATTTCTTGCAAACCTCCCTTAAACAATTGAATTTTCAAAGCTCTTAAAAAAATTAATGTTATTTTTTGAAGATAATATCTATACACTCTCCATGCCGAAACGCAAATTATATGAAATTCCCTCGATAGAAAAAAATCGCAAAGTATGCTAAAATTTTTTTTTATTTTCAAGTCTGTTTCCGTTATTTTACAAGTTATATATATGAAAAAATTCAGTGTTTCCTAGCCGCCAAGAGATTTTTGCTCTATTTTAAACGAGTCATGTTTTATTAAATATTTTCGCAATTTTTGCATCGATTTTGGTGCTGTAAATGTAAGCGCTCTCCTCTAACATTCGTAATTTCGTATGTCTCTATCTTCTTCTTTTTGGGGCCGGTAACGGAGCCTTAATTCAAACTGGTAAAACTTCTAGTTCTGATATTTTTAATGTCAAGTGTTTTGCTCTTGCAGACGAGTTTCTCGCTGGTACACTGAAGGGGAGAGGGTTAACGCTGCTATTTCTGTGATAATGGATTAATAATAAAAAAAAGTTTAAGGACTCCAGATAGAGGTGACTACCAAATCCATACATTCGTTTGTCGCCGAAAAAACTGCTGGTTCTATGTCGGGCTCCTTTTTTAATATAAATTAAACTTAAGAATGCACTGCAGAGTAACATCCCAGACATTAAATTTTATCTTTATTCCGCATAAAGCTGTCAGGACCCATTCTGCTTAAAAAGTCTATTCTGTTCTTCACTTCATTAGGTACCTACCTAATGCTCTTTTACAGCAGGGGTAAGGAACGTTTTTGGTGTCGGGGGCCATTTGGATGTTTGTAGTATCACCTGCGGGCCGCACACAGATTTTTCATCGGCGGGGGGGAGGGGGGTAGTGTTTTTGTTTTATTATGACCTCAGATATTTTCCATACCACTTGTGCCGAGTATTATTTTTTTTCCAGGTTCTTCATAAAACAGTTATTCACCAAGATGTTATGGAGAAGATAACAAATTTTTAAAAAAGTGCATGGGGGGCAGTTTACTTAGTGGTGACGTTTGTCAAAAGATATACCGCTTGAAGAAGTATATTATTGTAAGAACAAGGGAGAATTTCGCAAATCAATTTTTACTTTGTGTTCACAACACGAGGCAGGTAAGCGACAATAATTTTATAACTGCACTTCGAATAAGAGAAGGGTTTCATTCATAGACATACAAATAGCTAGACGAGAACTTACAGATGAGGGGTAAAAACCAACTATGGCGGGACGAAGAGAGGAAAGAGACTTGTGATTCGCCAATAAATCAATCTAACAGTATATAGGCACCTCGCACTATAATATCACCATTTAGTTCTTGTAAGTAAAATCTGCTTTTGAATGAATAGACCTTTTTATATGGGAGCGCGAATTGCTTGCAACGTTATGAACAGATGTGTCAAGTCCAAATTCGCAAAGTAAGGTTCTGAGTATTTTCATAGTCGAATATTTTGTTTCCGTAGACACTTTTACAAATGTTTCATGATTTACTTACCCCAGTAAACAGCGGCTTTGTGTTTCGCGTCGCCATGTATCTCGATGTCATAGTATGTGTTCCATAGCATACAACGTCCGTGCGTAAAATGTACGATAAGAGCTCGACACTAGTCCGGACAAGAATGATGACGTCACATTTTTTAGATTAACGCGGGGCTCTTGCAAGCCCAGCCGGTTCCGAAAAATGGTTCCAATGGGAGGGGGAAATAACACGCCTTTCAGTACGTAAGGGCAAGTCCATGTATTTTGTACGTCCGAGGTTTCATTAAAAAATTGTCAGCAGATCAATCCACAACTGGAATTTGATCGTTACATTCTGGACATGAAAAACTGACTTTATATTAAGAGTGAATCTCTCATTGGGTGAAGTTTGTCTGATCTAGGTGGCGAATACGTTTGCCCACCTACTGGGTAGCCGACTGGGTCGGGAGACACTGGTTGAGGGAGACCTAATCTAGACCTCTCCATCAGGACCTCTCTCGAACCGTCGGCGTCGCCTTGGGAGAGATCGATTCATTCGTCCTCACCGCTGTGGGAGAGATCGATTAATTCGACTATAACTCCTAAATACATTTACCAATTTCTCCTATTCACCCCTCACACCTTATTCTTCCCAGAACTTCTTTTCATTCCTTTCCATAAAAACTCCCTCCACACAGCATCCCCAAATATGGCATAGGGCCCGGTTTCTTTTCTTTTTTCGTTTTCATTAGCTCCAAAAAAAACCTAAGGAAAATTATTCCCAACATGGCATTGTCATCTTTGGAGATGCTGTGTGGAGGGTACCTAAAGGGAAAGGAAGAAGAATAAGTTTTGGGAATTAAATGAGGTGTGAAGGGTGGGTAGGAATCTGGGGATCAGTGTGGTGACAAACGTAAGATTCTATTCCTTATCACTGCGATGCAAGGCAATATTCCGAGAGTCCTGCTGGCAAAGTCGAACGATCTCTCTCAACCAGTCACTCCCGATCTGACCTGCCACGCAGTCGTTTGGTGGCATCCGCCACCAAGATCCGAACACACCTTCCCCGAACAGATTCCCAATTTGGGAGGCGGATATGGGTACTGCCGCCCCGGGAACCATTTACTGGGTAATCAACACCTCTGCTATATGTCAACAAAATTGGTTCGCTTCGTTTGGTGATTTAGTAGGGGTGCCCGGGTTCATGGGATGAGGTTTGTCCAGGTCTTGGCGGCAGATAATATTAATATTTGGCTAATTTATATAGCGCGGGGAATTATTTTTCTCCGGGCATCGTGTTAGCTAATGTAAAAAAATACCTAACCTCATGGAACTGGGCACTCCTGCTAAGTCACCAAACTTAGCGAACCTCTTAGGGGGACTATGGCAGAGGTATTGTTTATCCAATAAATGATTCTGCCAGTTCTTCAGGGGCTTACCCAGCTGGACCAATTCTGGTATATGTATATATACCCTGTCTTTAGTTCTCCGACGAGCCATAAAATAAATTTGGGCCAGAGATATATGATTTGTGGTATTTATATAAATTATGTGATACGCTATAGCGAAAGAAAGAGACCGGCATATTAGTACTGTCGTGGTACTATCATAAACGAGGAGGAATGGGTATGTTATAAACTTGGGTAAAGAAGGTTGTAAACAAACTCAGTATTATGGCCCAAACCGTTACTTTGACGGCGGCGGTCTTTATAGGTATAAGTCAATATATCTCAAAAACTAAAAAAGACCCGTATCTGTTTTATTAACCATAGTTGGAAAATCATAAATCTTGAAATGTGAAAAAAAATCACACCAATACAATAATTATTAAGCATTATATCGTCACATTACTTCGGCCAGCTGTCAAAATTAAAGCTCCGGTCTTTCTAGTGTTAAGAGTGAATCTGCATGCAAGTCCCCAGTTTCAATTGATACTACACTCAGAACATGAAAATGATTTTCCTCCAATTTTTTCACTTGGAACACATGGATGGTTTCCATCAAAATGCGTCAGCAGATGAATCCGCAACAGGAATTTGCATTACGAACACAAGAGTCGTTTTAACTTAGTATTACATTGTACTCAGAATGCGTAAATGCATGCATTTTATAGAATGCATTTTACAGCAAATTTATCTAGTGCATTTTTTTTTAACTATTTACAATAATTTATATAATTTTTTTTTTTAATTTACTATGTTTAATGGCAGAATTGTGGCATATATAAAGAAAGCACTTTAATTTTTTTTCTATCCTGTATAGAGTTATCATCAATACTGAGATGTTTTTTCATGTTAATTTCCTTATCGTATAATATACGTAAATAATATGAAGAAAAAAAAATGATGTCGGATCACGTATGTATCTATTTGTGTCTAACCTGGTTTGCATTCCCTTTCGGCTATGTTATAACTTTCTCTGGGTTTAGTAATAATAACTTATAAACATAGCTGAAACACCGTGAAAGAAAACCGTTCTAGCTTTCTGGGTGTAATTTTTTGTAGTACTTTCAGCAGGCCGCGCCAAAAGTGCTCGCGGGCCGCACAAAAAAGCCTCGCGGGCCGCTGATTCCCCACCCCTGTTTTACTGCTATGAATGGTTTTGCAAAAGCAAAAATATCTACTTAAGCAGTGATATTCTACGCGTTAGAGTTCCCTTCTGTTGAACGCTTTTTATTTATATTTATTTTCTTACTTAAAATGCTGTACTTCTTCGAATTTGTTTTAACCGACTTCAGAAGATTTCCACGTGACTCCTTTACTAACTTAACTCTTTGTTCAAATTATTTAGTTTAAAGCTGTATAGTTGTGGAAAAATTAAACACGAACCAAATTGATCACCGACTTACAAAGCTTTTTTTTTAGCAGCGTCCAACATATCATTTAGCTGCCTTCAAAAATCAACCCGTAAAAACAAAGTTTTTTTTTTCCTTTAATACATCCAATTTTATTATGTAGTGAAACAGTTTCGAATTTCCACCACGGTCCTACGCATCAGATAGCACAATCTAGTATCACCATTATTTCTCCCAATTTCTTTTCAGCTCGATCGGATGTCGGTAAGTGGGTTAATTTTCACTTCTAAGATGTGCATTCCTTCATCCAAGAAAACAAAATCGAAATTTAAATTGATGTATTTTTAAAAGGAAGAAAAAACCATTTTTTGCTTAAATTCGATAGGTTTTTCAAATTTGAGGCAATGGATTGCCACTTTCCATGCAAATAAACCATTCGCAACCGCCTTATCGGCTCTCAATTCCGTGCTGGAAACAGAAAATGTGGCGTATTCATTAAATTCGCAATTTAAAGTAGTTCCACTTTGCTAGCCGATACACTTCAACTTCAGAACGTTGAAATAAAGTTTGAGCACTTTTTCATCACGGACCCGTTGCTGGTCTCGGAATCACTCTTTAAAAAAGCATTCCGGTGAGTAACGTGAAGCACTTCAAGCTAATTACTCGTGCAACTAAACGTTTGTGAAAACTTAAACAATCATAAACTTTCTCACAAGTCACATTTTGTTGGGAACTTATTTTCGGTGCACTGCAGTCGGAGATATATAATCCATGGACGGAGCAGATATTAGGGGTGGGCGGAACATCACGGGCTGGGTTTGAAATCTTTTAGATTTTATGCTGTATTTGAAAAATCACTAACCTGAATTCTTGATAAATCAGTTCAATTTTGAAAATGACGTTTAAAATAACTTTAGATGAAAATCATGACAAAATAGGTAGGTACTTTAACGATTCTTCGTGCAAATAGTTCGAATAATTTGACAAATAATAACAAATAATACTCTGTCGGATCCGCCGGATCTGTCCTGATGATAGACACTGCAACGTTGTCCGAAACGTCGGCTAAAGAAGGAGGTAGCGCAACACGGCATACCACCCCAAAAACAAATAACGAAAATGCTTTTGGCTGTGAAAATCTAAAAAACATATCCAAATACTGAAATTCAAAGCAATTTGAGTTTATTGGACCAAAGTTACGCAAAGTCTACCGAAATTAGTATTTTCAATGTGGATGTAGACATGATCCGAAAATAAAATATATAAATACGTTAGTAAATATAAACTGGAAAAACGAAAATAAATCAACTAATCTGGTTTGTTTGTTTTTATAAATAAATCTAGACTGTGCTGTTAATTCATAGAAAATGTTACATTAAAATAGATATGTATATATTTCAAATAAATCCAGATAGGATGTCTTAAGGAAAATAACTAACTAAGGGCCTCTATCATCTTTAAGGATTTTTGCTTTAAGGGTCTTTTGAGAAAAGAAAGGAGTTAAGAAGACATCTATTTGTAGGATGGAGGAGATTCCGAGAGACACCAGCGAGTGGCCGAACATGTCACAGTTGAGTTATTAAACTCGATCGAAGGACGATTGTGGAAATGACCTTTCCCATGTGACATGTCAACTTATTTGAATGGTGGGCGCATTTGGCTTTTCCTGACAATATCGAAGCCTGGGGGGTTAGTCTCGGAGCAAGGAGAGCAGTCTAACCTATCGATAGTAATCGGGACGTGTAAGACGCTAGCGGTTATTTCAGATGCCCAAAGGCGGTCAATGACGAAGTAAAGTGTTTACTGTTTACGTGCTCACTCTTACGTACTTACTCTGGTGACATATATTTTCGTAATTTTTGACTGTCTTGCTATCCAGATGTTTTGATTGAATGAAGTCCCATTTTAAATTTAATTTTTTGCATTTCTTCTGTCTGCACATTTTTTTATTGTACAATTTTGTTTGATTCCATTTCGAGATTGTGATTTCAAATGTGAAATCGTCGTATTTATTTGGGTTTTTATTCGCATATTTTTAATATTATGGTAGACTTCCCGGCATGCGTTGAATGCCATATTCAAAGAAATACATTGTTTCTCCCTGAATCACCTTTCCCATGCGTCCCCGTTCCCCTCCCGCGTCCCCTTCCTAGCTAGCTTTATAAATTATAGCCTATACGTCCATAAAAACTTTAGCGTTCATAATATTAGTAAGATATGAACTAACATGCCTGAAGCAACTTTGAAAAAAATAAACTTGTCATGAGATAATGACGTTTTGTTAGATAAATTGTGTAATTCTTTAAGTAAGTAGGCATTTAATTATGTATCTTTTTACAAATAGTATAATTTTGGAAGATATGTTGCTTTCCATTTATTGAATAAGAGAATATCAGAAACATAGTTTTTCAGACGCAAGGTCACAGAACTGCTAGTCTGATAAGATTCGACCATTGCCAACTTCGTATTTTGTCGACATAATTTACGATTCGGACGTTTGTGCAACTAGGGATCGATGTAATCCTCGATGATACTGTACTTTGTACAGCTGTAGTGAAGTTTACCGTTCATCGGCTCTACCAGAGCCGGCCGCACTCACAGGGACCACAAATACTTCGCAACTACCTAACTGCTCACTGCAAACACAACTTTCCCGACTATCTGGCAGTCACCTCTAGACATTTGACGGCGGTCGAAGATTCTTGAATACACTAACTTATTAAATATCTCAAATTACGCAAATTAAAATATTGTTTAGGGTACGTAACATGCATGACTATGACCTAATAACTATAATATATTTTAATTTACTTTTTAATTTATATAAATTAATACATTATTTCTAGACATAGACAATAGACACAAATATCCGTAAATAAAAGTTGATTATATATCTATAACGCTATTTATGATTGTGGGGACATAATAAAATGTCTTCGAATATAACTTTACTAAAGACTAGTTTTGGCCCGTTGCAGGTAACTAATTGGTGAGCAAGGAGTGTGTGCCTTTAATTTAAGAAAATAAATTTAAAAAAAAACGATGTTTAAATACGGCTGAAGCAAGGAGTCTTTGCCTGCACAAAGGATCCAGGGAGTTAACGGCTCCATTAAGGCTCAGTTCCCGGCCTCAAAAAGAAGAAGATGGAGATATATGAATTTACGAATGTTAGAAGAGCGCGCTAACATTTACAGAGATAAAATTGATGCAAAAATCATGAAAATCTTTAATAAAACACGATTCGTTTAAAATAGAGCAAAAATCTCGCGATAATTGTCTTTAATTTTACTTAAAGAAACGCTGTGAATTTTTTCATACATATAACTTGTAAAATAACCGAAACAAACGTGTTTACAATTATTTTTGGAGCATACTTTGCGATTTTTTTCTATCGAGGGAATTTTATATAATTTGCGTTTCAGCGCGATAAATGTCTAGATATTATCTTCAAGAATAACATATATTTTTTTAAGAGCTTAAAAACTTCAAATATTTAAGGGAGGTTTGCAAGAAATCGGTTGAAATTCGGAGAACCGCCTCTTAAGTATACCTGCTACTGAGCCATTTCGGTCGCCCAGGTCAAGGCGTTCAGTATGGACCTTTTGTCACAAAAAGTGGGACAAAGAGTTTACTGTTTAATTTCTCATCATGCCCTTTAGGTTATTGGAGGTTATCCACCACTTACCCGCCCTGGTATAAGTAACAGATGGTTACTCCTTCAAGGCTCTCGCAAGGACTCTAATTTTTTTGAAAGAACGAAGCTATATTTAGTTGAGAACGAATTGAGACCTCCAATATCCCTGCATACGTTGTTTGCAAGCAGTATGCAAGTGCTTACCGGGAAATACAAGATACAAAATGTGTTGTTATGACAAAATATAGAAAAGACAATGGGACAGGTTGGTGAAAGTCCACGAGGTGGCAAGCGCTGGGTGATTGTATCCAGCGTATCCTACAAGCACCTCTTTGGGAAAAAAGCCACAGTACATAAGTAATAAGGGCATGGAAAACGGTTGGGAGTCCTCTCCAATCAATTGGCAGTCCCAGCAAGAATGCGCATGACGTTCGGTCTGGCCGTGAACCACCCCCAGCTTCCGCGCCCCTTAGCCGGTTCCTCGGTGATGCCTCAAAGAAAAGTAAATGGGAGATTGGGGCGAAATACCCGACGACCCTAAGGAATTCAGCATCGAATAGCCGGGGACAAGGCGAAGGAGAGCCGAGGTCGCCCCCCTAAACCTTAAGCCTGCACATGTTGCTGAGTGTGGCGCAAATGATTTTAGAGGGCACCGTGCCGTCGTCAACCGACTCCTGTTGACGCAGGGACGATGTCTAGCGCACTCCCAGAAAGGGAAAAAGAAACATAACAAAATATATAGATGCAGTTCAGTTCATCCTTCTGAGCGAAGCAAAGTAGAGGTTGTGGGACTATAAAGAAAAAGAGAACATAGAAACCAAAACAAACGTAAGAAAAACAAAAAAAACAAAGTCGAGTGTATAAGTTGGGTCACAACAATATTACTTGGATTATAAAACTGGAAAACAAAGAATGTAACACAAAAATGATGATAAATAATAAACAGGTATCTCGATAAAACATCGTCTAGCAGAGCTAAGTGAAATCTAAAATTAACAATGGGAAAAGAAATTAAATAAGTAAAAAATCAAGATAAGTCACACAAAAATAAAAGTAATAGAAACAAAATGTATATAAGAGAATAAGATAAAGGTAGATAGAGATAATATAAATCATAAAATTCTAGCAGTAGATGTAATAAAGTAATAAGGATGTCCGTGGATTCAGGAGCAGATACACCTGGCACCTACATGATTTTACAGCTAATCAGCGACTCTAAGATCAGGCCATCTCTCAACCCAGACTTTCGTAAATTTCCTCAAGCACTCAAAGTTCACCTTATTCGAAACGAGATCCGCGTTCCAAACTGATCTCGTAGTAATAATAATAATAATAATAATATTTGGACGATTTATATATCGCCGTTTTTGTGAAAAATCACCTCAAGGGCGCTGGCCAAGTAACTTGCAAGCCATCGAGCATTTCCTCTCGGGCATCCGTCAAAATCTTGCAGTGCCACAGAATGTGCTCGGCTGTTTGATCAGTATTACCGCAAGCGCAGTTAGAATAGGGTGATAGAGAGAGACTATAAAGTCTCCCTCTGAACTTCCCATGACCGGACAGAAGTTGGGTCACATGATGGTCCCTAGTGATGTACGCCCCTTCCATTCTTTAACTAGCGGGAAGAAGGAGTAAGTCCATCATCACGTATTTGACCTATCCCAACGTTCCTGTCATTCTCTCAAAGTTCTCTCTAAGAAGTCCTGGGAGGGAAACCGCTCCACCTGATATTAGCTAGTTAAACCATAGTGGGTAGCAGTTCTTCCTCTTGTTAGAAGCTTTTTTGTTAACACCTCCCTAATTTCAAGATCGATAGGCATAACGCCGGCCAAAACTGGCAAAGCGTCCGAAGCGACTGTTCTGTATGCACCCGAAAGCGCCAGCAAGGGGACTCGCTGGCCTCTCTTGAGCGCCGAGGGTATGCCCTTTAGGTTATGTAGGTTGATATCGCGTAGTTTGATACCCATATCGCCTACTTTCCTGTTCCTACCACTAAGCCACTTTGGTCGCCGACACTCTTAAAACGGCCCAGGGAGCTTACGATATGCAAGACGATGGGTCGATAGAGACCACTGGAGAGATCAAAAGATCTCCGCAATCTCAGCTTCTTCCGATCCGGCCTACCAGGTAACTGGTGCAGGCGCATCCACCGCCAAGACTTGAATACAGTTCACCCGATGAACCCGGGTACCTTTGATACAAATGTTTCTTAATTTACAGCTTATAAACATAACTTACGGGGGAGAGGGAGGGGGTAATCTACAATGATTTTATTCAATTTTTGTGGTTTACGTATGTTATGTACATAAAGAAACATTTTTACCAGTCTGAAGATAGCTTCACCTTAACCGGTTGCAGTCACAAACAAATTAAGTTGAAATAAGTTTTGTATTAGTTTTATTATTTTAACATTGTCTTATGTCGTCGTACTACGCACGCACAGCACTTACTTATTTTTTTGTTGGAATATTTAACAACTTATTGCGTATATTTTAGAATTCAATAAGAATCTCCGTACAATTAATTTGAAACAAACCTCTTGTTTATAATCCCGTAAAAGAACCTAAAAATAAACAAAAAAAACTTAAATCTTAAATTAGGACCAAAAGCAAATACTGAATTTAAGTTTATCTTTTATACATAATAATATTTATTTAAATTATACGCCCATACAGGCTTTTATAAACTTGTGATAAATAATTCAGTGGAACAGTATACAAGAAGTAAAATTTGTCAAAGAAATTATAAAATAGAACCCACACAGAAGAATAATAAAATTTAACATTAGTATTTATTTATAAGCCTTCATTGTAAGTAAATTCCGTGAAGTTGAAGACATCTACAATATCTGAGAAAGTGTTGCCAACTACAAAAAAATCTATCAACATGCGAGTATCTAAATGACACTGTCCTAATATTGTTGTTTATATAAATACTTTTTGATCGAGTATTTATAATTGGTATTTTTGTTTTATTTATATTTATTTACGCCCTAGTGCGCTTTTACAGGAAAAGTATACCAACAATAATAATTATGTAATCATATGTTACTAAACCAATAAAACAGAATAAATAAGAAAGCAATCATCATCACAAGGTATAGAACATCATAACAGAAATTAAAAACATAAATGAAATTAAACATCATAAAATAAATGAAATAGTATGAGTAATAAGAAAAAAACAGTAATAAGACCTGAAATACAATAAAGTGCAATGTGTAAGAACTAGTTAGTAGGTATAAATTAACAATTGTTTGTGTATAATAATGTAGGGTTATAAAACAGAACTAAATAGAACAGCAAAATAAAATAAAATAAGGTGATAAATTACTGGTAAGGTTTTAGATAAGAGAAGGTTTTATGAAAAGAACAAAAATAATAAAAGTTTAATTAATAACAGATCACTTTGTATAAACCACTTTTTAATAAACAATATCGAAATGTTTCAATAACAATGTTATCTTCTTCAGGATATGTTAATATTAACATCTCAACATGTTAATATTAACATATCCTGAAGAAGATAACATTGTGATTGAAACATGTCGATGTTGTTTATTAAAAAGTGGTTTATACAAAGTGATCTGTTATTAATTAAATAATAATTAATGCCACAAAGTTATTTTGCAAAGTTTAAAAAAGTAATTTATTTATTTATTTATACTGGGTTTTACAGATGTTTACATTTACATGAGAACAATCCAGTTATAAAACTCAGTTATTAAACAATTATAAAAATCTACAATTACATACAATTAAATACAAATAAATACAATTAGAAAAACAAAAACATCACAAATAAAAATACAGAATTATATACAATAAAAGTTAATTATTATTAATATTAGCTTATTTATAGATTTAAAAAAGGCTTTCGATACGGTTGACCATGAGATACTACTAAAGAAGTTAGAACACCTAGGCATAGTAGGCACTCCCCTGAAGTTACTGTGTAGTTACCTCTCTAACTGACACTATCAGACCTTTGTTGGAAAAGGGACAAGCAGTATGGGAACGATAAAATGTGGTGTGCCTCAGGGCTCCGTACTTGGACCATTACTATTATTAATATATATAAATGATATTGCTAAATGGGGACTTAAGGGTACAATACAACTTTATGCAGATGATACAGTGATTCTTTATCACAAAAATGACTTAAACGAACTAGAAAAGGAAATGGAAAGGGATATATCTTGCCTGGCAAACTGGCTGCGATTAAACAAACTTAGCCTAAACATAAAAAAACACATTACATATTGTTTGCAAATAAAAAAAATGTAAGTCTTAATATAAGTCTTGATAATAACCGCCTTGAAAGGGCTGATGTTACAAAATATCTTGGCCTTTTCATTGATTCACAACTCACATGGAATCACCAATTTAAACATGTTCTATCCAAAATTACTCCTATAACTGGTGTTTTATATAGACTTCATGGGTTACTTCCTCCCTCTCTATTAAGATCGATTTACCATGCTATGATTCACTCACATCTAATATATCTCGCCGGAATATGGGGATTTGCTACAAAAAAAATGATTTCAGAAGTCCAAGTCATCCAAAATAGAGCCCTGCGAAATATATTCAGTTTACCTTGGGATACACACGTCAAAGACATTTACAGAAACACCCAAATACTTCCTTTTAACGCCATTCCCACTTTTGAAATAACAAAAACTATATTACAAGTAATTCAACACTCGGCACATTCCAACACTACACTCAATTACAATTGCGACGTACACCAACACAACACAAGAAATCACAACAAACTTCAAATACCAAAAATCAAATCAACAAAATATGGACTAAGATCCCTAGAATACATAGCTTACACAAAATATAATCAACTACCCAACGAGATCAAATGTGCAAGTCAATGTAAAAAGACCTAAACTAAAATGCTCAAACTTCATTTTATGAATGACTATCTGAAATAATAATGTTGTGTATGTCCTATGATATGTCCATTTAATACATGTTTCATGTAATGCGTATCATTCCCGCAATGAGTTTATTAACTCTTGGGAGTACAATGCTTTATATAATATACTATATTCTGTATTGTATACTTTTAATAAAAAAAAAAAAAATAAAAAAATTATTAGCAGATAAAATAGAGATAAGTTGTCTCTTGAAAATTGCAAAACTGACAACACCAAATATGTCTATAAATTCACAATGTTTATTCGCAAGGCTATGCATTCTAGGGATTGGTGAATTAATAGAATAGTTAGTATTGAGGGTATTGTTAAATTTGAAAACATCTTTATTTCGAGTTTGTCTAGCAGGTATATTAATACAAATTAGTTCTAACAAATTAGGGCAGTCAACTAAAGATTTGATAATTTTGAATAAAAATAACAAATCAATTAACACTCTTCTATCTGATAATTTAAGGAGTCTAGTTTCTGCGCGTAATGATAATTGAAGAAGAATATAACTTAATAAGCCAAACTAAAATATGAAAGAGAAAAAGACAGAGAAAAAACAGAAAGATTACGGTCGCAACTTGCAAAAGAAAAGGATTTCTAAAAGAAAAAAAAAGTAGTTTAAAAAAAAAAACAATTAAATAATAATAGTTTAGTTAGTATTAAATCAAGTTTATTATTGGATTTTTCGTGAAAACAGATTTGTGAATAAAAGTAAATATTATAAATATCTGTAAATTTGAGGGGTGATGAGGTTGGCATGGTAGGCAAATTGGTTTGTTATTGAAATAAATAAAGTTGTAAAAGCTGCACATCACCCCTTTATGTCTTTTTACTCGTAAATCAGCGCGCGCGCCCTTTTATAGATAGAACAGACACTACGGTAATTCAGTTTAGTGAAATTGAGCGAATAATGGATGAAAAACGAAAGATAACATGACAATAAAAATGTTGGAATGAAATCGCAAAAAGACGGAAATGCAAATATATTAGAGCGATTTTAGAGCATTATCTTTTCTGCTGTGAAAAAAAAAATAATAACTATTAAAATAGTCATAATTTTATCACAGCACGAATCTTTAATAAGGAGAGGTATAGCTCTAACCGGAATTTTTTTTCAATGTATTGTGGAATTCGTTCAAAACATATTATTGTCAGACATAATTTCAAGACAACTTAGCATATAGTTAATGAAGTGTATTTGTAAATTTTTTGATCGTATACCGAAAATGGATAAATACTATGTATTAGAGGTTAACTTGACACATAAAATAAAAAAAATAAAAGTGCTTTTAGGACAGGCCATTAATGAACCGTAGGCAAATGTTTAGTAGTTGAATGGAAAATCTTAATATATTAAACAAAGTCGGGTTAGCTACACCATTTATAACTCAAGAGCAGCTGTACCGATTGTTGAAATAAAACTTCTATACGCATGCTTGACTTGAGTGTTACGAAAATCGAGACGAACGGTAGTTGAGAGGGAGATATAAGTTAGTGAAGATAGAAAAAGAGAGAGTTACTCTTTGTATATAACTAGAGCCCATGCCTAGAGCAAGTAAACATTATCAAATATTTAGGAGTAACCTTCGATACACACCTAAATTGGAAGCAACATATACATAATACTACAAACAAAATCCGCAAATCTATATACTTTTTCAAACAAACACGCAATTTCCTTAACCTAAAACTTTTAAAAACAGTATATTACTCACTGTGCCAATCTCACATCGAATACGGAATTTTAGCCTGGGGTAATGCATATTCCAATGCCCTTGATCACATCATGAAAGCACAAAAACTAATCATAAAAATAATTCTTAAAATGCCACTTACCTACTACCAGCACGGATACTATATTCAATTCATTCAACGTTATGGACATAAAACAGCTCTACTTAAGATCCATACTAATTAATTTACACAAAAACAACAAAACACTATACAAAGCTACACAAACAATACACAATACACGAGCCAAAAACTACGAACTTCTCCAAACTCCTTTTTTCAAAACCACCTTCGGGCAAAGACACTCTAAATACATAGCTTGCAAACTATACAATACACTACCAACTACGATCAGACAAACTAACTCCTTTACAAAATTCAAACAAGATATTAAAAAATGGATTATAAGTATTGGACGCCTCACTATTACAAACATCTGTAAAATAAATCACACATAGACAAAAATAACTATTCACATACAACCTAACCAATATAAAATAAATGAAAATAATGGAATCCTGTCAAATTGACCTTTAAATAGATTAGGCACAATTTACTTCTCTACTTCATCTCCAACATTTATAAAATAACTCCCACCCTTCCAATCACCTTTCTTTTTTAATTCTATTCAAAGTGATATGTATTTTACCTTTAATATCCTTGTAACTACAAAATTCATTTATATACCTGTACGCCGGTCTCGACACAGGTATACCCTAGTGAGACAGGCATATACATAAAACCAATGTAAATATATTTTATTACAGATAAATAAATAAAAATAAAAATAAAAAACTGAAGAAGCAAGAGAGAGCAGTGTGCGCGCACATTTTCTTTCTCTCTTTCTGTCATATAGATGGAACAGAAGTGTTATTTCAGTTTTGTGGTCTAAAGCACACTCGTTTTTTATGATGTTTGATTTGTTGGATTTGTCTCCGAACCGAGTAGCAGAATAGCTATTAAAATATAGGAAAAATTCACGAAAAAAACAATTATAAAGTAAATTCTTTTCCTCACACATTTTGTATGGAACGAATTCTCATATTTTGAAAGAGCTGCAAGAATATTATGATAAGTATAATATTGAGTAGTGAATGATTCAAAACCGTTAAATGTCAATGCTGATTGTTTTGCTTTTATGCTGCGCCTCTTTCTCACACACTAAATGTCAACAGTCGAAAATGGGACAAACGGTGAACGTTTGTCTGCATCCCTACAAAGAAAAAATACAATGATTATAATAAATCTGCCTCACACGTATAGAGAAAATGGAACGTTATTCCTATTCTATTTATTTAAGTAGTGCATCGGTAATTGCTTCATTGTGTAATTTTTAACTTAATAAAAACTGAATTTAATTCAGCTAACAAGTTATCACAACAATTTAGTTATTCTGATACCGGGTCAGCTAGTTATAGATAAATAGATAAAATTTAAAACATTATTACGTAGAAAATTAGTAATTTCAGTTTTCGTCGTGAATATTACTAACCATAGGTTCTATTTGATTCATTAGTTACATTTTTTTAATACTATGTCCATATGTTATATCTACATTATTTGTATTAATGCGAAATAAACTTTCAGTATCGCCCTGGTAAAAAAACAGCATTCAGATTTGAAACGTTGCGTAAAATGGCTTGAGCCGTATTTGGTAAGATTTGAATATACAGGTTTTTCCGCACCTCCTTCTCCTACCCTTTTCCTTTAACCTCACAAAATATCCTAACTGGGATGCCATGGTATTTGAATTAAAGCATTGATCATAATTTCTTTATACATTTTTTTAAAAATATTCCTTTATTATTTATCTCTACCTTTTTAAAGCGAAAACTTCTTCAGGACCCGTGTGATTTGAAATTACATTGAACTAAAAATTGCGACACTAAAAAAAGTCAAACACATACATCTATAAGATTTACCCCACGAGAAAATGAGATAGACTAATTATTGGTCGTAGCCTATCGGTCTCCTCTTTGTGCAGTGCTTCATAGCCTCTCTACTCTTATTTACTTTAGTTTTCTTAAGGTTTTACTTCTACCGCGTGTGAACTGTACACTCTGATTTTTTTTTTCCATGCCTCTATCTAAATTTATTATTTTCTTACGTATTTAATACCTGGGTAATAATATTATACAATAATTTTTTGAGGTTTTAAATAGCTACTTCTGAAATAATGAAGAAATGCATTTCTGCAGACATAATGTTACCGGCAGAGTGAAATTCTTTCTACGGGAACCTACACTCGGTATACAATACATGACAGCAATGCGCCGGTTCGCCGGTTAGCCAGTTCGCCGCACGGTCTCCAACTCGTATTAACCTTATTCGGGGCAAAGTTTACACGGCCGTATTATCTGTGAAATATGTTACGTTACGGCGTATGTATTTTTTAGAATCGCAGTCTTGAGGTGCCGGTGGCGGGAAGCACAGATCGTTAATTCCTCATGAATATGTATGCCAGACCGGTGCGGTGCTGGGCGGAACTTTGTGTTCGCCGTTAACAGACTAAAAGGGGACGCGCGGTAAGGTGTTCGTAAAATATTTTTTCCGCCATTTAAATCATCCCCTCTCCACCCTTTCACGTAGTTCTTTGACCCATGCAAAACACTGATACCGGCTGACATTTCGGCCAACTAAATGTCACGTGTATGAATGTTATAATTGAAGTTTCCCGATTTTATTGGAGATGGGAAATTCGAGGGTGGTTATTCATTAAATATCAAACATTTTAATTCGCGTAACCTTATGTAACACGGAACGATTTCGTTTACCTGATATTTAACAACAACACTTGTAATAGTTTATGGCAGAAAAAATTCACTTGTGATTTGACATATTAATGAAATAAAACAATTACCTTGTTTATAACCACGAAATTTATTAAAGTGAAAACTTCTTTAGCACCGTTGATTTGAAACTCGATGAAACAGAACGGTGACACTAAAAAGAGACACAAAACAAACAATTGTACGATTTAAACCGCGAGAAAATGTAAAATAATTTCTAAACTTGGTTACAATATTATAATAAATAAACCCACAATTATTCTACTCCTAATGAGTCTAGTTTTTGCACTGTTAATTCGTGGTGGAATTCCATTGTAATAGAATTGAAATTAAAAAACTTTTTCACTTTGTTCCACTTATTTATTATTACCAGGACAGGTTTCATCCTACTACGGACATTTTCAGACTGGTAGTTGAAACTCTTATGCTATTGATTTTATACAAACTTAGGCAGGGGTACACAACAATGTCTATATATAATGAATGATTCTATATTGTTAATTTAAGGTATTATAAGTTATTTTGTTAATTTAGGGTACATTAGGTAATTCAAGATCAAAAGTACGTTGCGTGAGCCTACTGATACATATAGAAAGAGACAAAACCTAACAAAATAGGATCAATGAAATAGCGCTAAATTAAAATCTAACATGGTAATAGAGAGAAACAGACAGACGTCTACGTAATGGATTATAATATTATATCTAAAGAGAAAAATTGCCACATTAAAAGGTGGGATGATGGGAATTTTATGAGTTTAAGGGAAATATACCTAATATTGGGCTATTGGACGCATTTAATTAATTATTTGATTTTAGTGCTTCTACATTATTTAATGTGTTACTATAGCCATTTTGTGCAGAATATTAGCACTGGTGCTTTGATCGAAGGTACGATCTTTATCAAAAAGGTGATTGGCGAATTCCGATTATTCATTATTATTTAAAGGGACATTAATAGCACATGTTGAAGGTGGCGAGTTTATGTGACAAAGGGTGAAGAGAAATAAACTTATAATACAATCAGTGGTTTTCTGTATATATTAAAAACACACTTATTCTAATCTAAATTGATATTTAAGTCTCAGAAATTTATATTGTTGTTATCCTTATGTTCCAGTGTAAATTTTATATTTTGGTGAAGGTTATTAATAAAAGTGAGAAAATTGTATAATTGTCTCTTACTGCCCGACCAAATTACAAACACGTCATCAACATACCTATTCCATTCAAGTACATTAATAGAGTATGTGATCTCTTCGTGTTGTCTATAATTTATAATTCCTAATGCATCGGTGCAGCCCAGAGAAACTCAAGTACATTCAGGTTAGAAAAGTACATTTTTAAATAAGCTATTCCTTCAACAACTCACATCATAGCATATAACGTAATATATTTAATCCGATTTGTGGGCGCCAAGATATTATAATTGTTTCGAACAAGGATAATATCCTAGATATTATCTATATCGATGATAATAGGTCACATAAATATGGCCATATTTTATTTTTATCCACGTTAATCTTTTTATACTCTAAATATGGTGAGTATTTATTATTATCTCTACATATTATAAAATAAAGTCCTCCGCCGCGTCTGTCGGCATGTCTGTTCGCGATAACTTCAATAACTACTGAACGGATTTTCAAGCGGATTACACCAATAGATAGAGTGATTCATGAGGAAGGTTTAGGTATTTAATTTGTCAAGGTTTTGTGTTAATTGGTTTAAATATATAATATATAAAGGAGAATGTCTGTATGTTGTGGACGAGCGGGTTGGTAAGCGGTAGGTGTGAATTTGATTTGTAAACAAATCTAGAGTTTTATGCCGAGGTTGGTGAAATTTTGCACATGTGACCATCAAAACAAAAAAAAGTCACTGTCCACACTTGATTTCGAAAATCTGTGTAAAACTTGAGCATCGCTGGGGAAGTCAGCTTGTATTATTTATTGTATAAGTTATCTATTGTAATTTTATTTTAATTATCAGTTTCTTATGTTCAAAATAATTTCTCTCGTTAAATTTGTACTACCTACATTTAAAAACCCTCAAGGCGTTAAATTGATAAATAAATAAATTATTAATTGTGTTTTCTACGATAACCAAAATTAACGTGCTCTTAATCTAAATTTTTAATAAGAATAGGATATTATGCAAAGATATTTAACGGCTTTTGATATAAACTCTATGTTGTACATTATCTTAAGTTTTCATAAAATAATTTAAATGGTTAATAATATGTAAGTCAGAATATCATTAAAATAGGAAAATTCATAAAACCTTTGTAATTAAAGAGTTGTTTCAAGTAGACAGGTAATAAATAAGTGCATAAGAAAATGAGTGTCACAACATAATTATTTTGTAAAAATGTGTTGACGGTAATTTTTTTTGTCAAATCTATTCAGGAATGCTTTACGTGAAATATAAAATGTGATTATCCATGTATATTGAAAAGCGCCCTAACATATTAGTAACCAATTTTGTTGATAATAATTCTACTTGTGAGTTTCAGGTCTAAATATTTGGCTGTTTCTTGGACATTGGGACATTGATAGCGTCAGAATGGCCTTTGTATCAAAATCAATATTATATAATTAACAAGAATGGCATTGTTAACGGAAACTAAATAATATTATTTGTAAAAGGCCCAATTTGTTTTTAATTGTTTATGAAATTAATCAAACATCCAACTTTTTTAACACTTATCCTTGGAGATTGAAAGCAAGTCTAGTAAATAACAAACCGTATCACTTTGAAACTTCATGCGCTGACTCAAAGGACACATAAGGTCAATCATGTGTATGTAAGTATGTCCACTTTTGGCACCTCAAATATGCGCGAAACAGAATTTTTATTAACATGAAGAGCCTTTAAAATGCGTCTTGCAGCGAGTTCTCTAATGCGCTTACTCAAAGGACTCAAAGGACACATATCCGCTCCGCGCCATATCCGTCATCAAGACGTCGATCGACCGCCTGGATCAGGTAATTTCACCACCGCCACGGTGTAGAGCTACACGCTGGCATCATTGAAGACCCGTGGTCTTCACCGCCTCAGCGTCACCAATATTCATCACACCGAGCATCAGCAATATCACTAACTACGCATCATTCTACACCTCCGTCACTTCACTTCGCATCGATCTTCGCTACGTAGCTACAATAAAGACTGACTCACTACTTCGATCTGATGCCTTTCATTTCGTCCCCTGTCTCTGCCGATCCGGAGTCCGTTCCCTCAGTGGAATGGTATTTTCACTTTTCTTGTAGATATCAGTTTGATAAAACTAAAAATATGTTTTTTTTAAGATTAAGTTATTCATATTGTTTCAATGCTGACTAGACAGTCGAACGACAGTTAGCCCCGAAATTATAACTTTCTTATCTTTCTTTTTTTAAAAAAAAAGACAATAAAATCTCCTACTACCACCACGATAAGCCGAAAATGTTGCTTGAGTCGTGATCGAGGACTTAGCCAGCCGAGGAATCGAACACGGAACGCCTGGGTGGGACTCAAACGCGATGCCCACTCAACCACTGGCCATTCAAAACTCGAAGGAAATGTCTAATGCTCAAACCAAAACCGGCTGAAATGATTTTCAGTGGAATGGTATTTTTACATTTTTCTGAAGATATCAATTTGAAAAAACTAAAAGTATGTTTTTTTCAGATTAAGTTATCCATATTGTTTAAATGGTGACCAGACAGTCAAATGACAGACAGCCGCCGAAATTATAACTATTATTAAATTATAATTTTTGGTGGATTTTTTACCAATGTCAAACTGAAAATCGATTTTAATATAAACCGGCTGATCCGACGAACTTCCGCCTTAGAATCAATAATTGTTGTTTTAACTTATTAGCTGAAATAAAATCAGTTTTTTTTATTAAGTTAAAAATTACACAAAGAAGCAATAATTGATGCGCTACTGTCCGTGTTTTGTTTTTGTCAGAGTGTAAGAAAGAGGGGCAGCATTATATGTTTAAGAACAAGAGCAAAACAATCAGCGCATTGAAATTTGACGTTTTTGAATTTTTAGAATTCACTCACTATTCAATATAATAGTTATCACAATATTGCTGCAGATCTTTCAAAATATGAGAGTTCGTTCCAGACAAAGTACGAGGAAAAGAATTTTATTTATATATTTTTTTTTCGTGAATTTTTCCGATGTTTTAATAGCTATTCTACTATTCGAGGCGGAGTCAAATCCAACAAATCAAAGATAATAAAAATCGGTTCAGCCGTTCTTGAGTTATAAATGGTATAACTAACCCGACTTTGTTTCATATATTTAGATAATAAGTTGGTATGGATATCATACAAATGCATTCGCGGTGTCGATTTTTTGTACTTATGTGCTGGAAAATACAGTGTATAGTCAAGTCGTTTGATCCTTGATGCATTTGATTGAAAATATGTTTTCAATGTTTGTTATTCGGCGGTACATCCTCTTTGCACGTCACTTTGGGATACTTAACTGTATTTTGTGTAAGTAGGTTACCGAATTTCTCCTAAACCGACTGCATATTGTATATTGGTACGCCGGGGGGCAAGGCATGAAGCTCTTATGTGCATAATTTTAGTTTTTTTGAGACATTTATTATGAGACCCGCGTCATGAGACCATTTTAGGAGTGCAATAAAATCTTGCTACATAAAGTTCATTACAGTAATCAGGTCCTCGTGTGATATTACGAGTGCCGTATCGTCTGCGTACACAAAATGTTGAATGAAAACAATTTACACACAATTGAGACGTATATAAAATACAGGGTTGGCCCTAAAATTGACCCCTGTGCAACACCTGTTGAAATATATTTTCTTTTGCTAAATTTGTTTAGAATTTTAACTGTTATTTGTCGATCCGATAATAATTTTTTTAACTAAACTAATAGATTTCCTCGTATTCCTATTGCCTCCATTGTTTCTAAAAGTTTATTTGTATCAATGGTAGCAAACGCCTTCGAGTTATCTATGAATAAAACCAACACATGTTTTTTTAAATTTAATTCACGATTTACGTGATTTGAAAATTCCTGAAGCAACATTTCCGTCCTTTTTTTCTTTTGAAAATTGTTTTATTTTTAAAAAGAAACATAATTTTTTCTTCTTTATCATCGTCTTCCGGTCGAAAATTTCCAATTCATTATCATCATTTTCGTCGTAATGGATATTTGTCTCTAGATCTTCAAGGATTTCGGAGTCAAATGTACTATCTTCATCGAGATCGCTCTGATACGGTGAAGCATTGAGGCAAGCTTGACCATTACACTGGCCACAAGCTAAAGAACATTGTAACCCCGATTTTCTGCACCCACAGAGTGAACCACAACAAGTATAATGGCTGCTGCAGCTTTATACTATCCGTAACCGTTCTTCTTCGGGGTCTCTTTTTTATTATCGTAGGTACAAGCTTTTGACAGAATATTAGCTTCTGTATCACGAAAAGATATTATAGTAAATGATCGTACCTTTCTTGTAATTATCACGTCAGTCAAATATTTTTATTGAAATCTTGTAATGACAGTCTTATCATCTTATACATATTCCGTCAGGATATCTTTGAGCTCTTCCAATGTAAATTGTGGATCATCATGATTTTTTCTATAATTACAAAATCTCTTTCATTGCTTGTGTGACTAGATTTTCTTGCCGAGGCTTTTTATCAGTGGTTGGTACTTGACTAAAGAAATTAGTACAGCAAATTGTATGGTATTTTGCTTCAGCAGCGATCAAATCATACTTATAAGTATATACGATCTTTCACTAACTCTCCTAAGGAATCGCTACGTTCTTCTGCCTTTTTTACGACATTGTCTTTGAAATCAAGAGTACTTAATTTACTAATCGTGCGCCTGTACTTCTGTTTTTTTACTCTGCTACCTCATCAGCTGTTTGACCACAAAATAAGCATATATTTAAAAATCAAATTTCAAAAATCATTTTCATTTTTTGCGTGCACTTGATGATGGTGAAGGTTCGCCTTCTTCTAGGCGTCGTTTCGATGCTGCAATAGATTTTTTTACTAATGTACACAAACCTGTTTAAGGGGTGGGAAAATAAAATGCGGTGATTTTTAGAAATCTCGTGTAGACCTCTCTCTTATTTTGTCAAGTGTGCAAAATTTCATCTATTTCGGAATAAGATTGTAGTTTTGTATAAAAATCGAATGTGTGCTGCAGCCCGCCACAAACCAAAAATCTACAAACATACAATTAACTTTATATAGATAAAGATTTTTTTTACCTGGATCATTGCTTTGTTAAATATTACCTATACGTAAAAATGTGATAAATTTGTTGATACCTTTGATATATAAGAGGGCGATTTTTTTTTAAATATTGTTATAATAACTACCCCGGTCCAGTACTTACGTATAAAATAAATTTAAAAAACGATTGCAGTTCACACGCGGTATAAGTGAAAACTTCACCAAACAATCTCAACCATTAGGAGCCTTGAAAAGTGAGCTCATAATCAAAGCGGCCAATGCGATAAGGTTTCATTGTATCTCAATCTCTCACAGGCTAAACCCTATAGATGTATGTGTTTGTTTCTTTTTAGTATGATTACCGTTTCATCGAGTTTCAAATCACAACGGTACTAAAGAAGCTTAACTTCAAAAATTTTAACCAAAGATACAAAGACAAAATTAGCGTTTCCAAGAGTATTAAAGTAAGGAAAAGTTAAAATGCTTGAAATCAGGAATTTCATGAATACTCATTATTTATCTCAAAACTGGATTTTTCTTTGTTTTATTTTTTTTTTGAATCAATAAAACAAATTAAAAATAACGCTTCATTATTATGTTTAATTATTAAATTACCGGTCCTCGACAACTTGATTTATGTCACACTAGCGGCATTGCATGCCAAACTGTAAAATGTTGCTTAAAACCTTGTTTGCATACTCCAAAGGGAAAGTAATACGTACTTAGCTAATGTGAAAGGGTCCCCCGCCTTAATTGTATGGCTTCTGTTAGTGGAGTTGCAGCCGACAGCGAGGCCCGGAGCGGCGGTGGGGGGCGAGGACTTGGCTGAGTGGCGTAGTGTCTCGAACACTGTACATTTATTTCATAGAAGTGAAACTTCGCATGTTCCAGAGTGGTTAGTTGATTTACAGTCGGCGCCGCTGCGTTGGGAGGCTACTGAGTGGCGTACTTCGACTTGGTGAAAGAATATAATTTAGAATCGAAACATTGCTTGAAATGGCTTTCACAGTGATTGTTGGCCAAATTTGATCGGTCAGGAACTTTCAAAACTTCCCTTCCGATAGTTGAGATACCACTCTCTCAGTCTGGGATCACATAGCCCCACTGGATTCGGTCGGTTGGGCACAAACCTCCTGTACGGTAATCATCGCTGAACAACATTCCAATATTTATTTTAAGAGGCAGGTATACGTACCGCTGCCCCGGGAATCATTTATTGGATAACTAACACCCCTGCCATAAGTCATCCTAAGTTGTTCGCTACGTTTGGTGATTTAGCAGGGGTGCCCGGGTTCTCTAATCGAGGTTTGTCTAGGTCTTAGTGGCAAATGAATTTCTTCATCTATTGTGTGGCGTTCTGGATCGAGAGAGACTGCTTGACCTCTCGACCCATCGCCTTGCACCGCAGTGGAGGGGTGTATTCATACGTCTATCACCCGTCTCCCAAACATTGACCTCAGAATCCTACCCACTCCTCATACCATTTTCCTTCCCAGAACTTCCTCTCCTTCCTTTCCTTAGATATACCCTCCAAACAGCATCCCCAAAGATGACATAGGCCCTGGGTGATTTTGAATTTCATTTTTCCCATTCCAGACTGAAAATTGTCCTCCTTCATAATTTACACTTAACTGGCTTCCATCCCTTCTATTCGCCTCTCATCTGGCATTCCTTCAACATGTTCAGCCCATCGCAGTTTTTACTACCTACAGAGTATCATGATTGTCTTGTGCACAATCAGATTTTAGAGTTCATTGTTAATTTTGAGTGCGCTATGGATACTATTTTGAAATAAAACGAATGTCACCAATTAACGCTCCTTGGCCACAGATAAGAAGTGGATTTTTGTTCATGAAAGAAATTAAACATTATTGAGCTCTCTACCGGTTACACGGATACGCCCACATAACACTTCTGTCATTTTCCGTTCAGTAATAAAATAAGTCGCCAAGCTACACAAATAAAAAACTTTTGATTCCTAAACCCAAAGTAAGCAAGTCCTAAAAGTGTCTCAAATATTATGATCTTCAAAAATTGTGATCATTTTATATATTTATTTATTTATTATGAATTAACGCCGATTAACAGCTTTTACAAAGGATTTACAATAATTTAAAATATGGATACAGAATACACATAGATAAGAAAAAATAATATTCATTTGACAAAAATTAAAACGTAAAAATTGAAGTAACAGCATAAGTAAGTACAAATAGTAAGCTATTATAAATATAAGTATAAAGAAAAAATAAAACCTCGTGTACATGTATTACTTTGAAATATAAAAATAACAACTACGTAAAGTACGTAAGAAAAATAAGTTTAAAAATTCCAGAATAAATTCTTAAGAAGAATATAAACATTCAAAGTGTATTAGATTATAATCCAACTGAGAAAGGATGACAAACAGCTTTAATTAAATTATGTTTGCATGCTGATATTCTTTCAATATCAACAACATATTTATTACAAAGTATATGCTGTATTTCATCCGAAGTAAGAATACTTGAGCTTATTTCATGCACACCAACACTTCTTCCTGTTTATCTGTTCACTGGCTGAGTGGCGTAGTGCCTTGGAGCAGGTGGACTGTTAGTATCCTGTTAGTCCCAGCCCGAATAGTGTAAATACTCGAGCGCAACGGAGGATTAGCTTTGTTTACAAGAAAAGACCTGTTTTGTGTACTCGCTCCGTTCTTATTTATGCCGACATATTACTTTCTGTGTTTATTGCTGTGTCGAATATATATTTAATTAGCTATTAGCCAGTGTTTTTAGTGTGTTTTATCATGAAAATTGTCACAAAAAGCAACACACAGAAATGAACACATATAGAATAAGTTTTGAACAACATAAAATCACAAACTTTTCGTAACTTTTAGAACTACAGCGTTCTCATTTGAGTAGATTTATAATGAGAGTAACACTTGAATAGCGCTTTTTACGTGCTTTCTCACAGAAACGACGCTGTAGAAATTATTCAATTATTTTTATTATTTAAGAACAAAACGTCGGTCTAATGCCAAAGTCGCAAATCCGCAAAAACATCATTCGGAGATATTGAGTTTTGAAGTTTATAATTGACATCATAAATCGATATTTTTTTTTACGGAGCATATCCAAACTGTTAAAAATGCGGATTCGCGACTTTGGCATTGTACCGACAATGATAATAATTTTTCTATACTTAAACTAATGTACGAGTATGCAATGTATGCATACTTGAGAAGAGCCAAATAAAGAGTGGGTAAAACAGAACAGTATGTTTGAGATGATTCACGAAAGTTAATCAAGCAAGAGGAATATGCCAAACCAATTTATGCAACTTATTTCCTTTTTTTAACCGATCCTAGAAAAAGGATATGGACACAGTATTTAAAAAATCGGTGAAACATCGGTAAACCTAATCTATGTTCAGGAATTCAAAAACAACCTATGTTTCAAAGTAGACACACTTTTTTCCTCTGATTTACAATTAAAGATCATTAAAATACTCCCAATATTAATATTCACATATATTAAATATAAATATATATATATATATATATATATATATATATATATATATATATATATATATATATATATATATATATATATATATATATATATTAATAATATCCGCAATCAAATAGATTAGATCTGATCTAATAAAAATGATATTAGGATTAAATTTAAAACTAGGATCAGAAAATTTTTAAAATGCAATCTATCTTTTAAAAATTTACTAAAGGCAATAAATACTGGAGCAATACCTTTATTAACTTACTCATTTGGCATAATTAAATGGTCTGATACAGATTTAGATAGCTTAGAACGATCAATTAGAACTACGTTAACAAAGTTTAATTGCCATCATCCAAATTCAGCTATAGAACGAATTAATAATTAATTACCTAGAAATTTAGGAGGTAGAGGTATAGTCCAAATAACATCTTTATAACATAATCAGTTAGAAATGCTAAGAATTTTTTTTCATAGGAATGATGATAGTTCAGAAATGCACAAACGGGAATTATTAAATTCCTGGACAATTAAAATTCTTCACGCAAAATACTTCAACTATCTCAACCAAACATATGTTGACAGACTTTCGTCAAACAAATGGTTGAGTATTGGAGAGTTGAGCGCAGAAATAGAAGGCTTTATGCTTGCCATTCAAGATAGAGTCATTAATACTAAAAATTATAGGAAGCATATCATCAAAGATACAAATCAAATTGATGATTTATGTAGAAAATATTTGGCTTTTACGGAAACTATAGAAAATATTATAACGGGATTTTCTGTATTAGTGCCGTTCGAGTATACTTTAGGCACAATCAAGTTTTAAAAATAATTCACCAAAGTTTGGTAACTAAACATAACTCGATTGACTGCCGTAATGTACTATATTATGAATATGAACCAAATTCATTTTTAGAAAATTAATTTTATAAAATTTATTATGATAAAACTATTCTAACAGACAGAACCATTAGTCATAATAGACCAGATATAGTTTTACATGACAAAATTTAAAAAAAAAAACTTATATCATTGATGTCGCTATTCCAAATTCTTGTAATATTCAGAAAACTGTTTCTGAAAAAATAAGAAAATATACAGATTTAGGAAATGAGATTAAAAGAATTTGGCATTGTGATAACCCCCCCCCCCCCCTACGAAGTAAAACCTACCACTTTTGATTTTCAAATGCTGCTACAGTGCTACAGCTACAGGCGCAACCCCGGTCGGCCTTTAAAAGCTCGTAGCTCGCCCGTTCTCGCGTCTCTCCCCTGCATTTCTTTTGCAGCGCCTTTTCAACCCCATCACGTAATACTTTTATGCAAACGTGACGAGATGCTCTCAATTAATCAATTGTAATTAACCCCACAACGTTGTGTACTTTTTTGTTTTAGTGGTTTGGTATAGTTAATCCAATTTAATTAATAATTTATTTGTGGTAAACCCTTGTTCTTTTAGATATGGCGTGTTACAATTTGCAAGGCTTCGAATAACAATGACTGAGTCTGACTAGCTTGAAAATTAACTAATTATCTATCTATATTCGTTCAGCTTCCTCCCCTAGCACCTGTTATACACCTACGCTCATCGACGACTATTTTTATTGAAGTAATCTGCATTTTCCCTCCTAGCATCTAATATATAAATTTACATTCAAACGGCGAATTGAGAAGATCCTACCTTTCGATGCGATGTCACGTACTCTCTGCAGCTCTATAAAATGCTATCATGAAAATAATTTGACATTTATGTACATTCTAACAAAAGATTTACACTCAAGCAGTACGGAGTGCAATAATTCTACACTCACAGTTCTAGATGCAGTTTGTTAGTTAGCTAGCTTGTTTTATTTTGTTAATTTGATTCTACGGGTAGGTATTTTGGATTAACATGAAACAGAACATGTGCTGTTTAAATAATTGGACTCCTCCATAGCCCAACTGATAAGGTGATGGTCATAGACCGCCAAATCAGCTTCCAATTCCAACTCCTCCAGAGAATGTTAAGGTCGCAAGCGACGAATGAAAATCGACATGTTTTGCCTCCTGTCAGGAGAGGGTTTGATGTGTGTTTCTGGTTCATAGAGTGGTAATGGGAATAATATCGACTAATACGCCGCCAAATTATAAATGTGTTGATGATGATGATGAAAGGTCATCTCATACCGTTTGATATGAGGGTCTGCTCCGATTAATGGCGTGATAGCCGATGTCAGGAACTGTTCAGGAAATGTGTGGGTGGCACGAGGTTTTGGAACGTGACATCCTACTCTGGATTGATGATGATGATGATGATTTTGAAGTTCTTCAGCATGCCGATGACTTGAGTTCCATTTACTCCTAAAGCACCGGCATAAACATTAAACCGAAGTTGATTAGACAATCGGCAATGTCAGGAGATCGGTGGGGCCGCTCTCTCCTCTGATCTGGCGATGTATGAATTTAATTAAGGAAGATTTTGATGTCACCGATCCTCGCCTTGGCAGTCACTCATGTCCTCAATAGTCCCGTTCTCCGTCCAGCACGCCGCCTCGAACCAGTAGAAATAATGATTACGTTTTTCCTAGGCACGCTACAAAAACATGCGCCAGCCTGCAATCGCGATGGTCATCGATATTTGATTTGAATGAAAAATACGTCCTCTCGCATAACATACACAAGCGTAACTTGGGACCTTCCCCTATATGTGTCACGGGCATATGCTCTACGATAGGCGTACCCCAAGCTCAAACTCAAAAATTAGCTCAAAGAAGGAATGTCAAGCTCGGTTTCCAGGGTGCCGGGTCCGAGAATGAAAGGCACCAGGTCGTGAATCTGGCTTCCTTTCCTTCTATTTTCCCTGCTGCGCTTTCGTCCAGAGTACATTCCCACCCTGATGCTGGATGATCCCTATTCCTAGTGTGAGGGAGTTAAGAAAACTTATCCGAATTCCAACAAAGAAACGTCGAACCAGTAGAAATATTGATTACGTTTTTTCTAGGCACGTTACAGAAACATGCGCCAGCCTGCAATCGCGATGGTCATCGGTATTTGATTTGAATGAAAAATACGTCCTCTCGCATAACATACACAAGCGTAACTTGGGACCTTCCCCTATATGTGTCACGGGCATATGCTCTACGATAGGCGTACCCCAAGCTCAAACTCAAAAATCAGCTCAAAGAAGGAATGTCAAGCTCGGTTTCCAGGGTGCCGGGTCCGAGAATGAAAGGCACCAGGTCGTGAATCTGGCTTCCTTTCCTTCTATTTCCCCTGCTGCGCTTTCGTCCAGAGTACATTCCCACCCTGATGCTGGATGATCCCTATTCCTAGTGTGAGGGAGTTAATAAAAGGTTTGCTACTTATGTAGGTGGCTATAACGCATTACGCTTAAAATATGAATACCTACCGACGGCTTCATTCAACCGACAATGTGAAAGTTTTTGCTAAATCGAATATTGAATGAAATATACCTACCTAAGCGTAAACCAAAAGGTGAGGATTATACGATAATTTTATGTATAGTCCTATGTAATAGACTTGTTGTGATACCTAAAATTTGGAATAAGATATGGGAAATTTTTAGGAGTGGGAATTTAATTATGTCAGATTTTGTTAGTAAACAAAGGTGCCCATGCTACGCACCATTTTATAAACTGTTAAATTACCCAATGCCTTTTAAAAAAAAACCTTCCTGAATATAGTCCCCTAGCTACGTTTAAAATATTATTGCGAGACTCGAAAATAATA
This sequence comes from Limnephilus lunatus, assembly GCA_917563855.2. NCBI lineage: Eukaryota > Metazoa > Arthropoda > Insecta > Trichoptera > Limnephilidae > Limnephilus > Limnephilus lunatus. The sequence continues at coordinate 22,606,129 of OU830604.1, read as the reverse complement.
ATTATCACCTCAAAGGCGCTTTACACATTAATTTATACCTACATTCTATACCTATGTATTTTGGTACCCGTTATGTATTGGAGAACACCCAGTAACCTAGTTTTCTAGATCACCAACAAAGCACTTTTAAAGGATTTTATTATTGTTTTGTGGTTTCAAAATCCCGTCTTTTAAATGAAGTCTCTCGTCTAAGATTTATTGCCCGAAAGCGCACTTTGTGTTTCAAATGCTATTTAGTTAATTGTATCCCCAAATTAATATTTTACAACGGTCTTGTCTCAAGAATTCGTCTCCGGTCAACCCGGAAGCGTGCAAAGCTCATTGTTCCCCAACCTCGACAAAAAAGGTCCTAGATTCCTAAGGCTTGTATATAAACCCTAATTGACTCTTTCCTGCAAGGCCCGTACTGAATATGTTAATAATTTTATACAAACTTACCAAATTCGCCATGTTGCACAAAACAATTTCACAAATCAATTCACTACAATAATATTCAATTCAAACAAGCACTTCTAAACCACAACCCGTCATGCAGTTATTTATTCCAAGATGCAGCCGTCAAACACAACTCTCGCGTCGATTTGTTGTGTTTAATAAAGACGAACTATCCTTTGTTCAATTAAAATGAAACATCCCCGATTCAGAAGCACCGGGTTGGTCTCCTCGCGACTAACATCCCTTAATTTAATGAACTATCCCCGGTTTACGCGCACAGAGCTATTATTCTACCGTGTATTCAACCTCGATGACTTCAATCCCAACCGTCCGTCCCCAGGTTTTTTCCCCGACTGTCTTCTCTTTAATTAAATGAATTATTCCCGTTTTACGCGCACAGAGTTATTATTCTACCGTTTATCAAAACTCCGATGATTTTAATCCCGACCGTGCGTCCCCAGGTTCTCTCCCTGACTGTCCTCCAACCCGTCTCTACCCCGACTGTCTTCTCCAACCCCCTGCCCCCTGACTCCCACCCATCTACTTGTGTGGTTTCCATAATTTCTTAGTCACTTTTTAAAACCTCAAGTGGGCACATCTCCCAATATGCATATTTCAACATTTAATTTTCAAAATGTCACATCACATCCCAAATTCCAAGAATTCAGTGCAACTTTCATGTTTGCTATTTTTTTGTGTGTAACCTTTAAATAACAAAATACAAACTAATTTTGTCTGCGCCGGAGTCATAAATTATCCCAATAACGCTTAAAAGAAGAGCTCAGTGGCGCACTTCAATTCACTACTCGTCCTAATTACTTGCGTCGACTTTATTGGTTATATAATAACATTATATAAGCATTGTCTGTACACGTTTTCGTTCTTTCTGCGTGCGTCACTATTTAACGAATTCTGCAATCTTATTTTGACAAATATGTTAAATATTTTAACCCCTAATCGGCGCGTCGCTCTAGTATATTTAAATGCACCAAGATTAATCTTTATTGCCTAGTTCTCAATTCCCTACTGCCATAGAAAATTCACAAGACAATTGCTTCGCAAATCAATTTGCTCGCGTTAAAGTCAGTCACCACTCGGGCAAACATTCATCGGCCGCCCCTGACTTGATAATGATATATCCTTTAGGATTCCTCCTCCAACCAAAGTATTTTGGCACACGTGTTTTTCCTAGTAATGGCCCGGTTTCATAAATCACCCTTAAGAGTTGGAACAGAGAATCGTATTCTGAAACCATACCCTGTTACAAAATTAAATATATTTCTAAATCGATCTCTCAATTTTAAAAGAATTATTTCGTAGGCCTAAATGCGAGATCATCACAGCATTCTCAGACTACAAAAATTTTACCATTTGTTATTTCGGCTACTGGCATTATACCTAGCTCTCTCATTCAAAATATAGGCGTATTAGATTTGTCAAAAAATTTATATATAAAAATGCAAAAGTCAGTCATTTTAAATACTGTAGGATTACGAAAGATATTTTAAATGTTTATATTGAGGGATCAGTAGGATTTATCGGACCATCAGAGGATTTCATCAAAGCCGAACCCTCTGAAATGAAAATATCTGGGGTTGGTGAAATATTTTCCCATTATGTTTCTGGTGGATTGACGTATTGTTCTTGTATTGCTTTGTGATTATTATACTTATAAAGTGCACTTACATTGCGTGCATTTACTAGATAATCATTTGTGGAAAAGTGTGTGGAAGGGTTTAGTTTTTCATTTGGGAAAGATTTAACCCGGACATAAAATCTGGAGCACCGTTTATTTATTAATATTCCCAATATCAATATTCCAGATCTAATGCAATCGCCATTCAGCGTGGAGTACGACAAGGCTGTATCCTGTCGCCACTATTATTTAATCTCTATTCCAACTATGTCTTCAAAAGAGCCCTAAGTAATACCGAGAAGGTTCTCAAGATGAACGGAGTTGTCATCAATAACATAAGATATGCAGATGATACTGAATTACTAGCTGACAGTATCAGTGACCTCCAAGACCTATTAGATCTTGTTAATAATGCTGGTGAGCAACTGGGCCTAACAATCAACGTCAATAAAACTAAATGGATGACGTTTGGGCGACTAGATCACTCTGGATCAATGATACAGTTAAATGGTTGTAATGTCGAAAAGGTGGAGAGATTTAGATTAGGTGCAGAATTGAAGCAGCAAGAACTGCGTTCATATAAATTAAATCCCTCTTCTGCAATGACAATATTAGCTTAAAACTAAGGCAGAGAATGCTTAAATGTTATGTGTGGTCGGTCTTGCTGTATGGTTGTGAAACATGGACCTTGAAAATAAATACCGTGAACAGGTTAGAGGCTTTCAATGTGGCTTCACCGGAGAAAGCTCAAGGTCCCATGGACCGACATGATCACCAACACAGAAATTCTCAGGCGGGCTAGAGCAGATAGAGAACAGCTTACATTAATTAAAATCAAGAAAATTTCATATCTGGGTCACATACTTCGAGGGGTGAAGTATCACTTGCTCCATTTAATATTGAAAGGCATGATAGAGGGTCGCCGAGGGCCTGGTAGGAGACAAATGACTTGGTTGCGAAATATACGAGAGTGGACTGGCATTAGAAGTGTAGAGGAGCTATTGAGGGCAGCGCGAGACAGAGAGACCTTTTCAAGAGTGATCGCCAACGTCGGGGGGGACCTGATAAGGCACACAAAGAAGAAGAAGAAAATATTCCCATAATTCTCTTTTTGTCACAAAGTTGGAATTATTAATAGACCCTGTATGGATATCAATTTAATCTTATTATCATTGTGTTACCCGAAGTTTACAAGTTTGAAGCTTTTATTATTACGTACTTTTAATACAATTTTGCTTTTTATCGGTAAGAATAACTTATTAATAGCTTCATTCAGACATTCCACACAACGCAAGTAAGCAGTTATCAATTAGCAAGTAAGTTAATAAAAACTTAAATATTTTAATTTTTAAAGTGAAAACTTCCTTAGCACCGTTGTGATTTGAAACTCGATGAAACGAAAATTAGCGACACTTAAAAAGAGACTAACACTTACATCTATGCGATTTAGCCTGCGAGAGAATGATATAGTATAAAAGATCTTCTCTTTAGACGGTGTTTCGTATGCTATTGGTCTCCTCTTTGTGCGATGCTTCGCAGCATTCCTCTCTTTTCTACCTTAGTTTTCTGAAGTTTTCACTTCTACCGCATGTGAATTGCACACTCCGTTTTTTTATGGAAAGTATTTTTTTTTTATATTCGCATTCATGCATATATTGCAATTGCATATTCTGTTTGTTTTTTATGGAAAGTTATTTTTTATATTCGCATTAATGCATATATTGCAATTGCACAATCTGTTTGTTTTTTATGGAAAGTTATTTTTTATATTCACATTCATATACATCTACCTATATTGCAATGAAAATGCTTTTTTTACGTATCCACAAGCAAATTTTAAGGAATGAATGCATTTAATAATATTGTGTTAAAGTTATAATTGATTTAGTACACCAATGAAGGTTTTCAAATTTTTTTGGTAAAAAGTGAACTCTGGGGTGAATAATAAGCTCGGCCTAATGGGTGACTTTCATAATGCGGGAATGGGTTCGGTCGAAAAAGACGCATACCTAATATACGTACAAATCGAGCAATGAATAAACCAAATATATATTATTTATAGTTGTCATTAAACCAAGGATTTTTTTGGTTATTTGCTCTACGCCACTGCTGTCTACTTGTTAGATACGCATTACCATTATCACTAATAGTCACCTCGTCTGCGACATTAAAATACACGAACCAAATAAAAGTAAAATAGTACCGCCCGGGCAATAAATTTTAAGGTAAGACCCAGGAATAAACCTTAATCCCAAATTGAAAACAGACTTCAATATGTTGTTCCTGTTTTGAACACAGAAAGCTTGCTCGGCGTTCTTCCGGCATGTGATGGGAATGCTAAAGGATGAGAGTGGTTTTGTTGACAAAATGTTGAGAATATTTTCTCAACTCGCAGTATGTCAGATGCCACTTATGGGATGCGAGCGCGCAGCATTCCGAACCCTCACTAATATCAACCCAGCCACTTTAAAACTAACTCTCTATGTTTTGAGACTGTTTTCCAATGTGCGCGCATGAGGGCGGTCCTCTTGCCTTGTGTTAACGGTTTAGAGCTTTAGAGGGTGGTTGGGAATACAGGCGACGGTAATACATGTTACCGTCGCGCGGTAACATTTATTACCTAGGCACCGAAACCGCAATTATTTGATTTGCAACATCAAACAAGTTGACAGAATGGTGTACTGTGTGTTACACTCAGTACTCAGTGTTCGATACTCATGGCTGGGCGGAACAATAGTTACCGAATTCGGTTTTAAAATACATATAAGCGGGCCGGTTTTGGAAGATTTGTACATTTCATGAACATGCGAAGTCCAGACGAGATTTTTGGGAAAAGGGCATAAATATTAAGAATGCATGAATTTTTTTTAATATTTGATCCTTTTGTTTTATGCACGTACATGTAACTTAATTTATTATTCTATAAAAATATTAAGAATGTTGAGATGAATGGTGTGCTTACCTTTAATTGAAATTATCACTGCAACCATGTTAAATCTGTAAGCTTAACCACTCCGATCTATCGCGAATATGCACTTTTTACGTCTTAAATGAAATGTCAGATTTTCGAAAACTTTGTGTTATTTCCGCTTCACGATAGCTCTATGTATAAATGAAACATTTCTGAACGTAGCCGAATACTAAAAACTGTTTTTGAAAGGTTACAAAATAAGCTCTCAAATAGTTATATATCAAATAAATATTAATGTTTGTAAATATTAAAATTTAGAATGCAAACAAACAAAAAAAAGGTATAAATGACTCACGTGATGTTTTATGCGAAAACAGTACTAAAATCACGGATTATGTAAAAAAAAATACTTATTCTATTGTATAAATGTATAATAAACAATTTTAATTTCCTCACTTTTTTATCATTTCATGCAAGAATATTTAATAAAAATTAACAATGTCTAGCGGCTCGTAGGCAATTTCGCGGGTAAAATATGTATCAACCATGTATGTGACAGAATAGGTCTTTTTTATTTATTTATATGTACAACTTGAATAATGATGGGCAGCTTGATTTATTATTGATCTTCTACTTTTTGTTTTAGGGATGTCACTAGAACAATAACGGAGTTATAGCGATTTCTGTGGAAACGCGTTGACGTGAAAACATGCATATTGTACTTGACTGCTATTGTCATATTAACTTGTTTATCTGCTTTCTTTGCTTTTTATTTTTACGGTGCTCCAGATTTTATGTCCGGGTTGAATCTTTCCCAAATGAAAGACTAAACCCTTCCACACACTTTTCCACAAATGAATATCTAGTAAATTAACGCAATGTAAGTGCACTATATAAGAATAAAACAATGCAAGAACAATACGTCAATCCACCAGAAACATAATGGGAAAATATTTCACCGACTCCAGATATTTTCATATCAGAGGGTTCGGCTCTGATGAAATCCTAACTGGTCCGATAAATCCTACTGATCCCTCAATATAAATATTTAAAAAATCTTTCGTAATCCTACATGTATTTAAAATGACCGACTTTTGCATTTTTATGTACAAATTTTTTGACAAATCTAATACGCCTAAATTTTGAATGAGAGAGCTAGGTATAATGCCAGTAGCCGAAATAACAAATGGTAATATTTTTATAGTCTGAGAATGCCAAATTCTTTTAATTTCATTTCCTAAATCTGTATATTTTCTTATTTTTTCAGAAACAGTTTTCTGAATATTACAAGAATTTGGAATAGCGACATCAATGATATAAGTTATTTTCTTAATTTTGTCATGTAAAACTATATCGGGTCTATTATGACTAATTGTTCTGTCTGTCAGAATAGTTTTATCGTAATAAATTTTATAAAAATCATTTTCTAAAAATGAATTTGGTTCACATTCATAATATGGTACATTACGGCAGTCAATCAAGTTATGTTTAATTACCAAACTTTGGTGAATTATTTTTAAAACTTGATTGTGCCTAAATGTATACTCGGACGGCGCTAATACAGAACATCCCGATATAATATGTTCTATAGTTTCCGGAAAAGCCAAACATTTTCTACATAAATCATTAATTTGATTTGCATCTTTGATGATATGCTTCCTAAAATTTTTAGTATTAATGACTCTATCTTGTATGGCAAGCATAAAGCCTTCTATTTCTGCGCTCAACTCTCCAATACTCAACCATTTGTTTGACGAAAATTTTTCAACATATGTTTGGTTGAGATAATTGAAGTGTTTTGCGTGAAGAATTTTATTTGACCAGGAATCTAATAATTCCTGGTTGGTATTTATAAGAATGCTGGCATTCTCGTCGTATAAATTTAATGGTGAAATATTTCTATCTGCCTTGCATATTATTTTGTGCATTTATGAACTATCAGCTTTCCTATGGAAAAATTTTCTTAGCATTTCTACCTGATTATGTTTTAAAGATGTTATTTTGACTATACCTCTACCTCCTAAATTTCTGGGTAAATTAATACGTTCTATAGCTGAATTTGGATGATGACAAAAAAATGAAGATGACAAAATGGATGATGACAAAATGCTAAGTGATTGATATAATAATTATATGTGATTCTGTTGGCGAGCCTACAAACAAAGAAAAAATATATCGAATCCATTAGTTATTATAATAGCCATTTAGTTTTCTAATTGAGTAAATTTGATGGTTTCACAACAAATTTGAAGTCCTCACCCCTAAATTGCTTGTAATAATTTGGTTTCAAAAGCTTTTCGAATTAATACCTATAATACATTTAATGGTATGATGAAAAGAATTAAATAAAAATCATTTGAGCTGTTAAAATACTTTTTACAAAATTTGTATTAAAGACAAACAAAAAAAGTTGCTCAAATAATTTTTTATTTTCATTTAGTTTTTGGAACATATCAGACTATTTATGCTCAACAGCTTGTCTATAATCGAAATAACATTGTGATTCTCCACTATATGCTTAAAAATTTACATTAACCCTAGAAAGATAATCTACGTCTGAGAGACGAAAGTGATACACAAAAAATGCTGTCTTTTTTATTTCGCAACGTAGCGCGCTATCTTTTTTTTTTTTTTTTTTTACATGAATACCTCACAAGAGTCCCAACTTGCTCCCATCTGAAGCCAGTGAGACTATGGCATCCCCAATTGGGGTATGTTGTGTGGCTGAAGGTAGTGGGAAGTGGAAGGAGATAGGGAAGAGGAAGGTGGGGAAGTACCTGGCTATTCAGATCTGGTCACCAAACACGGCTAATGCCGTTTCAAGCAACGTTTCAATTCTGAATGGTGGTCTTACACCAGGGCGATACAGAGAGTATCTTCCACTCTGGAACGTGCCGCAAATATACTATTTATTATTTTAAATGAATAAATTGTGAAATAACACAAATTAATCAAATAAAATTTATTTGCCACGCCGGGATTCGATCCCGCGACCTTCGGTGCGCGAGTCAAGCGTCTTAGTTAGCTCAGTTAGCTCAGTTGCCGAGCAGATCTTGCGCAGGGCGGCTCTGTCATCATGGTAAGTACAATAATTAGGGAGAAATACGTTACCCATACGTCCGAGAGACGTATGATTATTACTTTTGAGTAACTTTCAGACTTGTTCGCATAAAGGTGATATAGCTAATTAAAAAAAAAAAAAAAATCTGTATAACTTGTGATTAGCATTCAAATTTTCATAGCACATAAAAAAACCATTTAGACAAAAATGAAACATTGTTTTACGTATAAAAGAATACTTTATATTTTGTAGTTGATTTGTAAGGGGTTTTACAGAATTTTGATAATTATTTTGGTTTTATTTAAAGAACAAAACACACTAAACAAATTATTCAACTATCTTTAAACTGTGTAGGTTTAATAATATGTGAAATATTTACTTTTAAAATTTAATACGTCTCTCAGAAGTATGATTATCTCTAAGGAAGGTAAAAATAATATTTTCTTTCTAGGGTTAATGACCATTGACCAAATTAGAATCTAGGTCCACCAAGCTAGAATAAGTAGGTACGACTTATGTAGTTGTTAGAGAACAGCAAAGTCACCGTTTTTTTTTTTTTTTACATTAACTCCACACAGGAGGCCCTGAAAAAAATAATTTCTCTCAGGGCCTATTAAGGAGTGAACATGTTCCTTGTTTTTCAGCGTTGTTTATTATCCAAATTCCTTAAATTATTTGTTTTTCTGGTTCATTTTGTTACAATCATTTGTTTTATATTTTGTAAAAAAGATTTAAGTTTTACATCGCTGGAGCATCCATTGAGGGAAAAGAGGTGAAAGGTACCTACATAAGTATGAATCACTTAGATCGAAGAGGCCTTCACAATGTCGCACATTTGGAAAGGTCAAATTTATTAAACTCCTGTAGGTATTATAAATAGAAATAATTTTTTTGACCATTTGATTTCTCATTTGCCATTTTCTGAAAGTTAAAACAAATTTTCGGAACATAATAATATTTTTAATAGAAAAACCGAGAAATGTTAGAATATATCAAAATATTATGTTGCTACTATCAACGGCTGTAACTATGTTATTGATAATACAGGTCAGTCTATCGAAAACCTCTCAGCTGTTTTATTAGGTTATGGATCCAGTGAACAAATTCCGGTGCAGAATACGGAATTAGATTTTTTTTTAAACTTTTTGATCGTGCACAGTGTGAAAAATGTAGGCAAATTACTCAGTAAACGGAGTGAGAATTTCGACAACTGGTCCTACGCAGTGGAAAATTTCCTCATCTTGGAAGGCGTTGATTTGTGTAGCACGCATGTACTAGCTCAAAAAGGTGACAGAAAAGCAAGAGCAAAGCTTATAATGACCATTGATCCATCTCTGTACATATGTCCATATTAGAGGCGAAACTACAGTGCAAAGTTAGTGTATGGAAAAAATTGAAATTCTTGTTCGACGAATCCGGTTTCAGACGCAGAATTAGTCTACCGAGGAATTAAATATCGATTCGTTTGGAGACTGATTGATGACTGATTACATCACTCAATTATTGAAAACAACCCAAAAGTTGAAAGGTACGGCTTTCCAATAAACAATGAATGGGTTGGTTATTATTTCTAGCTGGACTTCCGCATATGTACGGTCCTATGTTAATGGCAATCGAACACTCCGGTATTAAAATAAGTGCAGATGCTATAAAAACAAAATTGTTGGATAGATAAATCGAAGGGTTCTAAATTCTCAGAGACGCCGGGGCGGCAGAACATTTATGAAGCATCGCGGAAATAACGATGAAAAAATTGTCAACCATTTGACAACCCAAAAGTCAGATCATCAAAAAAGGTTCGTTACTATAATTGCAAATAGATTGGGCATTGTAAAAGTCAATGTCCTACAAAGAATAATACGAATGCATTCAGTGCAGTTTTCATGACAAATGAATTCAGTCAGAATGACTGGTACATTCATTCTGGAACGAGTACTCATTTAGTTTCAAATGAAAACATGTTGTCAAATATTTCTTACCTACCTACCAAAAATCTCTCTGCTGTTTTATTAAGAAATCCATCAAGAAGATCGAAGATCTTGCGTTATTGTGTAATTTGAAATATTTTTGCAATGTTGAATAATTTGCTAAAACGCGTGTTTTTTTCTTATGAAAGTACCTATTTTGTTTTTGTTTAAGAAAAATTAATAGTTAATTTAAAGTAATATAATTGAAAAAAGTCTTTAAATGAATTTTTGTTATGAATACCGCACAAGGGTCTCAACTGTTACCAAACACAATGAGCCTGAAGGTTGTTTGGAGGGGAAGGAAATGGGGAGAGATCTAGTAATCAAATATGACCAAAGTCATTTCAACTGCATTTCAATTCTGAATTTTCGTTTTATATACTGAGAGTATTTTCCTATCTGGGACGTACAGCAAAATTACCTTTCATTTTTTTTAAATTATTAAATTGTGAAATAAAACAAATCGATCGGTGTTCTCGGCGCGGCGGTAGAAATGCCCGACAGTGATAAATTCTCGTCGTTGGGGGCTGAATGATAGACAGAGATATGGCAAAAAATATTAATACGAATCGAGATAAATGTCAATATTTTCACGGGGTCCCCTTTTTGTTGAAATAGGGATCCAACGTACCATTACTCTGTTTCCCGCAGGTATGATACATAATTTTGTCGGCAAAAAATTGTTGCTAGGAGTCTACATTTTATGGCTTGAAGATTTTTTGTTGACTCTAGACTTGCGAGGGAGAATATTTAATATTTGAGGCGTGTTAAAACAAAGACGGAAATCCCTATTGATCTAAAATAAGATATAGCGATAGGTAAAGTAGCAGAAATACTATTGACAGCTGCAAAATTTTCCGAGCATAAATGGATAAATCGGACCATTTATGAATAAATGTTTTCGGTTTTGCAACAATCACGGCAATTTCCATTAGTGTAATGCAGAACGAAAACGGCAGTACTTTTTGGGCTAATCAGAGACACAGAACAAAAGCAGTAATATACATTTTTATTAATTGAAAATAACTAAATAACTTACCAATTATTTGCAATAAAATATTGACAGAGTGTAATTTTTGGAAAAAAATAATAAACAAAAATTATGCTTTCTGGGAAAAGAACTAAAAAGAAAATAAATGTAATTTTTTTACATTACCTCCACACAGGGGGCCCTGAGGAAAATAATTTCCCTCAGGACCTACGTCATCTGTGAAGATGCCACGTGGAGCGTATTTTGAAGGAGAGGAAGGAATAGAAATGGGTCTGTTGTAGGAGGAAGGAAACACAAAGGCCGACAAATCATTCTGCAGCCGAGCTGTTAAACAAAAAAACAAGTCATCAAAACGAACAGTCCTCACGTGTCTATTGTAAACCGTATACATACTTTGGGTCGTTTTTGCTTTAACACGCCTCATTTGAATGTGTAAAGGAGATGAGTTGAATTTCTGTGCTATATTTGCTGCAGAAAACTTAAAGAACCCAAACTACGCACTGTGGGGCCAAATCCCTCATTTTGATACAATAAACAAACAAAAAAAAAATTCAATCTTACGGAGTCTCGTTATATGTTGCCAGGTATCCCTTTAGTTGTTTAGTTATAACATAGCAGGTAAATGCAATTGACCCAACCTTTCTACCTGTAATTGCCCTCATATCAGTACATACCCAACGGTCGAAAAGTCAAAACCACTGTTACGTGTGCTCGCTTATCACTCAAGTTCACATATTTTTTAAACGACTTCGAAAAGGAGGAGGTTATCAATTCGACGGTATTCTTTTATTTTATTTTTTTATTTTTTTTATGTTTGTTACCTCAGAACTTTTGATTGGGTGAACCGATATTGATGATTCTTTTTTTATTAGAAAACTGGTGCTTCCCGTGTGGTCCCATTTTAATTTGGTCCATATATGTCTTATATTTGCAATAAGTATGTGCCCGACAAATTGACAAATAACTCAATATTACGCCAACAGATTTCGATGATTCTTTTTTTGAAGTAAAACTTCTTTACGCACGCTCGTCACTAAAAAAAAAAAAAAATTAACAAAATTAAAAACGACTTCAAAAATGCACTAAAATGAAAAAAAAATTATTTCGTACGATTGTTATTTTTGGAGTCGGTGTCAGCCAAGATCTCTACATCTCACCTATAACTACCTATGTATTTAATTACCTTGGCTGACAGCGTTCCAAAAATAACAATCGTACGAAATTATTTTTTTTACTTTTTAGTGCATTTTTGAAGTCGCACATGAGGCCCTGAGGAAAATAATTTCCCTCAGGGCCTATTTCATCTTTGAGAATGCTGTGTGGAGGGTCTTTTTGAGGAAAGGAAGGAGTGAACATGGGTCTTGAAGAGACCCATGTTGTAGGAGGGAGGAAACACAGAGGCCGGTAAGTCATTCCACAGCCGAGCTGTTGAACTTAAAAACGAATCGTAAAAGCGACACGTTCTCATGTGACAAATGTCAAACGTGTACATATGTTGGGCACGAGTTTGGCGTGTTTCCCGACTATGCACCGGAGCCGAGCGGATCAATAATGCTAGTTCCTCGGAGAATCTTCCATTGTAATACTGGTAGAACAAGGACAGCATTCCCACCTGACGCCTGTGCTCTAAAGATTGCAATCCGTCTGTTAAGATGGGAGAATCTATCAAACGGACTTTTAGACGTTATTAAAAATGATTGGGTGTTTGAAACATTAAATTCGACGAGGTTATTCTTACCTCAAGAGAAAACACTCTCGAGATAACTTTCTTTGCTTCAAAGCCTTCCGAGCTATTGGGGTTTGTGTGCTCTTTGGAGGCTTGTCAAACAAAAAACTATCATGGACTGTACTGTCATCCGCGTAACAATTTATCGGTGCACATGACAAGAGGTCGTTGATGTGCAACAGAAACAAAGTTGGAGACAGAACCGATCCCTGTGGGATGCCAGCATTTATCGAATGCGAGGAAGAGGTGAAACCGTCAGCAACCGCCTGAATCGACTTCCCCCTCAAAAAGTCGGCAATCCACGTACACAAGGATACGGGAAGTCCGTAAGAACGCAAACATGCGTCACATACGCGAGAAGATCACCGCACGTGCGGTTCCGCCGGATTGACGGTCGTTAATAATTTTGTTCTTCTCAAGGTATGTGAGCAGTTTGTCATTGATCACAAGTTCCATCACTTTTGACAGAACAGATGTGATCGCTATGGTGCGGTAGTTGGCTGGGTCGGAGCGGTCACCTTTCTTGGGAATGGGGTGAATGATCGCTTTTTTCCAACCAGAGGGCACAGAGCCAGACTTCAGGGACATTTTGAAAAGCTTCGTAAAAATTGGAGATATTTCTTCAGCGCACCTCTGCAATATCATCAAGCCCTCGTGAGACTTGGAGTACATCCCGATGCCGGATCCTCAGCTTTTTCATGTGAAAACTACAATGAGGAACCGACGGCGGAGTAGCACCTTGATCATCGAGGGTCGAGTTTTCCGCGAACATTTTGCCTAATAAGTTAGTCTTTTCGGTGGCGGTATTTGCTTGAGAGCCGTCAGGTCTGGTAAGAGGTGGCAGACTGAGTTTGCAGAAATTGTGACCTATTGAGCCCGCAAGCGAACAGAACGCTCTGCTGCCGTGCGGGCAGGCAGCCAGCTTTCTGCTGATCTGCAGGTCGTGCTCGAATTTTGATCTGTTAATGATCTTCTTGCATTCCTTTGCCATTTTGGTATATACTATTCTGTTTTCAGACGTTCGAGATGTGTTGTAAGCTCGGTATGCCGCGTTTTTTCGTCGCACTGCTTTGGAGCATTGTCGACTGAACCATGGCTTTGAGCCCACACCAGTTCCTTTAACAGTGGATTGGATGAAGCCATCCATCTGGGATTTGGTGACTTCACCAATTTCCTGGGCACATCTTGAGGGATCCGAAGTCTGAAAACAGACAGCTGACCACGGTAAAGCATTGAAATGAGCCCGCAGACAAAACCAATCTGCTGATCTATAGTGCCACTTTTTTCTTTTCAGCCGCTCGTTTGGCGGTCTGAAGGTTACGGGGATTGATATTGTCACCAGGCAGTGGTCGGACAATTCTAGAGGCGCTGTGACTTCAATCTTATGGCCGTGTGGCACAGTGGTTAAAAACAGGTCTAACAGATTGGAGCGGTGAGTCTGGACATCATGAGCTCTTGAAGGCTCCTGTACCATTTGCTCCAGTCCGTAGCAGAGGGCAAAGGATTCCGCCTCTCGTCCAGCCGAGTCCATTAGTCCTGAGAAATTTAACCAAGGTTCGTTATGAACATTGAAGTCCCCCAGGATCACAAACTCTGATGTAGGGAAGCGGGGCAAGAGGTCATCAACAGTATTGCTTAGATGTTTGAAGAGTTCGGATGTATTTAAAACGCTTAGGTTTGCTGAGCGGTATAAACACGCGTAAAATCTTACCGTACTGGCATGATTGACGCGCACCCACATTACGTCGAATTTGGAGTTCTACAAATTCAACAGTCGCACATAATTGACTTCAGCTCGGTTGAAGAGACAGACACCTCCTTTGGGTCTGAATTTGCCCATGAGGGTGAACCCGGGCAATCCAGATAGGAGGTGTCTGTAGGCTCAGCTATCTGCGTTTTGGAAAGGAAGAGAAGGTTGGGACGTTGAAAAACAAGGTGGTGGTGGACTGAATTTAAGTTTTTCTGCAGGCCGCCAATGTTGGTGAAGTTCACCAACAGTTTTGGCCTGCACCGGGGACTCCTGCTTCTCGCCGTTGTAAAGATATTATTTATGTTTTTTTGTGAATTCATGATTGAGTTAAGTTTTTTGTTTTGAAGAGGAGAAAGGAAGATCTGGAAAGGAAAAGGTATAAGGGATTGGTAGGAATCTGGGGATCAGAGTGTCCAGGAGTGATGAACGTATGAATCCAACCCACCCACTGCGGTGAAAGGCGACGGGCTGGGAGAGTCCGGCTGGAGAGGTCGCCCAATGCGCCCCAAACGCAACTGCTGGGTCCCTTCCGGTCACGAACCGGCACAACAGCAACAGCGGGGTTTTTGCACTCGCTGATGGGGCAGCCTACCCTCAGTCGTGAGCCTGAGGGTCGGGCCAACGGTAACCGGTTGTAAAGGGTCTCCCTCAACCAGCATCTCCCAATCCGACCTGCCACGCAGAAGGTGGGCCGACGCACCCGCCATCAAGGCCCAGACAAACATTACCCCATATTTCGGAAGATACCTTATACATACGGAGCTATCATTTTCAGGTATTTAACTTATTTATTCATATTATATTTTAAAAATTATTGGTTGCATTGACGAGTAAAAGCGTATTTCAATTAGATACAAAACTGTGATCATGATTTCTAAAAATTTCAGATTCATTAGAGATTTGCGAGTACGTTGTTTTTATACTAGTACTTTTTTGTACTGTTAAATTAATTAACCCTTCACGTCTCAAGCGTATTTTGCCAGGATTCTCCGCTTTGCGAAAACCTATAAATAAATGGAATATTTCTGAACGTTGTTACGTTACACATTTGAATGACGTATCATTTGCATCTTTGTTCCCCCGCCCGGCTTGCGAGAGATGGCGCGCTATGGTGTTTGCTCGGTGCTCCGGTCGCGACCGAAGTTTTATAAAGCACCCCGTGTCGACAAGTATAATGTTTGCAGCCATAATAACCAGTGCACTAGTAAACATGTGTATGTGTTGCTCGGCTGAGATCCCCAGTGGTTCAAACCAAACCAAGTGTCGAGGTTTGCTCGCCTTGCCGAAACTTCTTTGCTGATTGCTGGCTGGACTCAAGTAAGTTCCTTTCCATGTACTGTTAGTTACTCAAATCAATGTAACCGTGATGCATAGCATTTCAGATCAGAAAGAGAGAGAGAGAGTGTTTAGTTAATGTATGACGAGGTTGCGCCTCGTAGGCTCACTGATTCCTGTGTAATTTAACCTTGTTTTAGTGGCAATAAACCACGTGTACGTACGCTCTGTTTTGTTAACTTGACCCGAGCTTCCATCCTATACCAGCTGATTGAACAGGTGAGGCTCTGCCGCCGATCTACTACCTTGAAGTTGGAGACTTTTCGCTGCCGCCTGAGCTAGCAGGTCGCGAACAAAGGTAAGAGACGGCCGCCCTGGCCAGAGGTCCACGGTGAAGCTGCCCTGCCTGGTACCTCACCGCCCTTGGCGTGTGGCGGAGTTGAAATTGTATTTAACTACTGAAAATGTGATTCCTACTGAGGTTCGATCGTCGTCTAAAGGATGTTTATGATGACGATGCCGTTGATAAGTCTACTGTTAATCGATGAGTAATAAAATTTCATGTTTGTGAACCTGGAAAAGCATAATTGTTGATGAAACACTCAACCGACGTCCGATCATTAATACAGGCGATAAACAATCCAAACTCTTCCACGATTTGATTCAAAATGACTGGCGAATCATTTAAAAGCGGATCAAAAACCATTTTGGAATATCTGTAATGTATAGTAAATAGGTATTTAATATGGAAATAATACGATAGATGGCGGTAAGCATTAAGCTTGCGCCATAGCTCGCCAGATGGCATTAGTGTACAAGAAGTGGTACTAGAGATAGACGCTAGTGGCTACGGGCTGGAAGAAGATTTTTTGTTCTAGGAACAAGAAGAAAAATACCGCAAGGAGGCGATCTGGTTGTGGATCATTGGATTAATCATGTCAAGGACTAATCATTGGATTAATCGTTTCAAGGACTAACTATTGGATTAATCAGAGGACAAGGATACAACCCAGAGGAAGGGAAGGAGAGGACCAGACCAGAAGAGTTCCTGAGTTAAGTTCTTTTGTTTCTTTGAGAGGGATTATTTGTTATTGTTATATAACAAATATGTGTTTGCGCTTAGTAGCTGCAGACACGTATTTATTTAAGCTCCCGGACTTTAATTCTCTTGAAGGGGTAGTTCTTATATTAGTGTTCTGAAAGTCCGTCCCTATTAGTGAAATATCCCAATTGTTGTGTTTTTTAAGTTAAAATAGTTGTATAGTGTTAATTCTAATAGATAGGACAATTTCAAATAATACAAGTAAAAGTTTTATTCAAAAAACTTTTAACGGACATAGTGTTGTTTAACAGTGCAGTGTGGGTTCACAGATGCTGCCACATGTTTTCTGCCGGGGTGAAGCAGTGACCGATATAAGGTTGCCTTTATTTTTTGTGTGAACTTTTTGTAATGGGCTGTAAGGTCATAAATCATGATCAGATATACTTTGGACGAACTGTACGCTTTACGACCCTTGCCGGTAACAAACAATAATAATAGTGATAATTTTAGTGATAACAATAACAATAGTGTACCTTTTCCCCAACGTAAGGGAAGAAAAAGAGGATGTCGAGCCGGAAGGAAGGTTAGATTGGTCAAAAACCTGCGGTTAGCACGAAACAGGAATTTGCGTTCGCCTAAGTCTCTGACAATTGCCGCTTGGAATGCGAGATCTATTGCGAATAAACACGAGGACATTGTGGATCTGATTCGTGGCAAGGGTATTCACATTTTAGCGCTAACGGAGACTTGGCATGAAAATACAAATTCCCACTCCATCAAAACCCTTCGGTCAAGTGGGTTCTCAGTATATGAAGCTGCAAGGCCGATCAAAACCGAAACAAACAATATTAATTTTACAAATCACGGGGGAGTTGCAATTGTAGCGCAAAATGGTATTCGCTTAGACAGTATAGGGATACGTCAGGTGTATACAACTTTTGAGTTTGTCGGCTGCAAGGCTTCTGCTAATGGTGCATCCCTCGTGATAATCTCCATCTACCGTCCCGGGTCGTGCGCACCGACTGCAAATTTTTTCAACGAATTCAGGTCTCTCCTAGAATGTACCTCCAACTACAACTGCGAGATTATTATTCTAGGAGATATAAATATTCATTTGGAAAACAAAACTAATTCCATGTCCATAAAATTCAGCAGAATTCTGCGTGACTTCGGCTGCGACCAGTGGGTGAACTCAGCTACTCATGATGCAGGAGGCACACTAGATGTAATCATTTCCCGGGTTGGGTTTCCCCCGAATAAAGTAAATGTTACTGACATTGGACTATCAGATCATCGTCTCGTCACATCCGAGTTTGCCTTCGATCCTCCGAAATTAGAGTTCAAATCCGTTGTCTCCAGAAATTGGAGAGAATTCGACTTCGAGGCATTTTGCAGTGAATTGAAAGCGTCGCCTCTCTGTGATAAGGAAAAGTATAGCGAGAGCCATGTAGAAGAGTTAGTAACTCTATATAATTCTACTCTACGGGCATTACTCGATAAAAATGCTCCTTTCACAGAGAAGGTCTGCCGCGTTAGGAATTGCAGCAAATGGTTCGATGCTGAATGTCTTCGAAAGAAGAGGGAAATGCGGAAATTTGAAAGGATCTACAGACGAAACCCGACTTTCAGCAATCGGCAGCTTTGGGTTACCAAGCAAAAAGGTTATAAGGAAGAAGTCACCCAGAAGAAATCTAACTTTTGGTGTGAGCAAATTGAGACAGAAAAAGACCCCCGAAAACTTTGGCAAAACGTAAGGACTCTGTCTGGAGAGAGCAACAACAAGGTTGATTCCTCTCTTGAAGCAAACAGCCTCGCAACATACTTCAGAAGTAAGGTTGAAAAAATTCGGGCCCTCAGTGTGGTAGGATTGTCTTCTGTTGCAGCATCAAGTCCGCTCTCGAGTGAATTCACTACTTTTGCAGCAGTAACGGAAGAAGATGTCACGCGTGCGATAAAATCTTGTCCTAACAAGCAATGCGCTCAAGACCCCATACCTACCTGGCTTTTAAAACAGTGTCTTCCTGATATAGCGCCTGTAATTACCGCAATTATCCAGAAGTCACTAGTAAATTCACTTGTACCGGGAACACTTAAAAAATCAATCATAACTCCGATTCTAAAAAAACAAAATCTTGATTCTGACAATACGGATAATTACAGGCCAATATCCAATCTACCGTTACTTTCTAAGCTGCTTGAGAAAATCGTTGCCAAACAATTGGTGGGGTATTTGAACTCTGCTGGTCTATTTGCCAAAAATCAATCAGCTTATCGACAGTTTCATTCAACGGAAACTGTTCTTCTGCGGTTGATTTCAGACTTGATCATCGGGATGGAAGCAGGTAAGTTGGGTTTGGTATCTGTTCTTGACATGAGTGCAGCATTTGACACGGTAGATCATAGTATTTTATTAAATGTGCTTGAAACCGAATTTGGCGTTCGAGGTGATGTACTCCAATGGATGACATCATACCTGTCTGGACGAGTAGCCTCAGTAATTTTCAATAATTGTACTTCACCTGAAACTCCCATAGAATGTGGAGTTCCCCAGGGTTCTGTCTTGGGTCCCATTCTCTTCATTCTCTATACGAATCGCCTCGAGAAACTCATTCAATCAGCTGGCTTTGAATCACAAGGCTATGCAGACGATCGTTTCATTTTCAAGTTTTGTTCCCCGGATGAAAAAGACGTCCTTAAAAACGAGGTGGTTAGTTTCATTAACACAGTATCAAGTTGGATGTCTGTCAATAAACTCAAACTTAATCCGACCAAGACGGAATTTATTTGGATAGCTTCTCCTGGAAGGCAAGCCCTCATCGACTCTAATCCAATCCATATTCAGGGCACAGATATAATCCCTTCTACAGAAATAAAATTTCTGGGTTTCACAATAGACAATAGTCTTTCTCTTGAATCACAAATTTCAAAATCTGTAAGTTCAGGCTTTTTCCATCTAAGGCAGATAAAATCAATCAGGCGTTGCCTTCCCTCTGATGGAGCAAAGTCACTCATAAATTCGTTCGTTGTCTCACGTATGGACTATTGTAATAGTGCATATGCTGGCTTACCTAAAAAACAATTCAATAGAATCCAGTCCGTTTTCAATGCTGCAGCGAGAATGATTTTTGGTGAATCTAAGTATTGCCGTATAACCCCGCTTCTAAAGGATCGCCTTCATTGGCTTCGATGCCCTGAAAGAATAGAGTTCAAGATCTGCTTAATGACCTTCAAAGCATTACAAGGAATGGCGCCAGCCTATATATCAGAACTATGTGTCCGACAAAACTTAAGCGATAGACAGCTTACTCTAAGGTCAGCAGATCAAGATGTTACTAATCGTTTAATCGAACTTTCTAGGTCAAATCGAGCCGTTTACTATGATCGATCTTTTCGTGTAACTGGCCCGCTCATTTGGAACAAACTTCCCTCAGTTCTTACTAATATCCAGAACTTGGCTGAATTCAAAAGGGCTCTGAAAACAAACTTATTTAAAAAATCATACCTTTCATGAATTTGTAGCTCCTTTTCAAAAAACTATAATAAACCATGTTCCTCGATTTTCCAGTAATTGTTTGGTTTCGATTACCTCCTTACTATAGTTTTATGTGCAATCCGAATTTGTATTATTTGTAAACGTAAACTGTTTCCTGTTCTGTAATATATTTTAGTTTTTAATGATTCTTGTTGAATGGCACCGTTATGGTTTCAATGGGATCAATATCTATTGTCATGTGCACTCACTTTTGTTGTTCATATTGTTCTTTAGGAATTGCTTTGTATATACTGTATATTCTTTGTTTCACATTATTTAATCAATTTTGTAAGGACTCGTTAATAACACTATATAATTAATTTTAAGCTTATTATAATTAAGCGCATTTGAAGTGAAATATCACAAAACTGCGCTATATAAATACTATGTTATTATTATTATTATTATTGTTGTTTTTTTTTTTTTTTTTTGCCGATCTATCTGTTGGGAGTTATGGAATCGGGTAGAATACCTCCGTTTTGCCATCTCTCCGGAGACTGGGAATTGTTTCGACTTCGGATAGAGCAATTTTTCGTGATTTATGATGACAAAGCGTCTGGTGAGAAAAAACGGGCTTTTTTATTGAATCTTCTAGAATCAGAAACGTTAACCTTACTAATTATTCTGTGTTTTCCAAGTAAAGTAACCGACTTATCTTTTGATAAACTTTTAGCGCTTCTCGACAAACATTGTAACAAAAATCGTTTAGTTTTTAAAGAACGGGAGAATTTTTTTTTACCGAGACAACAAGAAGGCGAGACAGTAAGAGATTTCGCGGTAAGACTTCGTTCTTTAGCAACGTATTGTCAATTTGAATCGAGGATTGAAAAAAATCTTATAGACATGTTTGCAATCGGGTTGTTACCGGGTCGCGTGAAAGAGAAAATTTTTGTGGAAGGGCAAAAGTTATCGTTTAATGAAATAGAAGGACTTGCAGTTAGTATGTCAACTTTGGATAGTGCTAATACGGTTAAATCAGAAGTAAATCTGGTAAAAAAGCGAGTTACTAGCGATGGGTTTAAGCGAGATCAGCGTAGGGAACGATCGACGAGCCCCAATGGTAGTTTTAACAGGAAACCAGCATATAGGTTAGGATCAAATTCAGGTACGAATTTTAGATCACCCTCTGGTAATGTTAAAAAACAGTGTTTTATTTGCAAAAGGAATGATCATCTATCTTTTGATTGTAAATTTCGTAATGCGAAATGTTTTAAATGTAAGGGCGTTGGGCATTTACAGAAATTTTGCAAGAATTATCCTATAAATCCCATTTTTGAAAATCACAGGGATAGTAAAGTTTTAGTTGCGTCAATAAGTCCTATCACTGCGGAAATTGAAATTAATAACAATAAGTTTACGGCAATGATTGATTCAGGTTCATCTTTATGTGTGATGCCGGAGTGTATTTTTAAACGAAATGTTAGCTCAATCATTTTGTCACAAGACAAGCGAATTATTTCAGGTTATGGAAATAATCGTTTAAAAATCGTAGGAAAGGCGATTTTTGATGTGAAATTCAAGGGTAGGAACAAAAATATTAATTTTATTGTAGTAATAAATGGAACAGAATTAATTGTGGGTAGAGATTTTATGGAATGTTTCGATCTTGGGATAACTTCTCAGGAGACAATTAATTCAGTGACAGTACAAATGAGGAATTTACATGTTGGACAAAAATGTCTAGTCAAGGACTTCCGTCAGGTGAATAAAGTTTGTTGGGTTAGAGGTATTGTAGAAAAGAAAGTGGGAAAAAAAGTTTATATCGTTAGAATCTGTGGTACTCCGTTGACTTGGAAGAGGCATATTGATCAGTTAAGGAGTTTATCTGTGAAATGGGAAGAGGAGAGTGAAGAAGAAAATAACCCACCCACTGCGTCTGAGGTCACGAAATGCGCTTCAGACGAGTTGGGGACCTCAGCTTTGTTAAAGGGGCTAACGGGGTGTTCTCTTGATTTCAGATTACCAGCGGATGATCGAGAGCAAACTACTCAACCAAGACCTTGGGACGGGAGGCTCCACTCAAGGCGTTCATAGAGGTCCCTTCCAGAGAAACAGAAGTACTTAAGTTGAAGTATTTAAAATCATGACTATGTTTGGTTGAATTTAGTGTATAAAATCGTGTAAAAATGAAATATTTAAAATCCCATTTTTGTCAATTGTATAGCATCATTTGTAAAGAACATGACTTGTATTTATTGTAGCCAGGGGCTTGAGATTAGGTCGGAGAGGGTGTAATGTATAGTAAATAGGTATTTAATATGGAAATAATACGATAGATGGCGGTAAGCATTTAGCTTGCGCCATAGCTCGCCAGATGGCATTAGTGTACAAGAAGTGGTACTAGAGATAGACTTTACCAGCTCCCAAGTTGGGAGCGCAGAGATTTACCTACCCCCGAATAGTAAACAGTCGTAGCACGGACGTACAAAATACATGGATTTGCCCTAAGCGATAAATGGCGTATTATTTCCCCCTCCCATTGGAACCATTTTTCGGAACCGGCTGGGCTTGCGAGAGCCACGCGTCAATCTAAAAAATGTGACGTCATCATTCGTGTCCGGACCAGTGTCGAGCTTTCATCGTAAATAACACGGTAAAAATGATGGCTTGTGCTATAAATACGCGTAAACATAGAAGAGAAAAAGAGAATAAACCCAATTGTGGTATTACATTCCATAAGCAAGCATTATTTTACACTATTTTAAGCTAATTCAGATCACATAATATGATCGTTTTTGAACATACACTATAAATATACCAAACCACCCATACATACACTATCACTCCGAGATACATGGCGTGTGCCCGTCACTGTTTACTGGGGTAAGTAAATTGTGAAACATTTGTAAAAGTGTATTAACTATCTACAGGAGCAATATATTGGACTCGATCTTATAGGCGACCTTACTTTGACGTATTTGAACTTCAAATTTGTTCATTGCGTGGCGAGCAATTTGCGCACCCATGTAAAAAGGTCTATTCATTCAAAAGCAGAGTTTACTTTTAAGAACTAAATGATGATTTTATAGTGCGAGATGCCTATATACTGTCAGATTGAGTTTTGGCGAATCACGTATCACCAAAGCCATCTTCTTGCCCTTCGTCCCGCTGTAGTTGGCTTCTACCCCTCACCTTTATGTTCTGGTCTATCAATATTCATATATCTATGGTCGTAGCTATCCAGCTAGGTTATTCAAAGTAATAAACACCATTATATTAAAGAACCTTGTGATAATTAATATCTGCCGAGGAAAGGGCAGATATAACAATATCCAAGGAACGTGTCGGCTCCATTGTTGGACAATAGGATACCGTAAAATCTGTAGACGATTGGTACCATGCCTTTTCACATACGAGAACATTCGGCGTCGAATAGAGCCTCTGCAAAACCTAAAGTTTGAACCGATTTCACATCTTTCTCACTCCCCCGATCTTCGAGGCACCTCAAGGGTAATCATTACACCTTGGATGATGAGGTAAAGGCAGCTGTCAAGAAATAAGAAATGTCGGAAGCTGGATTCGAGAAATGTCGGATGAATTATTCAGTTACGTAATGAAAAAACTTATTACACGTTGGGAGAAATGAGTTAGCCTTAATGGTGACTATGTTGAAAAATTAATATGTAATTTTAAAGAATCGGACTTTAATGTAGTTTTTGCCTGTTATTGCTATTTGTCTTTGTTAGTGTTTGACAAGCATGTGTGCATTACTTTTGAGCCCACTCTAGTATTTTAATAGGTAAAGAATGAATTAATCAATTAATTATTGGATATCATTATTTTTTTTTTAAAGAAATACAAACATTCCCGGGTTACGAATAACCCAACAATGTTTGAAAATCTCCTAATACCACCACAGAAAGCCGAAAATATGCTAGCGCTATGCTCACTCAACCACTGACCGGTCAATTATATTAATATTCTATGCATTAATTCATTAAAAGAAAGGTGATAAAACACGCTTCATGGTATGCGGCTTCAAACAGACAGACCTCCCTTTACCAGTACCGCTTCAAGTCGTTCACAAGGTCAGTGGCAAATATGAAGCCTAACACCAGCTCCCTCCCTCCAACAGAGAGCGCAGCTAAACAGCATCCCCGGTGCGCCTACCACCAAGTTCGGCAGTAGCTCCGGATTGAGCTGCCCCCTGAAGAATAGGGGTGGAAACATGAAGAAGACAGCCTGGTGTCAAATACAACAGAAGATCCACCAGCACTGGAGGTCCTTCATTGGAGATGCCGAATAGCTAAGCTGAACTGTTCTGCAGCGTACCTCCACTGCCAAGGGAGATGCCTCAATAATGCCTGTTGCCGAGGACACGATGAAGACGACGTAGAGCCCATTCAGCAAGAACCATCCACCCACTACTGAGGATGAAGATGGCATGGATGAATAACGCTTGGCAGGACCCTCACGTAAAAAGAGGGTGAAAGTGTAACATGATGTTATTGAGAACAGTGATAACAATGAGGTTTATAATTTCATGTACTTAATGTAACGAAATAGAATAAAATATCACGAGATAATTATCATTATCATTATAAAATACAATTTAGAATTTTTCAAATAATATGATTTTTGTCTACTTTATTTAATAACTGGCTTTAAAGTGTGGTCACACATATATTATTAGGCGAACCAACAAAAGTTGTGTGTCAGCAATAAGATATTAACAGCTTTTTTTGAAAATGATGATATTTTACGAAAAAACTTATAATTGCTGTAAATATTTACTGGTTGGAGATTAATTTGCGTATATATAGATATTCTAAAAGGGAATTAAATTTTTTACAACTTCTTTCAAATAAATGTCTTTCTTTCATGAATATTTTAGACGATATGAAGGAAAGTTTGATGAAAATTAGGGGTAAAATTATTTTTTTCGAAAATATCTACATTTTTGGAGCCTGTCACTTCAAAATGGCTGGGATTTCAAAAATTACGTATAAAATAAAAGTTGTAGATAATTTTATGATCTCTTACTTATTTCCAAAAAAAATTTCCTCTGTGACGCACCGTTTATGAGATATAAGCGAAAACCCGAAAATTTGGACCTTCTCCCCCCCTCCCTCCCATAGCTCACCACCTAGACGTCAGGACTTTTAGTATGTTCACACCCTAAGCATCCTTAACAAGTTTCTGAAAAAATCGCTTAGGTCCCTGCTCACGCACTCTACAACTCCTTCCTTGAATGGACTAATTACATATATACAAGTTAGATAACCCTGCAGTGGTCGCGCTCTTAAAAGTAACGCCAGTGGTTCCGTGGATTACATATGTTGGCCATTTTTAAACAAATAAAATGAGTGAAATCATTCAGAATTATTATATATTTATGTTTTCATCTTATAATCTAAGCATTGTTTATTAGAAATAAGCAACGTAAACTAAACATACCTTCTATGTTTTTCACAATTAACCAAAACATAAATAAACTAAAAATTACATCTTTCACTTTAATTGATATATCAAAAAAGATTAAATAAAATAACATTTACTAATTTAAATGCTGTTTTCTGAGCAGGATGAATATAAAATTATAGAATGACCATGAAAATTTAATTTTTTGCATTTTGCATACACTTTTCATCTATATGCAAAATGTGTTACATAATTGGTCGCGCGGATTACAGGTGTAGACAATGGACTTTGCGGAGCTCCTGTAACAAAACCAATGCGTGCCCGGCACCAGCGCTGAGCTTAACGACTCCTTAAGTTGTCCAACTTAAAGTACACGGAAGATAAATTTATTCGTGTTACCCGTTTTTGAGGAATCTTTAATTTTGAATGAGTGGATTACATATGTAATCCACGCGACCACTCCAGGATTAAATAAACTTTGCGGCGTTATGAAATATGATATGAACAGACACGGTCAAGTTTCCTTCTGCTCTTCATCGGTGGTGAGAAAATGATTCCATGAACACTACATTTATCTTTGCTATATCATCAACAACTTTTATAGAATGCACAAAAGTTTTAGCTTTTGTGGAGTCGTCATTATGGAAATGAAAAGTTAACGAAACACTGGATATAAATTTTTATTCGACCCGTCACTTTTGTTTCGTGGTCAGGTGCCGGATCGCTTACCACGATCGGAACATATATGTAACGTCTCCAACAAAATATTTTGAACTAATTTACTCCTAAAAATATACCGTTGATCTTTTCACGAATCTTCAAAATTAAATATAAATTTTAAAAAACCTCTTTCGAACAATATAAAAAAACTGTTTCAGTAGGTAAAAATCTGCCTGCTTAGTAATATTGATGACACTTTTAGGCAAAACTCTCGTAGCGTTTTTTATTATCTTGTAAAAGCCTTTCAAGTATTATTTATGAGAGTGTAAATATTTGTGTTTTATGGGCGTTAACCGTGTTACCATTTAAAAACATTTTATTTTTGAAGTGGAAACTTCTTTAGCACCGTTGCGATTTGAAACTCTAGGAAACGAAAAAGAAACACGAAAAAGAGACAAACACATATATCAATAGGATTGCTTATTATTTCTGATTATAATGATTCGATGCGAGAGAATGAGATAGAATAATCGGTCTCCTCTTTGTGCGGTGCTTGATAGCCTCCCCATTCTGATCTATTTTAGTTTTCTGAAGGTTTTACTTCTACTGCGTGTATACTGCACACTTGTATTTTTGTATTTTTTGTTTTTATATGTATGATAATGATGTATACTTAACTATTAACCGTTGACGTGTTTTTTTACGTATACTCTAACGTGAGGGCCTGGGCGGCATGTTACTTTAAATGTTTATATATTAGAGATCCATAAAAATATTGAGATCGTTGACTTTATATACCTAATCTTGGTCGATATTTGAGGTCAAAATAATTATGTTTTATTGTTAAGTGTCATATATTTGACAATTTGAATATTATGTAATAATTTTTGGCAAAAATCAGTCTGTAGGTATTATCTATTAAACTAAATAAAACAATGAACTAACTTTTATTATAATACTTCAAGAAAGTCCCGAATACACTACAAATATAAAACTTTAGTAAGGTTGATTTTATGTTTAGTTTTAAATAGTGAAAATCAAGTATTTAAAAATCACGTATGTACGATGGGTCAGAGAGGACCGCAAAAAAAATTGAAATGAATTTACTTACAGACATTTTAATTTTAAAAAATTAAATTAAAAACTTACGGCTCTGGCGTCACTAAATTCGAAGCTACTGGAAGCGGCGTAAGGGTCGCGCGCTGGGGAGGTGAGTATATCTATGGTATTATTGTTGCTAGAACGGAGCGGCCCCTACGTCAGCAGTTAAAGGTTAAATAATTCGCAACCGGTTTCGACACGTCCGGCGTCTATATGACCATGATTGAGAAACTTGAGTTTATGTATATTATAAAGTATCATCGCTCTTTGCTCTATAACCCCTGGTGGGTCTTGATTTCCTCAAGAGTCTTCCTCCATTCATTTCAGTTTTGTGCCAGCTCTCTCCAGTTTAGAATCTCAAAGGTAGATATATCTTTGAGGTTGTTGTCGCTCCATCTTAATCTTGGTCTACCCAGGCTCCTTTGCCCTGTTGGTCTTGAGTTCAGCAGGAGCTTTGGTGCTTGATGCTCGGTCTACATGACCCAGCCATTGTAGTCTTCCCAGTTTTATAAATTTTGTGACGTTTAGATCCTTAAACAGAGTATAAAGCTCATTGCTATAACGTTTGCGCCAAAATCCATTTTCTGAAACCGGTCCGAAGATACCCCTCAAAATTTTCCTTTCCAAAACATCCAGTGTTTGCTCATTCATATTATAAAGTATAATGGGTACAAAAATCAGAGTGTGCAATTCACACGTGGTAGAAGTAAAACCTTCAGAAAACTGAAGGAGAGTATAGTGGGGAGGCTACGCAGCACCGCACAAAGGGGAGACCAATTATACCTCTATACATCACATTCTCACATTCTCACATTCTCTCGCATTATATCACATTCTCTCGCATGTTACATTCTTTAGATGCGTGTGTCGCTATTTTTCGTTTCGTCGAATTTCAAATCACGACGGTTTAAAGAAGTTTTCACTTCAAAATCTTAATTATAATATTTGATAACATTCGTAATCGGATTGCGTAGTTGGAAGTCAAAATGTTAGATAATGTTAGAATATTCTCTTTGAGAACCGTGCAGTTTAGAGTTGTGTAAGTTATGTCTTCATTTAGGATTCGAAGTATTGAGCTTATAAACTGCAGTTGCCTACTTATTCTGAATGCGCTTAATGTTGTTCAAAATATATGACGGCTTTAAAATATTAATTTACAAAAAGGAAAAGAATGAATTACGTGTTAACTTGAAAAGCAAAATCTTATTTTATGAACCAAACTTAATTAAAAAAATTTTTAGCTACGTAAAATGTTTTTCAAAAATTGTCAAATACATAGATTAGCTACGATTTAATTTACCTTCAGAGGCTGCTTGGACTTGGACTTGGATATTATTTATTGACAGAGTTCCTAAACAATAAGTTTACTGACTCTAGCATAATTACAATGGATTTTCTATGAAACTTTACGTTGAGGAATTTTTATAAAATTAAAAGAACACACGTACTATGTACAGACTATGTTTCAGAGGCTGCTACTAGCAATTATAGAATAAAAAGAACACACGCACTGCTAGCTTTGAGCCCACCCATTTGGGGGAGAAGTGGCATGTAAAAGCCGGATTTTGAAGGAACCGGTGGGTACTATACAAATTATGGTTATGTGTTATTTTTAAGGCGATTGTCAAAAGAATTCATATTCTACCCTTTCACAGATGGCGCGCGTATTATTATTTCACGGAATAAAGATTTTTACAAGTTATGCTTTAAAATATTAAGAATAGTTAATTGTTTGCGCCCGACACACGCAATATGAATAAAAAAAATCAAATCTTTCAAGAAAGGCTAACAAATAATACAATTTTGCATCGTTGATTCAGTCCAATATTGTTTATTTACCGACAAAACTATTTATTCATATTACGTATGTACGGGCACAAACAATTAATTATTCTTAATATTTTAAAGCATAACTTTTTAAAAAGCGTTTTTTCGTTAAATATTGCACGCGCGCCGTCTATGAAAGAGTAGAATATGAATTCCTTTGACCATCACTGTAAGTGATATTACTGTCCGTAGATCGTCCGCAGTCGGTAGGCAACAAAAAGATGTGCCAACATTTTGGTCAACAAGTTGTCGATACTAAGAAGTAGCTTTCTGGTTGTTATATTATTTAAGGATTTACCTATGGTGTTCATGACGTTTAGGTTATTTTATTATTTAATGATTTACCTATGGTGTTCATGATTTTAAGGTTATTTTATTATTTAATGATTTACCTATGGTGTTCATGATTTTAAGGTTATTTTATTATTTAATGATTTACCTATGGTGTTCATGATTTTTAGTTTATTTTATTATTTTTATTATAGTTATGAAAGAGCCGGCTGACTCAGCTAAGTTGGAGCGGGCAAAGTGGACAAATGAAATTATTAATATTTTTACAGTTAACTGTTTGATATTTTAAAAAAATGATTTTGTGTGGGCCCATTTGTGACAATTTTTTCTATAAAATTTGTATATACTGCTGCTAGGTGATTTTTTGTTGTTGTTGTAATTTTGTTTCTGGTTTATTTCTTCCATAGTATTTTATTTTTATTTTACCTGCGTACATATATTATACTTTTTAGTTCTACCATCATGTAGAATCACCTCCCGAAGTTACTGTACTTTTTCCCGGGACACCGGACTTCACAATACAAATAAATTGTGTACTTACCTACAATTATTTATATTTTCCATCGTCCGAAACTATATTTTATTAAAATTATATTTTAAGTATCCAGAATTTTGATTTACGGTCAATTTTGTTACTGCAGTCTCATCTGAATAATTAGGTATGAGTCTATATTTTAAGTAAATTTTGTCTAATACGTCTTCATAAAAAAATATATGATGGTTAGAAAAAAGCGGCTCCTCCTTGCCACTTCTCCCCTATCAGTCAAATGAGTCTAAAGAGTTGTTAAATCGATTAGCCACCAATGATAATTGAACAATGAAAGCCACATTCCAAGAAAAGTCCACTCGAGTTTACAAAGCATAAGAAAAACATTTACTGAGAAGCCAAACAAGCGCAATTGAAGCTTACACATTGATAAGTTGCTAGACCGTAAGCTGTGTGGCTTTCCAAGAATATCGAGCGGCGTATCACATTCGGACAGGAATTTAATGGCAAGTGGTGTTTAACTTGACCGCAATATGTGTTGGCAAACAGTACCAGTAAATGGTTATTTCGCCAATAATTACTTGTGTGCAGTGCAGAATGTACACCGAGGGGTATGCTTAGTTAGGCGACTTAGTCATTACTTACGGCTATCCCTGTCGTGGCGTTTCGGTGGAATACCTGCATTTCTGGTAGGGACGATAAACATTCGAACGGTGGACGTGAACCCATGACGTGTTTAAAAAGTAGAAATAAGCTGTTTGAGAACGTCTCCTTTTCAATAAAAATGTTGATAAATATTTACTTTCAATTTCCCATCAGCACGTTCAGCACCTAAGCAGCGATTTTATTAATAAATATTTATAAAATATTTGTAAATAGCAATTTCTTGTCAAATTCAATGTAACTTTGGTTAAAAGCCCCGAAAAAACTTATTTCTATTTTCCTGATTTTACGACAAATCTCTACTTCGTTTTAATGCTTCTTGTTAGTTTGAAAATGACTTAACCTTAGTATTTCATTTTTGAAAGCGGTAATATCAACAACTCTTAATAAAAATATTAAAAAGTTACTTGAAGATACAAAAAGTAAAAGGTAACGGTAGCAACTGTGACGGATTTGAATCAACACAAAAAATCAAATTAAGCTGTTATGCTGAATTTTATCATTTTTTTTAAATATTGATGACTGGATGGAACACGCATTTGATGAATTAGCAGTGGTGCCCGAGTTCAAGGGGTGAGGTTGGTCTAGGTCTTGGTGGCCAATGCCTTTGCCTACCTATTGCGTTCTGGGGCGGGATCGGGAGAAATTGGTTGAGGAAGATATAACTTAGACCTCTCCAGCCGAACTCTCGCCTTGCACCGCAATAGGAGGGATGGATTCATACGTCCGTCACTCCTAGAAATATTGACCCCAGATTCCTCCCCACTCTTTATACCTTTTTCTATCCCAGAATTTCCTCTCCTTCCTTTCCCTAAAAAGACCCTCCACACAGCAACTCCAAAGATGACAAAGGCTCTGAAAGAAATTATTTCCTCAATTTTCCTGCATGGAGCTGAAGCAAAAAAAAACCTTAGTAAATAGTATGATTTTGTAACGGTTATTTTTTAGTTTGTACCTACTAAAAACACTAAAAAACGTCCATAAGAAATTCTATCCAAAATCATCTTCAACAAAACTTCACGTCACAATACCTACTTTGCATCCCTTCATCGTATTACAAAAGATTTTTTTATCTTTTTTAAATACGATCTAAAATAAAATTTCATATTCAAATTAGTTGGCACAAACAAGAATTTGGTAGTGATACGATGAAACGAAGATTTTTAAAACTTTTTTTCGTTGGCACAGGAACAGAGGTCAAAGGTATTTGACGAACTGTAACGATATTCCGGCTCGCCTCCCGTTGATTGCAAGCCCTGACTCGCATTATTTAGATAGAACCCTGAATGTATTGCATGAAGAGGCAGTCTCGATTGGTACTGAATGCACCCTTTGTTAAGTGATCAGTGATCATGTCAGAATGGTTCGGATATTAATCAAATGAAGCCCGAAATAAATCCCCACGCAATGTTTACTGCTTGTACTTTTCATATTATCTAACATTGCTTTTATGAGGAGATTAGATAGATAATGAGGAATGTGAATAGAAATTAGTAATGAATAGAGTATTCGGATTCTGCAAACCAGCTCCTTTAGAACTGCACACATTGTGCTGCGCTATTTACCGAGATTATGAGCCTCATATTTAATTCTGTATAAGTTACTAAGGATTGTAAGAAACTACCTCACAATTTTAATTTGTCTGTGGACCTGGTTAAAAAAACTTATCTGAATACAAATTCGATGATGAATGGATTATTTTACCTGATTAATAGGTACATGTAGTATCAGTATCTTTCACTCTTGACAGCTTTACTGAACTTTGGTTTGACTGGATACAAAAGTTAAAAATGTATTCAAAGTAAAACTAAACACCTACATACTTATTATAGAGTATAATAGCAACATTTGGGCAACATAATATTTATTTATTAATAGGTACATAGTTATCTATGTCCTAATACAATCCTTATGTATACATACACTTAAAATAACACATCTACACCAAATCAATCACATATCTTCGAAATTTAATGTTAAATGCCTTTATGCTATCTTCCAATTTTATTTCTTCTGGTAATTCTCCAAATATCTTCAATGCTCCATACATCGATGTCTTTTGACTCTGATGTGTTTTTTTCCTGAAGGGGAGTCTTAGTTCATTTCTATTCCTCGTCTCATGTGTATGTTTGCTTTGTAGTTTATTGTTTTTTCTTAGGAATTCAATAGACCTATAGCCATTGATTATTTTGTAGTTTAACAACAGGCCACTTGCATCAAATTTTTTTTCCGGTTTAGATAAATATTCTAAGACGTTTTGTTTTGTTTTTTTTTTAATCGTATTTTTGACACCTTGCAAATTTTTGAAAACTTTGATCCGAAAAATCAGACCATTTTTTATAAACCGAAAAGACAGGATATAATATTAAGTTTGCGAAAAAACGATAGTTACATAGCCCAAAATTATTTAAAAAAAAAAACGTTTTCCACACAAATAGCAATAAATTGTACGGGGTTCTCTTCGTTACGTCTGTAAAAACACCGCCATCCTTATCAAAAAATCAAACCAAAGGATAAGTTCGCGTAGAACAAACAATAAATCTAGTGAACGTTAAACGCAAATTCAAAAATTCGCCAGAAATCAAAGTGTTGCCATATAAAACAAAATTAATCAGTGTGGAATTTTACAAAATTAAGGGAACGTAATCGGAGACGGGACATTTTCATGTAGTGACGTCACGAGCTCAAATAACCGATTTATTTATTTAAAAATAAAATTAAAATACATTTCTAAAAAATTTTACTAACAATCTAAGTAAAAAAATCTATCCACACGATTTTTTCCAAGTCATTATGAAATCCATGCAAGTGGCCAATTGTTAAAATATATTCTCGATCCAAAATAAGATCAACCCGTGTACGCGAATGGTCTAATATGTCTGTGTCTATAATAATGATAATCCATGTTAAATTGATGGAAAGGAAAGGAGAGGACGACGCCGCAAATAGAGTCTTTCAAACATGCGACAGGTACCTACTTAAAGAAAAAATTTTAAAGATCATATATGTTAAATTGACGGAAAGGATAGAAATAGACGACGCGCATATAGCTATTTGATACAGGTACCTACTGGAAGAAAAATCTTTTACGATCATCCATGTTAAATTGATGTAAAGGAACGAAGAGGACGAAGACGAGTCCTTAAAACATGCGTTAAGTACCTACTGGAAAAACAATATATTTTTAAATAAAATATGGAGAAAATATAATTAAAAATCTTGGAGTAACGATAGAAGCAATGAAAGAAGAATGTGAGTAATGATGGAGTAATAATGTAAGCTTCTTTTTGGATTTCATATCGATAATATCATTTGAAGATTTTTGAAGTTACTTGGATTTATAGTTATATATAGTTCAGTTTTCAAAAAACCATCAACATTTGAGATTTTTTACGTGTTATCTGACGTCAGAAGCAACGGTTTGGAATTATCATTGCAAATGAATATGAATACAGGATGTGTGTACAATAATTATTTCATGGTAAAATTATTCTAATTATGACAATCCGCTGAAATAGCTTGATTACATCTACGCCATTATACATGACGTAAGTATAATTACAAGGATGGCTTAGAATAGAATATAATAATATAAAGGTAGAATGTAATTATAAGTAATAATTTGTTTCCATTTTATGATTGCATATTCATTCTTAAGACAAACCTAGGGTAGGTAGGTAGGGAGATACCAAAGAGAACGCACTTTTTGGAATTTTTTTTATTATTTTTTTACATTAACTCCACACAGGAGGCCCTGAGAAAGTAATTTCCCTCAGGGCCTTTATCATCTGAGATGCTGCGTGGAGGGTCTTTTTGAGGAGAGTAAGGAATGAACATTGGTCTTGAAGAGACCCATGTTGTAGGAAGGAGGAAATACAGAAGCCGGCAAATTGTTCCACAGCCGAGCTGTTGAACACAAGAACGAGTCGAAGAAACGACTGTTCTCATGTGACAAATATCAACCGTGTACATATGTTGGGCACGAGTTTGGCGTGTTTTCCGACTATGCACCGGTGCCGAAGGGATCAATGACGCTAGTTCCTCGGAGCATATTCTATTGTAATACCGGTAGAATAAGGATAGCATTCCCACCCGACACCTGTGCTTTAAAGATTGCAATCCGTCTGTTAAGATGGGGGAATCTATCAAACGGACCGCCCGTTTTTGCACATAGTCGAGGGTATTTTTCAGGTATTTTGGAGCTACAGACCGTAGGTGGCTGCCAAATTCAACCGTGGGGTGCACTTGTGATTTGTACAGGGTTAGCAGTTGTGTACTCTTAAAGTATCTGCGGGTCTTGTACAGTACGCCCAGTTTTTGGGAGGCTAACTTTACTCTGGCTTCGATGGAGCCCTCATATCTGAGCTGGACACTTAGGGTCACACCAAGCATATCAATAAAGGGTCTGTTCAGATTGCTTTCGTTGAAGGAGACTAGATTTTCATTTCGATCCCTTTTAGACGTAATCAGACAAGATTGGGTCTTTGAAACATTGAATTCAACAAGATTATTTTTGCCCTAAGAGAAAACACTCACTCACGTCCATTCTTTGCTTCAAGTCCTCCAAGCCGTTGGAATATGTGAGCCCTTTGGGGGCTTGTCAAACAAAAAAGGAGTTGTGTGTTTCTACTGAAAAAAACAATATTGTGGTATACAAATATATTTTTATTGAAAGAGACTCGTTTTTGAACTACAATTATGAGTAATAAATTTAATAATCTTCATAGATAAAGGAAAAAAACCCATGTTGCAAGAGTAATAAGTCGTATGGCTGTCACGCCATCATTCAAGGCATGAAATACATTGGCTGCAGTTCTCTACGATGGGCTCCTGGTTTTCTACGGAGTTTTTTGGAAAACTCTGGCTTTTTCTACCCCTTTCGTTCCTCTTAATTGATTTGAAGTTTATGTTTACATGGCGAGTTTTATAAAACTTCAGTTGGAGGACTTTAGTTTTGTAGACCGTGGAAGTGAAGAGATGTACGTAGGAAAAATGTAAATTTAAGATGAGCCAGATAGTCGTTAGAATGGTGGATAGGCACAGAATATTAAGCATGATGGCATTTCTTCAAATTCACGGAGATTAGAAGGAGTGATATCGCAATTTGAAATTTGATAAAATTTTTAACAAAATGATGCAAATGTGTAAATCTTACCTCTATACAATGAATGCGTGAATATTTCACTTGCACTCTCCAGGACTATCATAATGATACTATAAATCTCCGCTAGATTGGCGTGTGGCGCTAATACGGCCGAAGCGAACTCTTATGAACCACGTACTCTTGGAGCACTCTACCCTACCCGGTTTTTTTAAGTGAAACTTCTTTAGAACCGTTGTGATTTGAAACTCGGTGAAACGCAAACGAAACTAAAAAAAGAAAAACACATATATATCGATAGGATTTTGCCTGCGAGAGAATGAGATTGAATGAAACCTTACCGTATTGGTCGCTTTGATTATGAGCTCATTTTTCAAAGCTCCAATTGGTTGAGATTGTGTGTGCGAAGGTTTCGCTTCTTCCGCCTGAAAAACTGCACTCGATTTTTTTTTTCATGACTCATGAATTGTGTTTTGTTTTTTTGCTTTTCTGGTTTTGTCTTTTATTGTAATTTCTCCATTTACTTGTTAGTCTTATTTTAGTTTTTTTTTATTTGGCAACACGTGGGTGAAGTCTTCCAAAGATAGGATCAAACACTACCGCCGAAATGCCACACAAGCAGGCAGGCGTGACTGACTTTTTGGGGGCTTAGAATTAAGGGAGAGATTAGTAGAATTAAGCAGCACATTTATATTTATCCGCTTTTTAAACCACCCTAACATGGAATAAATGTACGCGGTCTTATCTTTTTCCCCACGCATAATCGGGATACAAGAAAACTGAAAGGAGTGCTTGATTTAATTAGATTTTTGTGCTTTTATTACTGTGCTTTACTTAATTACTCACCCTTTAGATATTTTTAGGACTCTGATTTCTAAAACCTTGAAAAGAAAATTGAGTTATCTTCAAATTCTGTATTACCTACATGTGAGATGTACCTATTTCAATGTAGAAATCATCTTGTTCGTTTTTTACATTGGCTCCACACAGGAGGCCCTGAGGAAAATAATTCCCTTCAGGGCCTTTGTCATATATAGGGATGCTGTGTGGAGGGTCGTTTTAGGAAAGGAAGGAGAAAAGTTAAAAATTCTGGAGAAGAAAAAGGTATTAGGGGTGGGTAGAAATACGGGGGTCCGGAGGGTCTGGGAAGTGACGGACGCATGAATCGATCCCTCCCGAGAGAGTACGGCTAGAGAAGGCAAAGGGACTGACTCAACCATTTTCTCCCGATTCTCTCGTGGGCAGACGCATCCGCCGCCAAGACCTGGACAAACCTCACTCTACGAATCCGGGCACCCCTGCAAAGTCATCATCACCTATCTAAATTTATAAATTAGATCGGGATAAAGAGAACTTTATTGGAAATTATTGAATGTTCCCGGTGTTGTTCGGGATTAGCGCAGAAGTTCGAAATTAAACTAATACCTAAATTAGATTTAGAAAACTATTACTTTTCCCTCTTTATCGAAGGTCTCGGAATAAAACTACAGATTTAATATCCGCCCGCCAAACAATATAATATTCATAAATAAGTTAATCACTTTGAAGATTTTTTTCAGATATATATGTATATATACATTTTAGGCGTCGCTCCGTTGTTAGTAGACAACGTGGTTATTAATAGGAGAGACCTGTACAAAACCGTATACCGGGGTGAAACCGTAGTACTTTAAAAAGCTTTATTACTTTAAATATTCCCGTCATGCAATCCGTCCCGTGTACGATTCTGAAACCAATGCAAGTCAGCAGAAACTTGTCGGCACATGTCTGCTGGCTGACGAGATACCACATGTTTTAAGTTTTTCGGTGTCCTGTCCTGATGTAATTTTTACGGATATTGAATTGATTAATGGTGAAGTTATTATAATTTTAAGGAATTATAATTCTGTTGTGAAAAATAATTTATAATTTTGAGTGAAATGTCAGATCCCATAAATATGTATATTTTACCTTTATGTAAGAATATCTGTATTTTTTTCTCGGGGCACAACTTTATGGGGTTTAACCGGTAAGTATACGTTGACTAGGAATATTTCTTCCAGAATTTAATTTGTTTGCACGTGTTACAATAACAAACCACGTAATAACCAAAGAAAAACTACCAGACAAGACTGGGAAAAAGAAAAAAAAGAGGACAGCAATTTTGAGAATAAGGAGCAATGGGATACTTAAAAGCAGCAGAAACCTACAGAGTGCCAAAAATTACATTACAAGACCGTGTCAATAAATACAGAAACAATCAAGATTTGGCTTTATCTACGACAAAGGACCTATGCCATTTTAAGCCTGCATATTACACAATACAAGCCGGTATACGATTTTAGCCAGCCCCGGGGCAAATCGGAAATATTAGTGGTCTTGTATTTTTTAAGATTAAAATTTCTGACTTGTTTCTTTTGTTGGTTGTTCCTTAGTAAATTCATTAATAAAAATAATAATTGTGATCCGAATTTTGTTTAAATTTACTAAACTACAGAGCCTACCCTTCTACCTTACTTATACGGTTTTAGACAGGTCTCCCCTACAGGTCGACCAATGAGAATAAATCTAAACAACACAAAATTATTGGCGTCAAAATTATTGTCTGAAAAATAAAATTCTTTTATTAAAGAATTTACAAAAAATGTTAAGTATTTTAAAAGATCTATTAATTGTTAATTTTATAAGAAAAAATCGTACTTTTAGGTCTATAAAAACAGGAGATATGATTTTTGTTTTAAAACTTCCTTTTCGCTCTTCTGAACAATTGACATTTTATCCTTTACAGAATTTCAAATTTCCGTTATTGTTATGATGAGCACCCATTGATTGTTATTTATCCAAGTACCTAAAGATAACAAATCTATGGCATCCCCAATTTTTGAAAAATACTGCGGGGATGAAGGAAACGCTAGAGGAAAGTTTGAAAACGTGATAAATAACAGCGGTTGATTTTAAAATCAGAAACTTTGGGAGTCAAAAAACCTACCCGCTCTGTCACAGAGGTCGTCAAAAAGCATGTTGCCGAAAAGGTTTCTGTAATAATTGTAACCTAAAATAAAGGTTCATAAAATTCTGATGCGGTCATGCCAAGCCATACATTTGATTTTGGCGTGTCTCGTTCCCATTCATGAAACTCATTTGGTGTTTGGTTTCCTCAAATGCGTGAATCCATGGAGGAAGGTGTATTATAGGTATTATGCCAACACGACTTGTACATATTTAACTAAATCTATCATAAAAAACATTTTAGATTTTAAGTCACTTTTGGAACACCATACATTACCTACTATTATTATTATTTTACAAAAGTCAAATTTAGTGATTAGAAAACTATAGACATTATTACTAACTGCACAATAATTTGTAAGGGGTTTTAGTAAAATTCGTTGACCCAGGTAGCTGATATATTAAATTCTAGCAGCCTTACCAATAAAGTGGTGAAAATGTTATGCAATATGCCACTTGCATAGATTTCATAACGACTTGGAAAAAATCGTGTGGATAGATTTTTTTACTAGGGTTACGAAAATGTTAGTAAAAATTTTTAGAAATGTATAGTTTTATTTTTATTTTTAAATAAATAAATCCATTATTTGAGCTCGTGGCGTCACTACATGAAAATGTCCCGTCTCTGATTATGTTCCCTTAATTTTGTAAAATTCCACCCTGATTAATTTTTTTTATGTGGCAACACAAGCAAACTTATCCTTTAGTTTGATTTTTTAATAAAGATGGCGGTGTTTTTACAGATGTTACGAATAGAACCCCGTACAATTTATTGGTAGTCGTGTGGAAAACGTTCTTTTTTTAAACGATTTTCAGCTATGTAATTATCGTTTTTTCGCACTCAAAAAATTATGTCTCGTCTTTCCGGTTTATAAAAATTTTTCAAAAAATCGCCAGGGGTTTCAAAAATACGATTACAACCAGAATTTTTTTTTTTAAATGTGATGCAAGTGACCTATTGTTAAACAAGAGTATATACGAAAACATTACTGATAGAATTGTAGAATAGAGACTGAAATAAAATAGTTCCATAGATATAAACATTGTAGTGGGGCAAAAGTAATCATCCAATGTTCTTTTCCTCTAATTTTTTTGTTTAATGAAAACTTTGGTTCTGCTTGTGAAATTTGTTTATTTAATCCATTAGAATTTAATCCATTAAGTCGAGAAAATGATAACCTACGCTCAAGCCATCCTGAATCTCAATGAAGAGGTGAACGATTTTTCATCGAAAATTATCATGAGCTATGAAGCTCATTTCCGTCTTGGCGGTTATGCAAATAAACAAAATAATCATTTCTGAGGCACCGAAAATTCATGTATCACCCACGAAGAGCCATTACACCCACTCAAAGTTACTGCGAGGTGTGCTGTTTACGCTGGAGGAGTCATCAGGACCTTTTTTTTAGAACGCCGCGGGCCAAACGATGACTCTGGACGGCGCGCACTATAGAGCCATGATAACCGATTTTTTTCTTCTTCAATTGAAAAAATTGGGACTGGAGAACATGTGGTTCCAACAGGACGGTGCAAAGGCGCGCACTGCTTGAGCCACAACCGATATTCTGAAGAAAGCATTTCCGGATCGCTTAATCTTTCGTTTTGGTGATTTGCTCTGGCCGGCCAGATCACCCGATTTAACCGTTCAAGACTTCTTTTTATGGAGTATTTTGAAGTCGCGGGTTTACGTCAACAAGCCTAAGACTCTTGAAGCCCTTAAGAGGGAACGCGGGCTGCATTTTTCCATACAAACGTATTCCCCGTTTATCTCTCTGGATTTTGACCCTAGAGCAAATATTTTTTTCCTTATATAGATATTGACTACAAGCGTGTCGTTGTTTTGTTTTTTTTTTGATAATTTACTTCTTATAGAAGTTAGGACCCTCTAAAAATGAATAAAATTGCCTAATTAAAACGCCGTCAAAAGACGTTCAGTATACAAACTAAGCAATGCATTTAAAAAAAAAAAACAAAAAGAACCAACGAATACTTTCTTCTTATACAGTTAGTGAAAAAAAAAATTGGAAATTGGTCCAGTTTTGGAGAAGAAAAATGGGGAATACAAAACATCGATTTTAAAGATTTTATTTAGGTATTTTCGGCTCGATGTGCAGTTGTCCCTTTCGCTCAGTTCCCCTGCGGGGGCCGGGGGATGCGGGTTTTGACAAATACCTACAAAGCGAAGTTGATGTAACGAATTTTATCGGTAGACTAGTGTTGTCGTTCCCATAGTAATCGATATCTTTATTCGTTTTTTTCTGGTTAGCGACTTATCTCGGTATACCAATACTGACCCAGCTTTCACACTAAAATTGTGCCAAATTAAATTTGTTTGTGTCAAGTACTATAAAAAAATTTCAATTTGGGAGGCGTTATAGGTACCACTAACCTGGGTTACCATTTATTGGATAACCAACACCCCCACCACTAGGTCATCCCAAGTGGTCCGCTATGTTTGGTGACTGAGCATGGGTTCCCGAGTGCACGGGTGAGGTTTGCATGGGTTTCGGTGGCGGATGATTTTGTCCACTGACTGCGTGGCGGTCTGGATTGGGAGAAACTGGAAGAGCGAGACCCTTTGATTTCTACAGCCGGACTCTCTCCACCATCACCTTGCAACGCAGTGGGAGGGAGGATTGGATTCATGAGCACATGACTCCTGCACACATTGACCCCAAGATTCCTACCCAACCCTCATACCTTTTCTCTTCCAGAACTTCCTCTCCATCCTTTCCCTAAAAATACTCTCCACACGGTTTCTCCAATGATCTCCAACAACTTTTCCAACAAAGTCCCTGAGCGATTATTTTTCTTCGGAGCCTCCAATGTGGGGTTTATCTTTAAAAAAAAATCTGTTTCAAAATTTCGGTTGAGAGTCGCTTATATTGTCTACAGTGAATAATTGGAATTCTTCTGTTTGTAAAAGCTTTATTGTACACATTTTTACAACTTGACAATGAAATTAAAACAATTTATAATTTAGATCTTTCTCTCGCCGGTAAATTTCTTGGTATGTGACCGTCATTTCTGGTAAAAAGCATGACGGCCACATACCAAGAAATGGCCAGTGCAATTAGCGATCCGCGATCGGAATTATTCCGGTAGTCGCAATTTTTTATACGTTTTTTACACTCATCTTGTGATGTAAAATCCGAGGTTTTCGACTTTGGGTCACATGAGCTTTCGCCGCCATTTTGAAAAAAAAAAAACAGCCAAAATCTAGTTTTTCTCAAATATCTGGTTTCCAATAAAATTTTCGGCTAAAGTAGCTTGAAAAGTTTAGTTGAACAAAAAATTACCTACAATTTTTGTTTAAAAAAATTTCTTCTATCTCTAATAAATATCGAAATATAAATATATATAAATATGGTAAAAATGTATATAAGTTTATACATCAGGTAAAAGGCTCGACTTGGTTCGGTTTTTTGTGCATGTCTCTTTTCCAGTACAATTTTGTGAAAAAAATACTGTTACCAATTTTGTAGAAAATAAAATTTCTAAAAAGACGTTTGATTTTTATGTTTTTTTAGTGTTTTTTACATAAAAGTAAGTTTAAACAATTCTCAGTAAAATTGAATTAAAATATTTTATTTTAGTACTTTTCCCCATTTCAAACAACTTGAATCATTTGAATGGTATGGTAAAGTTTTGATAAACCAAAAAACGTAACTATTCCTCGAAACAATTATTTTATTTTATTTTCAATTAATTAATTTTAGCGAAACAATATAAATTAAATTAATAAAATTAACTTCACACGCCGGTATTTGTAGCCGGAATCGTAGTCGAGAGGCAGTTTAAATGTACGTAGGTATATATTTTAGTAGGCGTACCTGTATATTTTGATACAAAACAACATTTTGATACAGTACAATTGAATAAATTATTAGATAATGTAGGCATCACTATTTTATTACGAATATGTACATAATCAGTTTCTTCAGTCCAAAAATAGCAAAATGGTTATTAGATATGTAAAAATCCCGAAAAACGGCGTTAATCATTAAATACATAGATTTAGGCAGAACAGATTCCGAACTATTATTAACAAATGTCGTCTGGTAGTTTATTACGAGTGCATAAATGTATCTTCGCTTTTATTTCTCGTCACCAACTTGGTCAAAGCCGGCAGAGGTGACGAACACACAAGAATCAACACGAGCGCGCGAAAATGACCACACACTCACAAATTTACAGCGCGATGCTACTAAAGATGTGTGAGTGTGACCGATGTGTGACTGAAGCGCGGAGTGGAATAGAAACATTTCTCCAAATACCTATCGATGATATTTCAAAATGACCAGCAACGCTCTTAAGGAGAATATTCGCCAGGAATGCGAGAACCTGACACCCAAAGTTCTGGCAAGAATGATGGAAAATGCCATAAAACGGGCCTGTTTGGTCATAAACTCTGGCGGCGGCAACTTGGCCAATATCATTTTCTCGACTTGATGGAATAAATTCTAATGGATAAAATAAACAAATTTTACAAGCAGAACCAAAGTTTTTCATTGAAAAAAAAATTACAGCAAAAGAACATCGGATGATTACTTTTGATCCACCTTGTATATCCAGCCAAAAAGGATTGTTCATCTGTTCTATAAACTTAAAATTTCTCGTAGAATTTCGGAATACTTCCAAGATAGGTATTTCAAATACGCTATTTCTTATTTTTGAATTTGTCGTAAAAACAAATACCATTTTAGAAAATAAAATTACCTTTTAGATTTTTGAATTTGACTGTACTTCAATATTTATAAATTGGAATATTTTAAATTCAAAGATGAAAAAAAGTTGAAAACGCCATAGTATATACTTTAACTACAAACGCCAAAAAATTGTAGAATATACGAAATTTAGAAAACACTCTTTTTATTTAGAAAATCGACAAGAAAAATCTTTCATCACTGTTATTTCTATCTCAAACTCCCGCAAAATAAATCCTATAGATCATAGGTTCTCAACGTGGACGATAACGCCCCCTTGGGGGCGTTTCAGACCTTCAGGGGGGCGGTAAAAGACCAAGAGAAAATTGGGGGGCGTTTCAGAGTTTCAGGGGGGCGGTAGGAGACCCAGAGAAACCCATCCCACCCCATCAGTGCTCCAGATAGTTCGCCGGTAGGACGTACGTCTTTTTCGCCACGCGCGTAATTTTAAAATTATTAAAATCATTTACAAGTTTATCCTAATGGATATATAAACGAGGAAACGAGTGCGCTTCATTTGCTAACGACAGTGGTGGTGGTCGCAAGTATCCGAAGTGGTCCCCGAGAGAAGTCATCTCGAATATAGATATCAAACATGCCCTCATAAGCGTTTGAAAGCTGGAGGCCTTCAGAATGAATACGATCTGTTAAGTTTTTACCATTAGTTAAGCGCGAGGTTCGAGTGGCCTATCGAGCCTACGTGTCTGAAATCGAGGAAAACATCATGCATGATCCCAAGATGTTTTGGCACTATATAAAATCCCTTCGGAAGGATGGTGGTCTTGAATACACCATGATGAAAGGTAATCAGGAAAATCATGGCTTGGGTGTGGCTAACGCATTTGCTGATCGTTTTCAATCGGTCTACAATAAAGACCCTCCACTTCTAGACATTAATAATGCGGCCATATTTAATACCAGAGGAGCTACAAACGTCGATTTAGATATATTAATGGAATCTTACTTTATGAGTGCCATAAGTCTCATAAAGAACTCACACTTCATCGGACCAAACTTCGTTCAGGTATTTTTTTATTGAAGGGTTCGCCGAGTTCCTAAAAACGCCATTATGTCTTATCTTTAACTTAACTATGTATTAGTACTTCCACTTTTCATGAAGAATGGAAAACTTCCAAAATATATCCTATTTTTAAGAAAGGTTCGAAAAAGTAAATCTAAAATTATAGACCAGTTGCCATACTATCAGATCCTGCTAAACTATTTGAAAAATTAATTCATAAATTCCTTACGCCTCAGACATTATCCCCGGAACAGCATAGTTTCAGGAAAGGAAGATCCACT
Source organism: Limnephilus lunatus (assembly GCA_917563855.2). Taxonomy (NCBI): domain Eukaryota; kingdom Metazoa; phylum Arthropoda; class Insecta; order Trichoptera; family Limnephilidae; genus Limnephilus; species Limnephilus lunatus. The sequence continues at coordinate 22,561,316 of OU830604.1, read as the reverse complement.
GAAACCAATCTGAAGGTTTTAACCGACTATGTTGCTAATTACCTAGAGAGTGGATACCAAGTTGACTGTTAGTGTAACGACTTCTCCAAAGCCTTCGATACTGTGAATCACGATTAATCATAAAATTAATTAGTCACAAAACTTGCCCAGATGGGTTTTTCCCTTCGAATGTTAAACTTTTTAAAAAGTTACCTGAAAAACAGAAAGCAATTTGTCATTCACGGAGTCTTCCAATCTGCTGAATTTCTTGATTTTCTGGGGTTCCCCAAGGATCGATCCTGGGGCCTCTTCTCTTTTCCATTTTCATTAATGACATTGTTGGAGTCATCCGTTATTCTCGCTTTTTGCTGTTCGCTAACGATCTAAAATTATATCTTCTAATGAGAAATATTGAGGACTGCCTGCGCCTTTACGCTGATGTTGATAACATTTCAGAATGGAGTCAACGAAACCAGCTTCATTTCAATGTCTTGAAATTCGTAGTTCTGACTTTTACCAGAGCACTTAGTCTCACCTACGACAGTAACACTATGCTCCGTCATAATCTCAGACGAGTTTCTAATAAAAAGGATCTTGGGATTATGTATGAAATTAAGTTGACATTTCGCCCTCATATCGAAGGAGTTGGCCAGTCAGCCTTAAAAATATTAGGGTTTGTTCTCCGAACCGTCAGAGTTTTTCGGGATACCCGTTCTCTGAAAATTTTACACTTCTCCCTGGTCCGCAGTAGGAGAGTGGTTTCTTATCTGGAATCCACATGAGGTGGGGTGCTCCCTCATTTTGGCGAGGGTTCAAAAAAGTTTCGCGTGAGTCTCTATGTTCCAAATGACTATCTTAGACAGCGTCATCACAAATTATTTTATCTTCTTGCCTGTAGGACTAACCAGCCAATGGTTCTCGCGGAAGGGAGGAGAATATTGCTCCTAAACCAAATCTCCTCCGAGATTGATACATGTGGCATCAGTGACGACAGATTTAAAAGGGAAATTATTTTGATTCTTGAAAGAGTCTCTCCACATTGACGAAATTTTCACCACTGCCTGAAATTTTTTTTAAATTTCAATTTTTCTTGAAATTTCTTTTATGTATAACATTTGTACACATTTTTTTGTAAAATATTTATATGGCGTTATTTCTTATATGTAATAACCTCAAATTTGTAATGGTGTAAGAAATTAATAAAAATAATTATTATATCCCATCTTTCCCCATCCCATTACGCCCCCCCCCCCCCCCTTGTGGTAAATATACGACGACAATTGCTTTCTTTGCGATTTAGGGGGCGCTAGAAAAAATGATATTCTCAAAGGGGGCGGCGGGCAAAAAAAGGTTGAGAATCTATGCTATAGATGTACGTGTGTGTCTCTTTTTAGTGTCGCTATTTTTCATGTCATCGATTTTCAAATGACAACGGTTCTAAAAAATTTGTATTTAAGATAATAAAAACCATCAATTTTGTAGAATTCTTATGAAACTGGCGGTAACAGTCAATTAAAAAAAAATAATATGTCCGAAATAACTTCACTTTTTTCAATATGGGAATTTCACGTGTCAGTCTGCTGAAATGCAACGCTGCCAGCTCTTACGGAGCACGGTTTTATTAGTACCAAATCTAATCTGAATTTGTATTATTTATTCAATGTGTAACTAAAATATCGTTAAACTGTTGGGAAGTGTCATTTTATAAATAATGCTGTAAGATGTTAAGAGTGTAATAATTGATGATTCACCGTTAATTAACAAACTGATAAAGTCCACGGGGGAGATTATAATTATAGGTAGATATTTTTCACAAGATCTCCAGTTGTTTGGAATCACAATGAAAGTTATAATAATATGCTAAAATTTGAAATATGAGATTGACAAATATGACGGTTTGACAGAAGGTGAAGTGGCGAAATTGGTTACACATGGCAAAATCCCAGTTGCGACCATTATCTTTTTCTGTTTTTCAGTGTCTTGTTCTCTTTTATATTTTCGTTTAGATAAAAATTGTTTTCTTCTTCTTCAACGATAACAATATGCCTTGCTACTATAAAATCAGCTCGTTTTATTATATTAATACGGTGGTCATACAAACTTGAGTCTAATTTGGAAAAATGTAGTTTCGGTTGCAACTTCCAGCGCATCGCTAAAATGTATCAACATTAAAAAAATCAAAAAACAAACAAACCATCACGCAGTCAGAGGATGAAAGGCTAAGCTACAATATTTCGGCAAATATTCCTTTTTTAATCCACATTCACACAGCATCTCGAAAATGCTTTTGCGATTTCCGTGTTTTGATATCACCCTGCATTAGAGTTAGGTAGATTCATTCGATCATATCACGCCTTCCTTGGATGTCCTCGACTCTTGCTATTATCTCCTGATACTGCATTCTCCATTTGGATACATATAGGTACTCGTTTATATCCACATTTTCTCAAAGTCTAAATCTAAGTATAACTTTAGGTACATATTTTTTTTTAATTAAAATATATTTAGCACCGGTGTGATTTGAAACTCAATGAAACGAAAAAAAGCGAAAGTAAAAAGTAACAAACAACTACATCTATATGATTTAGTCTGCGAGAGAATGAGAGAGTACATACATATATAATCGTTCTCCTTTTGCGCGGTGCTTCGTAGCATATCGGTCTACGCTTTGTGTGGTTCTTCGTTCCTTACTCCACACTCTTGTATGCTTTAGTTTTCTGAAGGTGTCTTCACTTTATTCACCTTTACCGCGTATGAATTGCACACTCTGTTTGTTTTTTTTTAATTTTATTATTAAACAGTAATATTCCAAGAATTGTAATAATATCAGCATAAGTAGTCATGCAAAGCCACAATAATGCAGATATTTATAAATTCAATTGCGATACGTGTCCTATACTAAAGTTTAGTACACAGCATTTTGGAAAGCGACTCAATAATATGGGGACCAGTGGATTTTATCTTCTCTCTAATGGCAGAGAATGCACAAAAAAAATTTCTGAGATATTTATATCTCAAAGAATTTCGGTATTATTCCTGGTTATATCCATCAGCCTTTCTGTCCGTTATGCTGGGTATTAATAGCCTCGCCAATAGATGTTTAGCTTTAGATTACATGCTTTGCTGATAATAGCTTGCAATCTTCTCAGCGGTCATATCTGTATTACAGATAATACAAAATCTTGAGTTTTATGTTCCCGACAAGTTCACAAGAATGCGTAGGAACAGGACTTTTGTTGGTCGGAGTTACAGACCTAACCTACAATTGATAATGCTCGGAAAATGATTCTGCTATTTAATAACTTGTCTCCGGACATAGATATTCATAGAGGTGTGCGTTTAGTAGTAGATAACAGTAAATGTACTTTTTAAGTAAAATAAAAATTATATTTTTCCTTGTCTTAAATCTATAGAGGCATTGAATTCTTATAGGAATCACTTTTTTAATATTTCGGTAACAATAAAAATACACATAATTTTTTAAGGGAAATCATCATTTTACAAAACGGGTGGTTTAAAAATTTGTAATTAACTTAACTTAGAAACCAATTACGGATTTCATCGTAATGTTATATAATACATTATGTATTACATGAAATACTACTAAAGGTTTACAATAAATGTAATCATTTAAGACAATATACAGACTCTAAAACGAAAATTTGAAATCAAATAATCAGAAAAAGTATTGAACCCATGACCTTAGCCTTGACAGGGCCTCCGCCCTAACCTCTGAGTTAATTCCACCCTACTCCTTTATAAATATGACCGAAGGGGGAAGGTTTGTGGATAGACAAAAGACTAGGATCCTTGGTTCAATTCCTTAATTCGCTCATAGCTTTGACTGTATACGTGTATACTTAGAGGAATTGTTAATGTTTGTGACTGTGAAAAAATAGATTTTACAAATGAATACACTTATCTGGGAATAATTGTTGAACAATTTTAAGTGGGATAAACAAGGGGCAAAAATTTGTAACCAGCTCCGATCCTTAGCTAGTAACTTTTACAAATTAAAATTTATTTTGCCTCATTGTACTCTTAAACTCATATATTTTTCTATGGTCGAATCCATACTTAGATATGGTATTCGAACTTGGGGACATGCAAGCACTACTTACATTAAATATATTCAAAATTTACAAACTGCCATAATAAAAAAAATTGTCCCAACAAATATTTACAAACAGAGACACAACCTAAAACTACTATATGGCTCAGAGAGCCTACTTACAATAAAAGGTCTCCACTGGTTCACTACTAATATGGATAATATGGGGGAAAGCCCTTACAAACACCTACTTGTACACAAACATACCACAAGATTAAGAGAAGGAAAGGGCCTAAAAACTCCTCGAATATTAAATAAATATGGAAGCCGTACTCTTGAATATCTAATACCAGTGATTTTCAATAAAATCAATAAAAACATAAAATTTGAAAAAAATGAGAGACTATATCCTAAAATGATAAAACTATGGTTAATGAACGAAAACTCCATGTATCTTTGAATATCTTAATATAGCTGCCTACATATCTTGTTATTAGGCAGGTATATTGAAATATCTTATTTATTTATAGATGTAAGTTAAATTATCTAATATTATGTGATCTATTCTAATGTTTCCTTAAATTTATAAATGTATTTACAAATATTTTCTTAGATATTATATTAAGAATGTTTAAATTGTTAGAACCTACAGACAAGCTGCCATATGACAGCTTTGTGGGTCTACTCAAATTGTTGTACAAAATGTATTTTGTTTTTTAATAAATTAAAAAAAAAAAAAAAAAAAAAAACCGAATCTTTTTCCAATTTTCGGTTTTAAATTTACGTTTGAGAGTCGCTAATATTGTCTTTAACTATTAAATATTACGATTTGAAGTTTTATTCATTAGGTTATTTAAAAAATTAAAATAAATGGTGTTATATTTCAGGGTTTGTACTTTATCTGCCAGTTTCATGTTTCATTTCCATAAGTCAGGTATTTCATTATTACGAGGCGTTTAGGATGATTTTCCGGTTTGGTCTGTTTGCTGTGTTATCCATCGTTAAGTTTGATGAACTTTCTAAAACAAAATAAATTACATAATAATTACAAAATGCATAATAATTAAACTTATTATTATGTTAAATGAAAGCAAATCACTTTGTAAAACATCACTATTTAATCAAAATTATCTACATATTTCAAAACCAAAGGTTTCTTCTTCATGGTAAGATTAACATGTTAATCTTATCTTGACGAAGAAACCTTTGGTTTTGAATTATGAAGATAATTTTCATCAAATAGTGGTGTTTTACAAAGTGATTTATTTTCATTTTAATAAAAATGACGCTACAAAGTGAATTTTAAAATGATTAAAAAAAATAAATTATATATCATATTTGTCATTTATTTTCTATTTCTATTATTTATGTGTATGTATTGTTATTTTTACCATTTTTGTAATATTTCGAAATATGGAAGTAATACATTGCACTACCTCTATAAACATTCTGGAATAAACGATTAATATTATTTTTTTTTTTTTTTCATAGGAAGCAATTACTTTGTGGTTAGACATTATATTATAAAAATAAAACACAAACACTTTGTATTTAACCACGAATTTATTATTGCATATATCGACCGGTTTCACTTCGACCAAGCTTCTTCAGGATATAAATAATAACTAAATGCTAAGACAGAGTTATGGCTAATATATAAGAGTGACAGAGGGAGAAAGAACAAAATTAGAGGGAGACAAAGTATTTGACATAGGTAACGTGGATAATCAAGCAGTGGGAGGGAGACAACAATACAATAATCAATTACTGGGAGGGAAACATCAATACACATCATAATCACAAGTAAATGAACAAACAACAGTTAACTGTAATCTATGAGATATTAAAAAGTTTGTTGTATTTTACATTAACTAAAGGACAATATTTCGATATTATATGATAATATTAATAATGAATCACGCTACAACACATAAATAATATCATGGGTTAGGATGGATTGCGGGAAATAAGTTAAAAATAGGACTATAGGGTGTATTTTTTTGATTTGATAAGTTAATTTGATTATTGAGTAAGTATTCTGACATATTTATAATACAAATAAAAAATATAATACAAATACAAATAAAATTTGAAATACAGGTTGAAACCGGTTACGGTTACAAATAAATTAAGAGGAAACCTAAAAACTATTGCAGTTCACACGCGGTAGAAGTGAAACCCTTGCCCACATAATCTCAACCAATAGGAGCCTTGAAATATGACCTCATATTCAAAGCGGCCAATGTGGTAAGATTATTACATCTCATTCTCTCGCAAGCAAAATCTTACAGAAGTATGTGTTTATCTCGTTTCCGTGTCATCCGAGTTTCCAATCACAACAGTGCCAAACTTCTTTAGCACCATTGTTATTTGAAACTCGGACGAAACGAAAACGACACTAAAAAGAGACATACATAGAGTTAGCAACAAGTTAGAGACAAAGTAGAAATTAGCTTGCGAGAGAAGGAGATAGGAGGTCACTTTTCAAGGCTCCTTTTCGTTGAGATTGTGTGAACTGCACTCGATTTTTTTACATTATTAAAAATATTAAAGTAATATTATTTTTTAGTATCACTCATGGGTTTTATATAATATATGTGTGTTCACAAAAAAATATTCTATCACTTGTATGTAAAGCCCTTGTGTGCGCATAATATTACGAATAAATAATGATAAAACAGCTTACTAATTAGTACAACGGCAGACATACTATTCTTTGAAACAATCCTCTTATCCGAGCACAGTTTATGTTTGAAAACCTGCGCAACGCTCGGCGAGTTTAGTTGTGTAATGTCGCCAAACCCGTCGTTATTATAATAACAGACTTTGATGCTCTTTGCACCGACGCGACGCGACGCTTAGTAGTTGGACCAAATACTTGAGGGTAGCCATTTCAACAGGTAATTGATGAGAGCTCTTGAATGCATAATGTCTAAATGTTGTGGAGGATAGTGGTCACAGGTCTGTACCGTACCAGGTTTGCGGGGAACTATTATACTGTACGGTTCATGGAAATTGAGTCCTTTGTGCCTGACTTGTATTCACGTTTAAACTTTAAAGTTAGAAAACAACTAATTATTGTATCCGATTTAATACGGCGAGTCAAATATAAAATGATTTAATGTCTCACAGCTTTTGGGTTTTGGCTTGTCACAGCTTTCAGAGCAGGGAATAAATTTCTCCACTTGATAATTTTTACACAGCTTTGGAGATCAGCACCATTTTCCATTTTGAACTGTGATTCTTTGAATTGTAATATTTGTTATAAGCAAATTCTCTCAAATAGTACCTCTCGAAACGCACCTTTAGTTACAGAAAAATTCGCTCGCGGTAGAAATGAAACCTTCAAAAAACTAAAGTAGACAAGAGCGGGGAGGCTACGAAGCACAGCACAAAGAGCAGATCGATTATACTATTTCATTCTCTCGCAGGCTAAATCCTATGAATGTGTGTGTTTGTCTCTTTTTAGTAAGACTATTTATCGTTTAACCGAGTTTTAAATCACAACGGTGCCAAAGATTAGTGTTGAAATTATGATAATATCGATTTTTTTTTCTACTTTTTCATTTTTTTTTATTTCTGACCGTTAACGGTTTCATTGCTGTGCACGACCAGTTTGAAACACGTGACCATCAAAAATAAAAAAAGTTTAAAAAAATTATGAGCTTTTTCAAGTTCACTCAAGAAACGTCTTGCGAAAATGCTTTAAACGTGGAATTACGAGTAGAAACATCTCTTTTTTAAAATAGTATCTAGATATTAAATAATGTAGGTTCATAGAAATATGAGCAAACATATTTTTTTAATGTATTGTTTTTTGGTGATAATATAGGTTACTTTTAATTTTTTTACCTTTAATTACTTTCATAGTTCGTCGTAATCTAACATCTAACATACTATATAAAGAGGTAATATTTGTTTGTTTGTGTGTTTGTGTGTTTGTTTGCATCGAATAGGCTCCGAAACTACTGAACCGATTTGAAAAATTCTTTCGCTGTTGGGAAGCTACACCATCCTTGGGTGACATAGGCTATATTATATTTAAAAAAAAAATAGGCATCCTTACTAAAACTTCAATAATGTAACCCAGGGTGTAAAAAAATTACCTAAAATATTCTTTAAATCGCGTGCGCTGCGAAAACTATTAATGATAGAATAAAATAATGTACAACGACTTTATAGAACACATCATTATTTACAAAAAAGCAAATGTCTAACTATTATGGTTATGCCACAATAAGTATTCTTTTATTTTAAAAATTTAATATAAATGTCGCCGCTTGAAAAGGCTCTTTATTTGTATCTTGGTTTGAATCCTTATCAAAATAAATTACTTCATATTCAAGACAACTTTAATACCTTTATGTAACTTTTTGAATTTTTCAATTCGGATATTTAATTAGAAATATATCAAGAGTTTAAAATTGTTAGTATTAGAAAAAGTTTCGGCTACGGGCCGGGCGGGAGAGGAGTCAAGAAATGCAGTGCCAGGGGGGTTGGCGGGACGGGGGAGAGGGAGAGCGGTGGTGGGGAAGGTGGAAGTGGAACGCTGGAGGGGAACGCACGGGAAAGGACATGTAAGGAGTAACATTTTATTTATTTGAATATGGCATATTTTATAAAAGAAAGTCCAAAAAAACGTGCAATTCGCAAAAACCCAGAAACGAGTCCCGGTTCGATCAAGGGAGTTATTTGGTGTGGTAGATCTCTATCTCCCCTAGGGAATAAGGGTATCCGTTTTACCTAAAGAGCGTGCTTTTAAAGATATAAGGGCTGAAAGTTTCGCCCTCTTGAAATTTCTAGAACAGTCTTCCGGAAAGTTCTAGAAGGTTCCATAGAGCTGTAGAAAGTTGTGGAAGGAGTGGTGGAGTATGTCGTGGAATGATCAGGAATAGGGAATCGGGAACATCATTGTGCAACATTCCAGAACACTATCTTATTGTCCTGAGCGAAGCCGGGTAACCCAGCTAGTCAAATAATAAAGAAGTAGAGCGTTTTTTTATCGCGAAGTGGGACTTTAAAATTCAGAATTTCAGGCTCGCAGTACAAATTCTAAATTAAATGATATGGAGATATGCGATGCAAGGCAGTACCAGAGAGGGAATTTTGATTGGCTGTTTTGATCTATTAGTCCAAATGATATCCATTCAAATCTACAAGAAAGGCATTTCTATTTGAAGGTGTGTATATTGGTTACACAATGTTTGAGATTTATAATGCTTTTTGTGTTGTAATAACTGCTTTCTGCGTCGTTATCTCAAAAATCAATATTTTATTGTTTTAAATTAGGGATGCCACGTACCAAAGAGTGCTGTGATTAAAACATATTTTATCACAGGAACTAAAATGGAAGTAACCGCACGCTAATAAATGAAAGGCAATAAGTAGGTTAGGTAATAATAAAATAAAATGGCTATTTCATTGACCCAGCAGAGAAAACATGAGACTTTCCCTTTCCGCTCCACAGAACATAAAAAACTTTCAGTGTTGTTTCATTGAAAACTTGATATTCTATTAATCGTGTCAAAAAAGCTTTCTGCTTTCTCAAATGTTAACCCTTTTCATTCCTTTTTCCATTTCCCGAAGAGAACCGTCAAACAGTCAGTAATAAAATTTGAAATTATAATACGGCATTCCGTATTTTACGAAACATCATAGAATCAATTTGAATAATTTGGAAATTCGTTGAAACGTACAAATTCGAGCTTATAAGTGAAACTCGCTTTTTTCAGTTTAATATTGAAGAGTTTTTTTTCACAAAGCTGTCACGTTTCGAAGTCAAACCTTTCGGCGGGAGATAAATTAAAATTTCTTTTGAACTCTCAATAAAGATCGCGCCGAGAAAATTGGGATCCGTAGTCAAAACTAGAAGCGGAGGGAGTATTATTATTCTTCTTCTTGGTTAAAATTATGATTATTTTGGACGTTTGCATTAACGATGGCAGACGGTTTCGATGTTTGTAACTGGTTCAGTTGAATATTCTGTCTCCGTGGCATAGGAATAAGTTATAGTTTTAGTTCTGAGAAGTTGGATATAGGTTGAATACTCTTATCCTCAATATAGCGTGTTTTGAAAAAAAAAATTATGTTGCTTAGAAGTAAAACCATTTATAATTTAAAAACAGATGAGGCAAAAAATGACAACATTGTGTGAGTCAGAAGCCTCGATAATATACATGACAAAAAAAAAGAAGTAAAAACATCATTTTGAACTGGAAGATGTTTTAGAGTTTTAGAGGCTTCCTTAGTTTTATTTTGTTAATAATTACGGTTTACTGCAATTTGTGCTGATGCTACCTTTTTTCTACAATGCAACTTTTTTTTTTTTTTTATTGTTTAATTTATAACATTGTTGCAGCATTGAACATAATAAATATTTTTTATTTTTTTATTATTTCTTTCATCCACAAAAAATATCATGAAAATATATAAGACAATTTGTCTATTTGTTGTAATTTTTAATTAATAATGTGACATACAAATATCATGAGTTGCTTTACTGACAAAGAAACTACAATTAAAGTTATTTGTCCGTCTTCAAAATATTATATAACTTTGTAATTATAAACTTATTTTTCAATCTTCTTATTACTTCAATCTGTGCTACCCAGCTAGACAACAAAACAACAATCATCTATCATTTTCTGTCTCCATGACAACACCTATTTAAAATTCGAACTTTTCTGAACAATTTCCAAATTTTCATTCTGAATCAAATTAAACTCTTTTATAGTATCAAGTCCAATTAGAAAATTGTATTTGAATTCTTTTCCATCTTCAATATAAACATCAATTTTCTTCTCTATATTAAATATCTTAATTTTTATTGTTGTTAAGCCTTTTGTCTTTTTTACACCATTAATCGTTAGTAAGTTTGTATTATTATATATATTTTTTCCTTCTTCCTTTATTCTTAATAATTTAGAATTTATTATGGAAACATTAGATTCAGAATCATATATACCAAATATGTCTAATTTTCCTTCTAATGATAGTTTTAATTTATATAATGGTGTAATTATTCGTTTTTTGACTCATTATCATTCAGTTCAACATGTAATACAGTGTTGTTTATATTCTTATTATATTTTCTCTTGTTCTCATAATCATCAGTTTGTTTAAACAGGCATTTCTCTTCAGAGTGGATAAGGCTACCTTTATTTAATTTTTTACAAGTTTTGCAGGGCTTAATTTTATCAACTCTTACTTTATTAACAAATGCATTTCTCTTGAATTTATCATAATTATTTTTATTGACTGTTTGTTCATGTTTATAAATTTCATTGAATAGATTTGCAGTCGATGTTATAGATTCCTTATCCATTTTGTACATTATATAATCTGGTAGACCCATAACAATAATATAAATCAATGTCTGTGTGTCAATATTTTTATTTATCTCTAATAACAATCTTTCTTTCTTTGTGGCATATTCTCGTAATGAACCTTTTTGAAAGAAACGCCTGGAAGAGGAAGAGGGGATAAAAATGACCAACCACTTCCAAGAAAACATTAAACTGTTTTGGAAGGAGGTCAAAAAGTCCCGGAGTGGTCCAGAGAACGGAAGCATGAAAGTGATAAAATCGAAAGATGGTCAAATGTTGACGAATGATAAAGAAATTAAAGAGAGATGGATGAAATATTTCGAAGAAGTCTTCGAAAGTAACCCGGGTGACTGTGATCCCAGCGGTGAATCGGGTGTGAACGATGATGTAGTGAATGTTACCAAAATCAGCATGGATGAAATAAAAAGATCTATTAAATGTATGAAAAATGGTAAGGCTGTGGGTTTCGACAATATTTCTGCCGAATACTTTAAGGGAGATAGCCGTATTATTCTCACATGGTTGTGCAAACTTTTTAACGAATGTTTAGAGGAGGGTTACACGCCACTAGATTGGAGAAGGGCTGTAATCATACCATTGTACAAAGGTAAAGGGTCACGTATCGAATGTGGGAATCATAGGGCTATTAGCCTTCTTAGTTCAGTCGGCAAGCTATATGGTAGAATATTGATTGAAATGGTAAGAATGGAAACGAAAGATAAAATATGGGATGTGCAAGGTGCGTTTATGAGTGGAAGAGGGTGCATGGACCAGATTTTCTCATTGCGTATGCTCACTGAGAAGTTTCTTGCAAAAAACCAGAAACTCTTCTGTGCCTTTGTAGATCTACAAAAAGCATACGACCGAGTTGACAGGAAAAAGCTATGGAAGGTATTGTCCAAGTATGGAGTGAATACGAATCTCATACAGGCAATTGCGTCTCTATATGAGGGAAGCGTTGCATGTATTAGGGTGAACGGCGATTTTACGGGGTGGTTTGACATCACAAAAGGTGTTAAACAAGACTGCGTAATGTCGCCGTGGTTATTCAATCTATACATGGATAATTGTATGCAAGAATTGAAAGAGATGGGATTGGGTGCGAAATTGAGTAATCTGAAAGTATGTTGCCTTTTGTATGCTGATGATGCGGTGCTGATATCTAACAGTATGGAAGATCTACAGTCTCTCGTGTCAAGGATGAACGAAGTATGTATGAATAATGAGTTAATGATGAATGTAAGTAAGTCTAAAGTCATGGTGTTTGAAAGAGAGAGTACGAAAACAGTATGCAATATAGTTGTGAACGATGAATACTTGGAGCAGGTGGATGAGTTTGTTTATTTGGGAAGTATGTTTACGAGAGATGGGAAGGCTGAAAGAGATATTGAAAGAAGGGTGAATGCAGGTAACTCTATTAATGGAGGACTGAACGCCGTTGGCACCAACAAAAAACTGTCCAAAGACGCGAAACTAGCCGTCCATAATGGAGTACTGGTACCTCCCCTGATGTATGGCATTGAAGCATGGAACTGGTAGAGGAAGGATGAAAGTAGACTGAATGCTGTAGAAATGAGATCCCTGAGGCGTATGTGTGGTAAAACCATGTATGATCGTGTGAGAAACGCGGAGATCCGCAAAGAATGCAAGGCTGATGTAAGCGTAATGAGTAAGATCAAGAAAGGAACGCTCCGATGGTTCGGGCATGTAGAGAGAATGAAAGAGGAAAGGAGTGTAAGGAGAATATATGACGCAAATGTGAATGGTAGAAGAAGTCGGGGACTCCCGAGAAAGACATGGCACGACCAAGTGAATCAGATACTTGAGTCGGGCCATGTCAGGAGTCAGAATAATAGAAGAGCATGTATGAGACGGTGTATGAATGTGAACGAGGCAAGGAGTGTGTGCCAAGACCGAGTTGTTTGGCGGTCCGTCCTCTCTGCCTACCCCTGCGGAGAAACGGCGTGATGGTTAGTTAGTTAGTTAGTTAGTTTTACCTTTTTGAAATTTAAAGGCAAATGCAAATTTAACTTGTGACCAATCTTTGTTTCCGTATGTTTCATCAAGTAAATACTTTATCAATTTTTTCTGCCTCCTTTAATATCTCGAAACGTGTACATTCATTTTCAAAATCATTGATCCATTGGTGTACATTTGATGTTTTTCCTGAAAACTTCTCGAGTAAAAATCTTTCTGCTATTTTTCCTAGATTTTTATTTTCAGTACTTATATTATTGTCAGAAAGTTTCGTGTAATATATAATTTCTTCCAGGTATTGGTCACCGAATTGTAAATTCTCACCTTCATCTAAGTAAATTTTCCTCAAATCTTGTATTAAGGGAAACCATATTTTCCGTGTTTGATATCTTTTCTTTAGAGAATTCTTAATTTTGTTATAAACATCCGTAGTCGTTATGGCGGTATGTTTGCTTGCATGTTTTAAATCATCGGGAATATAAAAAATATCCATCGGGTGTCTCGATTGAGGTTACGCAGATCACATTGCTTTTTTCCATCCGATGCTGCTGACACTGTAAATGTGAATCTTAATTTTTCCATTTCTAAGGTTATTATTTCTCTTCAATAAAATTGTAGTTTTATAAGACAATTTGTCTATTTGTTGTAATTTTTTATTAATAATGTGATATACAAATATCATGAGTTGCTTTGCTGACAAAGAAACTACCATTAAAGTTATTTGTCCGTCTTCAAAATATTATATCACTTTGTAATTATAAACATATTTTTGAATCTTCTTATTACTTCAATCTGTGCTACCCAGCTAGACAACAAAACAACAATTTTCTATAATTTTCTGTCTCCATGACAACACCTATTTAAAATTCGAACATAAAGGAATCCTATGCATTTCTAGGTAGGTACCTATTCCTTTACATATCTACTACACTATGTAAAGAGGTAAGGTTTGTTTGTTAGTTTGTTTGTTTGCATCGAATAGGCTCTGAAACTACTGAACCGATTTGAAAAATTCTTTCGCTGTTGGGAAGCTACACTATCCTTGAGTGACATAGGTTATATAATATTTTCAAAATAATTAGGGATCATTACTAAAACTCCAATAATGCAACCCAAGGTGTAAAAAAATTACCTAAAATATTCTTTACATCGCGTGCGATGCGAAAACTATTGATGATAGAATAAAATAATGTACTACGACTTTGTAGAACACATCATTATTTACAAAAAAGGTCGTGAGAGCATATGTCTAAATATTATGGTTATGCCACAATAAGTATTCTTTTATTTTAAAAATTTAATTAATATGTCGCCGCTAGAAAAGGCTTTTTATTTGTATCTTGGTGTTAATCCTTATCAAAATAAATTACTTCATATTCAAGAAAGCTTAAATAAATTAATTTAAATTTTTGAATTTTTAAATTCGGATATTTAATTAGAAAGATATCACGAGTTTAATAATATCTAAAATTAATGTGTTTTGCATTGATGAAAACAAATGTACTAATAATAATATAATAATAATATAATCTACTTCTACTATTTACACTATATAAAGAGGTAAGGTTTGTTTGTTTGTTTGTTTGTTTGCATCGAATAGGCTCTGAAACTACTGAACCGACTTGAAAAATTCTTTCGCTGTTGGGAAGCTACACTATTCCTGAGTGACATAGGCTATATAATATTTTCAAAATAATTAGGGATCATTAGTAAAACTCCAATACTGCAACCCAAGGTGTAAAAAAATTACCTAAAATATTCTTTATACATCGCGTGCGCTGCGAAAACTATTGATGATAGAATAAAATAATGTACTACGACTTTGTAGAACACATCATTATTTACAAAAAAGGTCGTGAGAGCATATGTCTAAATATTATGGTTATGCCACAGTAAGTATTCTTTTATTTTAAAAATTTAATTAATATGTCGCCGCTTGAAAAGGCTTTTTATTTGTATCTTGGTGTTAATCCTTATCAAAATAAATTACTTAACATTCAAGACAGCTTCAATACCTTTATTTAACTTTTTGAATTTTTCAATTCGGATATTTAATTAGAAAGATATCACGAGTTTAAAAATGTTAGTATTAGAAAAAAGTTTCTGCTACGGGCCGGGCGGGAGAGGAGTCAAGAAATGAAGTGCCAGGGGGGTTGGCGGGACGGGGGAGCGGGAGAGCGGTGGCGGGGAAGGTGGAAGTGGAACGCTGGAGGTTAACGCACGGGAGTAACATTTTATTTATTTAAATATGGCATTGCAACGCATGCCGGGAAACAGCTAGTATATAATATAATATCTTATTACAGTCGTGGGTTGGTTACATTTTAAGTATATTTGGCCTCTTTACTTTATATTTTCTTCCTTTTCTTGTACCTTCTATAGTTATAAAAATTGTATATTTCAATGACAATAACATTCAGTTACTTAAAAAGTTAAAAACATAAGATAATAATGCGTTAGTAAGTTAATATCTATTAAAAAAAATAATGAAAAACGTATCTTAATGAATTTTTACGCCAATTAAGAGTGCTAGCTCTTGTGCTTGGCGTAGGAGTTATTTCATAATAATCTAATTATGATAACATAATTTAACAAAGAGTGTACAACAAATATAAACTTAAGCACTAGGATGTTGTGACGTTAATTTTCAATATGACACGGAATGAAGTTATAACATTTTTTTTTAATGATATGAAATCGGTAATTTTTTTTACTTCTTCAGGAAGACTATTAAAATATTTTATGCCTTTGTAAATCTTATAATTTTTAATGTATTAAACAAAGTCGGGTTAGTTACACTATTTATAACTCGAGAACGGCTGGGTCGATTTTGATAATCTTTGATTTGTTGGCTATGTCTCTGCCACGGATAACATAATAACTATAACTATTAAAACATCACAAATATTAACAAAAAAAAATAGTTATTAAGAAAATTCTTTTCCCCGTACATTTTGTATGGAACGAATTCTCATATTTTGAAAGAGCTGTGGGCATTTTGTGATAAGTACCTAAAACATTGAGTAGTGAGAGAGTTCCAAACATTCAAAAACGTCAAATGTCAATGCGCTGATTGTTTTGCTTTTATTCTTTCAAACATATAATGCTGCTTCTCTTTCTTACACACTAAATGTCAATAGTCGAAAATGAGACAAACGGTGAACGTATGTCTTCACCCATCCAAAGGAAAGATACAATAATTATAATAAAAATCCCTCACACGTATAAAGAAAATTAAAAGCATTTTTTTTACATCAGCTCACACATGAGGCCCGAAGAAAATTATTTTCCTCAGGACCTATGTCATCTTAGGGGATGCTGTGTGGAGGGTCTATTTAAGGAAGGGAAGGATTGGAAGTTCTGGGAAGGAAAAAGGTATGTGGGGTGGGTAGGAATCTGGGTCAGTATGTCCGGGAGTGACGGACGTATGATTCCATCCCTCCAACTGCGATGCAAGGCGATGGGTCGAGAGAGTCCAGCTGGAAAGGTCAAAAGGTCTCCCTCAACCAGTCAAACGTCATACCATGAACCCGGGAACCCCTGCTAAATCACCAGACAAAGCGAACTACTTATTGTGACCTATGGGTGACGTATGACAGAGGTGTTGGTTATACAATACATGGTTCCCGGGGCGGTGGCACCCATACTCGCCTCCCAAATTCCGCCTATAAATCCGTACTCAATACCATCTCTGATACTGACAAAAACAAAACACGGATAGTTGCGCATTGATGTTTGCTTCGTTGTGTAATTTTTAACTTAATAAAAAAACTGAATTTAATTTAACAGCTATTGATTCTGAGGCGGTGCGAAGTCCGTCGGGTCAGTTAGTATATATATATATATTGTTACGTTTTTAATATTGTTCTGGGTTCACAAACTAATAAAAACAACACGATTTTCAGTAACACTATTTATTTGCATTCCATTTACATTAATACGGCTTTATTTATTTGACAGGCATCTAACTATCCCCAGATTTTATTTGTACTGCTTTGTTATTTTTCGTTTCCATGGTGATATCTTTATTTATAGTTTCCTTGGTGATCTATTTTTTTACACTAGTGCTGCCATAGGCACCAAAATGTTCTTCCCATTACATTGCCCCCTCCTTAGGGCTGTTTCGTCCCGGAACAGGCCCCGAATTCTCTTCATGAAGGTATCGGCAATCTAGTCCTCGATTGCATCGAGCCGACGCAAAGAAATGACAAGCTACAGTTTTACCATCACTTGCTTCTGACCCTTTGTGGTAACAGCATACCAGAACCAATATGCCAGTGTATCGGAAGATCTCTTCGAACATGCTCCGCAAGATCCTCCAGTCCAGCCCAATCCCACGGCCACCGAGCTTCGGGATCCCTATCCGGTTGATATCAGACTGCAACAAGCGGTCCCTCAAAACCATCAGACAGTCCCAATTGGTTCGGTACTCCGGCGTAACTTGGGTTGTCTCCCTGGTCACCAAGCAGAAGATTGGTGGTCCTTCCCTGTTGAGTTGCGCCACCTCTCCGATAGCTGGTGCTTGCCGCTCCAACTCCTGTTTCACTAGAAACTTATGCTGCAAAACCCTTGAAATTCCCGTGACATGTCGAAGTCGTGTGTCACGCAGAAGGCCAGAGCATGCTCCTTTGAAAGCCCGAACAGGTCCTGCGCTATTTCTTGTGTCACTCCATGTCGGGTCTTGTGCCCCTCGCTAGCCTGGGACATGAATTGTTCAAAGGTAATTTCCTCCTCAGGGACCTTGCAGACTCGAACATGCTGTTCCGGATCATCCTGATTGTCACCCAGGAAGGGAGCAAGCCGGTTGAAGTGGACGATCCGTGGTTTCCCGTTGGGCCTCTTCCTTATCCTGTAGACCACATCGTTGATCCGCTTCAGCACCTCATAGGGACCATCCCAAGACCGTTGGAGTTTTGGAGAGAAACCTTGGCGCCTACGGGGGTCGAAGAGCCAGACTAGTTCGCCAGATTGATAGCCCCCCTTCTCTGCCTTGACATCATAATGTTCCTTCATCCGGTCACTAGCAGCCTCGATATTCACACGGACCCGGTCGTGGGCATCATCCAGACGCCTACGAAGGTCTGACACGTAGTCCTCACCAGCTACGTCTTCTTTCGGTTTACATCCGAACTTCAGGTCACAGGGCAATCGTAACTCTCGTCCAAAGAGCACACTTCCAGGCGTCTGCCCCGTAGTTTCATGAACCGCCGATCGGTAAGCCAACAGGAACAAGGGCAGGTGTCGGTCCCAGTCTCTTTGGTGATCCGAGACAACCTTCGCCAGATGTCTGCCGATTGTACGGTTCATTCTTTCAACCATTCCATCAGACTGCGGGTGCAGTGCTGTAGTCCTCGTCTTCCTAATTCCCAGGATCTCGCACATTTTCTGGAACACTGCAGATTCGAAATTACGTCCTTGGTCCGAATGTAGCTCCAGAGGCACACCAAATCGACTGACTAGCTCCGTGACCAATGCCTCCGCTACGGTAACTGCTTCCTGGTTGGGAAGTGCATAGGCTTCAACCCACTTGCTGAAATAGTCGATAGCGACCAGGATATACTTGTTCCGGTTTTCGGTTGTAGGGAACGGTCCAGCTATATCCACAGCGATTCTCTCGAACGGGCTACCTACGTTGTACTGTCGCATCGGTGCTCTTTTCCTCTTGTACGGTCCATTGGCCGTGGCGCAAGTCACGCACTTTCTGCACCAATCCTTGACATCTCTTTTGCAGTTCACCCAGTAGAAGCGTTCCCGGACCTTTTCTAGGGTCTTCTTGACTCCCAAATGCCCACCGGAGGTTCCATCGTGCAACAACCGAAGGATTTCGGGAATGCGTTTCCTTGGAACCAGCATCTGTAACTTACGTGGTTCTCCATCCTG
Source organism: Limnephilus lunatus (assembly GCA_917563855.2). Lineage (NCBI taxonomy): Eukaryota > Metazoa > Arthropoda > Insecta > Trichoptera > Limnephilidae > Limnephilus > Limnephilus lunatus. The sequence continues at coordinate 22,542,104 of OU830604.1, read as the reverse complement.
CGTTTCCAATGCCCTTCTAAGAACCCCATTTTCCAATTCAATGGAATCCCACTGAGCCCAGTATGATTTGACGTTTGGAGAAGAAGAAGCGCCGTTCTCCCAAGTTGGCCGCTGAATCGCCTTCTTCCACTCTACCAGATATTTCAGTTCGGGGTCAGCCTCTTGGTCCTTCCCGATTTCTGCAGGTTCCCAATCCTCATCCATGACTCCTGTTCTACACACTACTGCTGACTTCTCCTCCATCCGCCAGCAGTGGATGCAATCCTCCGCGCAAGGTCTCCTGGATAGAGCGTCTGCGTTCCGGTGGAGAACTCCAGCTCGATGTTCGGATTCATAATCATATTCCTGCAACCGTTCAATCCATCTCGCCACCTGTCCCTCGGGATTTTTGAAGTGCAAGAGCCATTTGAGCGTCGCATGATCTGTCCTCAGCAGGAAATTCCTCCCGTAAAGGTACTTGTGAAAATGCTCCACCGACTTAACAACTGCCAGTAATTCCCTTCGCGTCACGCAATAGTTGCGCTCAGGTCTAGACAGTACCTTGCTGAAGTACCCGATGACTTTCTCCTCCCCTTCCTGGACTTGCGACAGAACGCCTCCCATACCCACGTTGCTGGCGTCTGTATCCAATATAAACTTCCCTTCTGGTTTGGGATAGCTCAAGATAGGGGCATCGGTTAACTTCTGCTTCAAGTTTTCGAACGCCTGTTGGCAGTGAGAGTCCCAGGCAAAACAATTTTTTTCTTCGGTGAGCCTTGTCAATGGTTTGGCAATATCTGCAAACCCATAGACGAACCGTCGGTAGTAAGTGCAGAGGCCAAGGAAGCTTCTCAAATCGTGCTTGTCCTTCGGTACTGGCCATTCATTGACGGCACGGATTTTTTCTGGGTCGACTGAGACTCCCCTTTCGGATACCACATGACCGAGATAATTGACCTGTTCTTGAAAAAGGTTGCACTTCTTGGGATTAAGTCTCAAGTGGGCGCACTGCAAACGCAGGAACACCTGTTCCAAGTTCTTCAGGTGTTCCTCAAAGGTTTTGCCAAGGATGATGATGTCATCCAGATAGACCAGGCATGTTTCCCACGATAGCCCTCTTAGTATATGTTCCATCAGCCGCTCAAACGTAGCAGGAGCATTACAAAGTCCAAATGGCATCACTGTGAACTGCCAGAGTCCCGTCCCGGTAGAAAAAGCCGTCTTCTCCTTGTCTCTTGGGTCCAACTCCACTTGCCAATACCCGCTCTTCAAATCCAGAGTAGAAAATACTTGACAGCCTCCCAAGGTGTCCAACGTGTCATCGATCCGGGGTAAAGGGTAGCTATCCTTCTTGGTCACATCGTTGAGTCGTCGGTAATCCACACAAAAACGTGTGGTCCCATCCTTCTTCTTCACCAGTACCATTGGCGAAACCCATGGGCTGTTTGATGGCTCAATTATCTTCCCTTTCTCCATGTCCCGGATTATCTGTTCAGCTTCGTCACGTCTCGCAAATGGTAATCGCCTAGGGACTTGTCGGATAGGGTTCGCGTTCCCTGTTCTTATGCAATGCTGTACGACGTCGGTCCTTCCTAACAACCCGTTCGAGCCTTCGAAGACATTCTGATATTTGCTGATCAGCGTTTCGACAGCGTTCCGTTGTCTGGCAGGAAGTCCCCTACTGGCCCGTTCAACGAGATCTTTTAGCTGGTCTGGAAGCTTATTCGATGTCACGGTCATGTTGTTAACTTGCCGAACAACCGCCAAAACAGGTGAACCATGCCCTAACCGAGTGCCTTTCTTCAGGGTTACCGGGTAGTCATTGACATTCATTACCCTGATGGGTATTTCTTCACGGGTGCGGATTAGCGCCTTACCGACCAAAATTCCTTGTCCGAGTCCCGCACCGTCCCTCTCGGGTTCCAAGATAACAGTTTGCCCCGGTGGACTCCATGTATCTAGACACGCGGTAATCAGTGTCTCACTGCACTGGGGTAGCAGAGTATCCGCACTAAGGATCACAGACACCGTTTCGCCACCCCCCTTCTGCAGTACCACTTCCTCGTTGTTGATCCATATGACTCCCTCTCTCAGGTCCAGCTTACAGCCTAATTTCGACAGCAGGCCCATCCCGAAGATCACTTCTTCCTCTATGTCAGCGACTAGAACTTGATGCTTGAAGGTGGTGTTGCCAATTTCGAAAAGGGCGGCTGTCTCCTCGTGAACGCACGCCAACTCCCCTGTTGCCGTACGTAGTTTCCATCGTGACGACACGATCCTTGCCTCGGAGGCAGCAATATCTGGTCTTATGATCGATGCAGTTGCTCCTGTGTCCAACAACAGTCTGCGACTTTTTCCATCCACCAGACCCTCTATGTCAATTCCGTTAGATCCCCCTCCAAGTGTCGCTATAGTTACGGATGTTTCAAGGGCCTCGGTAGTACGGATCGATGGTTGCCCCTTCCCATCAACCCTTTTTAGTTTTCCGAGGTTTGTCTCCTTGATTTTGGGCATTTATTACGAAGGTGTCCTGTCTGACCACAGTTCCAGCAGCGTATCTCCCTTTTCTGTACCTTCAAAGCCTCCAGGACACGCTTCACTAATTCCTCCATGGATGGTTGCGATTCTTCCCCCGTGGTCTCCAGAGCACGTACCCGAGCTTGGCTTCTCACGGACTGCTTCACTGCCTCGAACTCCAGAGCTTGCGTCAACGCCTCACTCAGCATCTTCGGACGTGCCAACTTGACGGCCTGCTGCGTTTCACCCTCCCGCAGTCCGTCCAAGAATCTGTCGATGGCCAGACTCTCGTAGACATCGTCAGTCACTGTTGGGTAGGCGCCTCTAACCAGGCGGACGATGTCAGCTTCGAATTCTTGCAACGTCTCGTTCGGCTTTTGGAAGCGGTTCTTCAATTGCGAGCGATAGATCTGCTCCATGTGACGATGACCAAACCGCATTTCCAGACATTGCGTCAACTGCTCATAGTCCTGGCGCTCTATCAGCGGAATAGTTTGCAATACCCTTACTGCATCTCCCCGCAGCGACAGGCACAGCATCGACGCCTTCTTGATACCTGGCCATTCATTTATCATGGCCGCGGTCTCAAAGAGCGTCAGGTATTCCTCCCAGGAAGATTTTCCGTCGAAGGTGGGTAGGTCATTTCTCAACTGGGTCAGGACCATCCTTTCCTCGACGTTAGCGTTTGGGGGCCTTGATAAATTCTTTACATCCATGACGGTGCTCTCACCACCAGTCGCGTGGAGTCGCTCCTCTATTCTCCGGATGCGTTCTTCCATGTCGACTATTTTCTCGTTGAAACAGCAAAAAATGTTGTCTAGCTTCCCTTCCAGCTGCGTCCTCATGTCACCGATGCTTTGGGAGGTTGCTTCCAGTTTGGTGTCGATATGTCGACAGAGGTCATCAATTCCGCCAGTCGTTTCGAAAGAAAAACTCTCTGGATCTTCACCAGTGTTCGCGAGAGCCACTCGTAGCCGTTGTTGCAGTACACTCTTCGTCCCCGTTGTCTCCAGGTCACGTTCCTCAAGTTCTCGCTTTAATTCCATTACCTTTAAGTCCATCAATCTGTTTTTCTTGGTCGCCATTTTTCTTGTCACCGTATAATGTTAAACAATTTATTATCCTGATCCGAACTCTCACTGTTGCAGTTTGTTTTTTTTTTTTTGGAACCCCACACCTGACACCAATTGTTACGTTTTTAATATTGTTCTGGGTTCACAAACTAATAAAAACAACACGATTTTCAGTAACACTATTTATTTGCATTCCATTTACATTAATACGGCTTTATTTATTTGACAGTCATCTAACTATCCCCAGATTTTATTTGTACTGCTTTGTTATTTTTCGTTTCCATGGTGATATCTTTATTTATAGTTTCCTTGGTGATCTATTTATTTACACTAGTGCTGCCATAGGCACCTAAATGTTCTTCCCATTACAATATATATATATATATATATATTAACTAAAAATATTGGAGTAAAGAAAACAACAGTCTGCAGTTTTGCATCTCATCCAAATGTAAGGTCAAAAGGCCTCCTTCAACCAGTCTCTCTCGATCCGGCCTGCCACGCAGCGGATGGACAGACGCATTTGCCGCCAAACGTCACTCGATGAACCCGGGCACCCCTGCAAAATCACCAAACGTAGCGAACCACTTGGGGCGACCTATGGGTGACGTTTGACACAGGTTTGGTTATTTATTAAGAAAATCACAAAAAATATAAATCCGTACACAATGCCATCTCTCTGATACTGACAAAAAAAACACGGACAGTTGCGCATTGATGATTGCTTCATTGTGTAATTTTGAACTAAAAATGGGTGTGCTTTAGACCACACGACTGAAGTAAAACTTCCCTATCCCTATCCCTATCCCTATCCCTATCCCTATCCCTATCCCTATCCCTATCCCTATCCCTATCCCTATCCCTATCCCTATCCCTATCCCTATCCCTATCCCTATCCCTATCCCTAACAGTTATTGATTCTGAGGCGGTACGAAGTTTGTCGGGTCAGCTAGTATAGAATAAATAGAAGGGGATTTTTGATGTTAAATTCATGCCTCAATGATGAGTTAAGTTTTAGTTTTTTGATTACATTTTCTTTGAATATGTAATCTTTTTTGTAAAGGTCGTTTATTTTTGGTACTTTGAACAATGATGATGAAGGGAAAGTTGGTTGTTTTTCTCAAAATTACTTTATAAAACTAATTTATTTTTGTACCACTTTAAATCTTGAATAACTTATATTATCAAGACAACTCGAAATTTGAATTGAATTCTTAAAAAATATATATATTGCATGCTTACGAAAAAGTTCTACGAGATAACACTGTCAAATGTGTGTATTAGTTGCATAGGAAGGTACATATGATTTTATGTTTAATACCTAGGGCTTTCTCCAAGGTACATAATAGTTTAAAAATATATTTTATTTATGAAGAAAAAACGGCTTGAAAATATACTAGCGCGGTATTCGTTTAATCATTTTTTAAAAGAGAATTCTGTTCACACCCGTCGCGTCGCGTCGCGCCGTTACAAAAACCGTGCCCGAAAATTAACATTTATGCATAGTTGGCGTGAGAAAAAACAAAATGGGACTGTGGAAACAAAAACACACTGCGTTGCATTACGCTGATTATAATTTTCATCTCGTTTTGAGGCGACGCAATTTGCCTCTGGGACAACACGATACATCACACCATAGCAGAACACGGCACCGCTAAAATGTGAACACGTACATAATAATATACTTACATGTGTGGGAATTATATATTATGGTAACTTTAAAAAAAGGCTAAGCTGTGTACATGACATAGACCTTCAAAATTACATCAGGAAAGCAACGCGGCGGAGTGACAACTTCAGAATAAGGCTGTAAATGGACGAATCAAAAACTGAATATAGAATTTATTCTCGATCAATCTTTAACCTACTACCTAGGATTTTTATTGAAAGTATTTATATATGTTTTTTATTTCCTTATGAGTACAACCCCAAATTGTAATATTTATTTAAATTAAGACAATATTAGCGAAACTCAATCGAAAATCTGGAGACAGAAAAATCAGAAAAAGATATTGGCACCTTTGGGATTCGAACCCAGGAACTTTCTAGTCCCAGGGGTGTCAATATCTTTTTCTGATTTTTCTGTCTCCAGATTTTCTATTGAGTTTCGCTAATATTGTCTTCATTTCATAAAGTATTTATATATTTCCATGAATGCTTTTTTTGTTCACCAATTTCCCTGGTTCGTTAAAGTTTTACGAACGTTTTATAATACCTACATGCAAAAACAAATCTAATTTGAATAAAATAATACCTAGTCAGAGAAAAAACATTTTTTTAATTGGCTTTAGATAATAATAATTGTTTTATTAACCTCATTTTGTTTGTTATAAGTAGAGATAATGATAATGATAATGTCCCTGGGATCTCTCGTGCTGAGAATTTCATTTACATATTAAAATTTAATCACATGAACAATATGAAATAATTATAAATATTATTATCTAGTGTTTTTTTTCGAAATAGTCATAAAATAAATTGGAAAGTGTTTTTAGTGCAGTTGAATAGTTTCATGGTCTCTTTTTCTGATCGCATTATATTTTGTATTCAACCTTGCAACTGAGATTAAAATGATATAATGTTGTTGTGGTTTTAGAGTGAGAGTGGGATTTTATTGTAGAGTTTAGTACCATAGCACATGAAGCTTTTTCGCCCGAATGTTGTATAGGGCAGGCCATAAACAAATGCACCTTTGTAATCGTGCTAGCGGCGATTCACTTATGCGTGGTTTCTCTCTTCTGGGAAATTTAGTCTTCTAACTTTCAAGGAGAGTAACGTGCTTTATGGGTAAAACATTTTTACAATTACAATGATTTTGTTCTTTTCTGTTCAACACTGATTCTGTTCTGTTTTAAAAAACAATGATGCACGCCGCCAATTTCATTCGCATCACCAATTACAGAGTATTAATCAATGCCAAAGTTTTTAATTAATTCATGATTTAAAAATTTCTAAGAAACCGGCCGGAAAAAAAACAAGGCGGCCATGGAGTAAAAAGAAATTGATTACAGATATTTTCCCTAACAAACTGTCTCGGGCAGAGGAGATATTCCATGACCTTCCAGCAGCCGGATTTAACCCCAGCTGACTTTTTTTAATGGAACATATTTGTGTATATATATATTTTATCTTACAAGTCAATTGTACGTAAATAAACTATCCACCATTAAAGTAGAATATCCATCAAGAAATGGTCAACATGCACCAGATTTGGGTCGAAAAGTTTTTGAAAATCTAAGGGCCTGCTTTGAAGGGCCTGCTGCGGCCATTTTGACAAAATTATTTTTACCAAATTATTTTCCAGGATATTTTTGTTCTTATCAATAATCATTTATTTAAATACAATCTGTTTTTATTTTTATTGATTATTTCAAAAGTGCAGATGTTTATGGCCCACCCTGTATTATTCAAAAACATATCACATCCTTGATATGTTTTTGACCCTGAGATCCGACTATACGTGTAATTTATTTCTTGTGTTTTGTATGAATGTAAATGATTTTATTTTACGTTTTAGAAAAAGGTTGTTTTTGACATGAACTGAATATTGTAATAACATACCTAAGAATGCCCTAAACCAATCATTCACTCATGTTCACTCAATTTGCACAATCCAGAAACCACACCAAATGTTGCACTTGTTGCACTTGTTCTGTCCTTAAATTATCAAAGATAGTTAAATATCTGGGGATAATCATAGACAACCAACTACGTTTGGAAGCCCATATCGATTAACAGTAAAAAAACTCCGCAAACTCTGCCATATATTCTGCTCCCTTGGGTCCATCCTAGATTTACAGATCCTAAAAAGCGTATACTTTGCCTTTTTCCAATCCATAGCAACATATCGTATTGTGGGATGGGGTGGTTGTGCTGAATCCATTGTCAATCCAATTATTACATTTCAAAAACTAATTTTGAGGATTATATTTAAATGCCAACCTACCCATCCCTCAAAGGAACTCTTTACTAAAATCAAGGTCTTAGATATTTGACAGTTATTTACTATGATAAGCATATGTTATATATGGCAAAAAAATCTACTGATGGCTCCATAACATCAAGCACTCACCCGCTTCTCATCAAACCTGGGTTGCGTGGTCCCTAAAACTAAAACCTCATTCGCTCAACGTCAATTCTGGTATATCGCTCCTAAACTATACAATGCTTTTTCAGTAATCAATTATTACCTATTAGTAATATAGGTACCCTGTACCAAGTTCTAACTACCTACAATTTTTAAATTTTGCTTTCAAAAATTTTCTTTGTTCTTCTCACTTGTCCCCTGAAATGGAGCGTCCCGCTGTTCTTGGCTTGTCTTCAATTGGTGCCCATAGATAATTTCAGAAGCATAGGTTTTACTGCCAATACCTGTCGAGACGCGTAATTTACAGTTTTTTAAATTAAAAATTTATGCATGCAAACATTTTCCGATATAAAGTCACATAATTCTAAATCTCTCTCTAAAGTCCGTATAAAACATTGAATATTAGAAAAAGGAAGTGATTTCTTCAAACAACACATAAGAGCTCAATATTTATAATATGATTAATAATATTAATTATTAAAAAAAATATGTACTTACTCTAGCGCATCTATTTTTCAATTTATTTCGTAGAACGAACTTTGAAAGCGACCATAAACATGTGCTCTCGTGTAGAAGAATAGTTACCAAATTTTACTTTTATTTTTATTTTAAGAAGAATAATACTTATCAATTTTTTTTTTCATTTTTATTTCAATCTTCTTAATATATCTTTTTATTCTTTATTTCTCAGCTTTCTTGTATATCCTATTTTTATTTGTATTAGTATTTTTTAGTTTTATTAATACTTAAATATGTTCTTTTTTCTCTCCTCTCCTTATATTTTATTATCTGTTTTTATAAAATAATATTTCATGTATGACTACCACAACACGGGCAATAGCCTAGAAATTTTTTTGGCTAAAATGTATTATTAGTCCAGTCAAGATGTACATCCGCACTTGCAAAAGGTCCCGTCATTCTGATTTTTTTATATGTTGTTAGGACCTAAACCAGTATTAAAAAAAAAATTTGCAACTTCGAAAGTGATGTGCGGGCGGCGGTGGACCCAAAAAACCAGGAAATTTTCGGATTTTTTTCATTTTTTGCTCAATATCTCGGTGAAGGAAGGGTCTGACCGGTGTAGTCAGTACACATACTTTTGAAAAAGACTAAATTTCCTATAATTTGAGACCAAAGCAAGCTATATATAGCCATTGGTTTCCAAGATATAGTTCTTCGAAAATAGGCCATTTTTTCCAAAAAGTGAAATTTTTTCGAAATTGTCACTTATTTTGTAAAATAATTTCTAAAATGCGAATCCCACGTCAAATATTATATGGAATAAAGTTGTTTTAAATTTAATTAACTTTTATGTGAAACTAAATTTATATCTGTAGACATAACGGTTCTCTAAAAAATGGCAGATAACCAAAAACAGTCATAAGTGGGTTTTGGGGGAAATGCAAATAAACTGTTCTCACGTCTCTCGGCAAACCTCACACTGGCCAGCATTGTTTTTTATGAAGTTGAAATAACTCCTGAGGAGCGAGACAAGACTGAAAAATTGCTGAGAGATACTGAAAGGTCTCTCATTATATCAGCAGAAGAAATTGATACCTACCATATACTAAAGGCAAAATTTAAAAGTGCCTTGGAGAAAATTGAAGCAAACGGTCCAACATCACAGTTGTGGGTCCAATACTTTCGTAAAACCACTTTGATTAAACTATTTATCCAGGCAGAGCGTGTTGGTGATTGGAACCTTCATTTGTACACTGTCCATAAGATGCTCCATTTTTTCCACGCACCTGGACATTTTTTGTATGCTAAGAGCGCGTACCTCTACCTTCAGGATATGATGGCTCTACAAGATCGGATGGAAAGTGAATACGACATGTTCACAAAAGGATCCTTTACCATTCGCCGGTCTGACAAGTTTTGGTCTGGGTTGTGGTCAGACCTAACAATTGAGCAGAAGCTGATGCGAATCATGAAAACCTACGGTGGGTTGAGCCAAGGAAGGGGAATTTCCGACAGCGTTCTGGCAAGCTGGACAACAGGAATGGTGTTTGTGTTGAACATTTGTGAAGAACTGGAAAGTTTTTGCAGCATCTCATATCCCACTGGAGAGCAGGATGTAGACATGAGACCTTCTCGAATCATCCGAGATAATAGTGATGTGGAAAAACTAAAAAACTGGTTTGCTCTCCCCTCTCCATTTCCCAAAACTGACAGTTTGATTTCTATCAGTAGTGGTTTACTGGCAGGTCCTGAAATTAATTGCCACACAGCCCAGAGACTTGGAACGGAGGGAGTGATGAAAATTGTGGGGCAAATGTACGACAAGGTAGTAATAAAACAAGGAAAAATAAAGTTACCACGCTGGCATCGATCACCTCAACCGTTAAACTACCGGACAAAAACAGAAGAGTGGCTGTGGAACCGCTCACAATTTTCCAGCGAGTGTGTATTGCAAAGCAATCTGAAAAGGATTTACGGGATGACTTCAAGTATCAGTTGGCCCCGTTCCCGATGTCTCTGTTCAATGAACAAGGGATGTGCAAGGGCACAAAATCTACTCTGTACTTTGCCTTCACTCCTCTTTCCAGCCACAGCCGATGGTGGCTACCTCTTGCACAAGGTTGTGTGGCAGCGGAAAAGCACGGTTCGAGCACTTTTGCCGCGTTATACTACCTACGTCCGAAACCACTTTGAGAAGAACGTCTCCATCGTTTTTTACGGCTACCCCGAAGATGCTACCAAAAAAAAACACCAAAACAGCGGAATGACTCCGGCGCTACACAGCTCATTCCAGCTACGAATTGACGTTTGATGAATCAACAGTAATTCAAATTGCTCAAGAACATGTATTGGGCAATGAGAATAATAAGAGACGCCTTATCATAGTGGGAGAAGACGTCGACCTGCTCATTCTTCTCAATGGTTTAGGCGCTAAAGAGACAAACGTCTATCTTCAGAAGAGCACGAAGGGTGAAGCTGGTTGCTGTCATTACTCTACGACCTCCTACAACCGCCAGGGCTCCCGGCGATTACCAGGAACTATTCACCCACGCGTTTACCGGGTGCGATACCACCTCAGCACCGTTTGACCAAGGAAAAACCAAAATCACCACACTTATGAGCAAGAGTGAACCACTTGCTGAGCAAGTGGAGGTCTTCCTTCGGCCAGACTCCACCCAACAAGCCGTGAGTGAAGCAGGCATCAAGTGCTTTGTGGCTCTATATGGGGGTGACATCGCGAGGGATACTCTGGATTTCCTGAGGTAAAAGACGTTTGTCACTTCAACAAGCATAAACCTCGCCCGTTTGCCACCGACGGAAGATGCCGCAGGCCACCATGCAGCAAGGTGCTACCTCCAAGTGCAGAAATGGCAGGGAGTTAACTTGAATCCCACTGAATAGGGGTGGAAGCTGTCTTCTCAGAGACTCACCCCCATCCCCACCACGATGGATCCCGCACCTCCCGCCCTTCTGCGAAAAATTTCATGTAAATGCAAGAAAGGATGCTCCGGGAGCTGCTCGTGCAGAAAGGCTGTGCTCCACTGCTCAGTCCTCTGTCAGTCATGTGGTGGCAAATTGTGCATTAACGTCCCGGATGTGGAGCTGAAATGCTCGGACGATGAAGATGACCCGACTATAGACTGGGCGCCTCTCCCAGCGTCCATCACAGATATCGAGACACCTTCTTCGTGCGAGCCTAAGCCCGGGCCATCTAAGATAAAAAGAAAGAGATGATTTGGCAACCAATACACAATACCTACATGATTTATATTAGTTTTATTTTTTGTGTACATGTAATTTGTCCTTATAGTAGGTACCATGATGTTTGTACAAGCATTTTAGTATGTAGGTATATAAAACAATGTTTGAAGATGACGTAATTCCCGATAGATGAATTATCTAATCTTTTTTTTTTAAATGTGTTAACAATAACAAACAAAAAAATTGTAACTATTTGATAAATAAAAGCATTAAAAGACGTGAGAACAGTTTATTTGCATTTCCCCCCAAAACCCACTTATGACTGTTTTTGGTTATCTGGCGTTCTTGAGAGAACCGTTAGGTCTACAGATATCAATCTAGTTTTAAATGAAAGCTAATTTAATTTACTACAACTTTATTTCACATAATATTTGACGTGGGATGCGTTTTTTAGAAAATATTTTACAAAATAAGTGACCATTTCGAAAAAATTTCACTTTTTGGAAAAAAAATGGCTTATTCAAAGAACTGTATCTTAGAAACTAATGGTTGTATATAGCTCACTTTTGTCTCAAATTGTAGAAAATTTAGTTTACTCTAAAAGTATTTAATTAACTATACCGGTCAGACCCTTCCTTCACTGAGATATTGAGCAAAAACTGAAAAAAAATCCGAAAATTTCCTGGTTTTTTGGGTCCACCGCCGCTCGCACAGCACTTTCGAAGTTGCAAAAATTTTTTTTCAATACTGGTTTAGGTCCTAACAACATATAAAAAAATCAGAATGACGGGACCTTTTGCAAGAACAGCCCCCTTTTCATGTTTAACTTGACTGGACTATATGTAAACATTTATGAAATAATCTACTATCTACTATCTACTACATCTACTACACTATATAAAGAGGTAAGGTTTGTTTGTTTGTTTGCATCGAATAGGCTCTGAAATTACTGAACCGATTTGAAAAATTCTTTCGCTGTTGGGAAGCTACACTATCCTTGAGTGACATAGGTTATATAATATTTTCAAAATAATTAGGGATCATTACTAAAACTCCAATAATGCAACCCAAGGTGTAAAAAAATTACCTAAAATATTCTTTACATTGCGTGCGATGCGAAAACTATTGATGATAGAATAAAATAATGTACTACGACTTTGTAGAACACATCATTATTTACAAATAAGGTCGTGAGAGCATATGTCTAAATATTATGGTTATGCCACAATAAGTATTCTTTTATTTTAAAAATTTAATTAATATGTCGCCGCTTGAAAAGGCTTTTTATTTGTATCTTGGTGTTAATCCTTATCAAAATAAATTACTACATATTCAAGAAAGCTTAAATAAATTAATTTAAATTTTTGATTTTTTAAATTCGGATATTTAATTAGAAAGATATCACGAGTTTAATAATATCTAAAATTGATGTGTTTTGCATTGATGAAAACAAATGTACTAATAATAATATAATAATAATATAATCTACTTCTACTATATATATACACCATATAAAGAGGTAAGGTTTGTTTGTTTGTTTGTTTGTTTGCATCGAATAGGCTCTGAAACTACTGAACCGATTTGAAAAATTCTTTCGTTGTTGGGAAGCTACACTATTCTTGAGTGACATAGGCTATATAATATTTTCAAAATAATTAGGGATCATTAGTAAAACTCCAATAATGCAACCCAAGGTGTAAAAAAATTACCTAAAATATTCTTTACATCGCGTGCGCTGCGAAAACTATTGATGATAGAATAAAATAATGTACTACGACTTTGTAGAACACATCATTATTTACAAAAAAAGTCGGGACAGCATATGTCTAACTATTATGGTTATGCCACAATAAGTATTCTTTTATTTAAAAAATTTAATTAATATGTCGCCGCTTGAAAAGGCTTTTTATTTGTATCTTGGTGTTAATCCTTATCAAAATAAATTACTTCATATTCAAGACAGCTTCAATACCTTTATTTAACTTTTTGAATTTTTCAATTCGGATATTTAATTAGAAAGATATCACGAGTTTAATAATATCTAAAATTAATGTGTTTTGCATTGATGACAACAAATCTATCTACTATCTACTACACTTTATAAAGAGGTAAGGTTTGTTTGTTTGTTTGTTTGTTTGCATCGAATAGGCTCTGAAACTACTGAACCGATTTGAAAATTTTTTTCGCTGTTGGGAAGCTACACTATCCCTGAGTGACATAGGCTATATAATATTTTCAAAATAATTAGGGATCATTACTAAAACTCCAATAATGCAACCCAAGGTGTAAAAAAATTACCTAAAATATTCTTTACATCGCGTGCGCTGCAAAAACTATTGATGATAGAATAAAATAATGTATTACGACTTTGTAGAACACATCAGTATTTACAAAAAAGGTCGGAAAAGCATATGTCTAACTATTATGGTTATGCCACAATAAGTATTCTTTTATTTTAAAAATTTAATTAATATGTCGCCGCTTGAAAAGGCTTTTTATTTGTATCTTGGTGTTAATCCTTATCAAAATAATTTACTTCACATTCAAGACAACTTCAATACCTTTATTTAACTTTTTGAATTTTTCAATTCAGATATTTAATTAGAAAGCTATCACGAGTTTAAAAATGTTAGTATTAGAAAAAAGTTTCTGCTACGGGCCGGGCGGGAGAGGAGTCAAGAAATGAAGTGCCAGGGGGGTTGGCGGGACGGGGGAGCGGGAGAGCGGTGGCGGGGAAGGTGGAAGTGGAACGCTGGAGGTTAACGCACGGGAGTAACATTTTATTTATTTAAATATGGCATTGCAACGCATGCCGGGAAACAGCTGTTGAAAAAAAAATTGTTGTCGGTGCTAGTTATTACAGGGATTTTCAGTATAATTTTCATCGTGCCTTTTTGTGTTTTAATCAGTGGATAACTATATCCACTAATTAAAACCCAAAACATATGTAGCAGTCCACAACGGAATGCTAGTACCTACTCTGATGTACTCGTATGGCAGCAAGGCATAAAACTGGCAGAGGAAGGATGGAAGTAGACTGACTGCTGTAGAAATGAGATCCCTGAGGAATAAAAATGTACGATCGTGTGAAAAATGTGGGGATTCGCACAGAATGTAAGGCTGATGTAAGTGTAATGAGTAAGCTTCAGAAAGGGATCCTCAAATGGTTTGGGCATGTTGAGCAAGTAAACAAGTAAGAAGAATATATGACGCAAATGTGAATGGTAAAAGAAGTCGGAGACGCCCGAGGAAGACGTGTGTGCGGGAGAGAGTGTGTGCGGAGACCGAGTTGTTTAGCGGTCCGTACTTTCTGCCTACCCCTGAAGGGAATCGTTGTAATGGTTGATTAGTTTAGGTAGTCATTAATTATTCCAGACAACAAGATGTGAAGTGGGTGGAATGGTTAAATAATATTTGATATTATTTTTTGTTTATATTACATGTTACATATTTTTGTTATAAATTGCTTTAATGATTTGGTAGAAAATGTTATATATTTTATGATAAGTTAAGGTCGTTCTATAAAAAAGGCAAAGGGTATGGAGTGTAGACAAATACATATTTTTAACCCCAAATTCTGTACCTACGCTCGTAAAACAATATTATTATGGAAAGTATTGGAATTTAGCTTTAGTAGTTTATTGTATTAATATAATGAGCGATTATTACTATTTTTAAACCACTTTTTGTTCCAAATTTTTAACTTTTTGAAGCGAAAGAACAATTTTATGGGTGTTACGTACTTTCAATGAAAAATAAATAGTATGTTAAAATATAAGTGGATAAACAGGTCTTTAAAACACGCGCGATTTTTCGAGCACGACGGCGTAGCCGAGTGCTCGAAATAAAGCAAGTTTTTTAAAGACCAGTTATCCACGAATATTTTACGCTATTTTTTTTTTATTGGTACACTTTGAAAACATAAATATTGATATAATTATTAAAAATTTGGAAATAAGAACTATTAATGAAATCGTGATGTGACATCACAATATCTTGTTGTCATGGAAATGAAAAACACAAACATTAATTTGCAATCTGTCACATAAGATTAATAGTTGACATCACAGTTTTTACTAGTTATTTTGTGTTGTAAAATGAGTTCTAACATTGATAATTTAAATACCAAAGCAGAATCGCGGTTTATACCTGAAAAATCCAAAGACGTTTATAAAAAAAATATGAAAGGTTCATAACATGGATGGAGGAGCAAAACGTAGTAGATGTAGATGAACGAGTTGTGCTTGCTTACCTTCAGAAAATGTCGGAACAGTGCAAAGCATCGACTATATATTAATAATTAGAATGTAAACGATGTAAACTTTGAATAAAATTTTTGAAACATTTGTAATGTTTTATTTGACGTTTAAAATATTCCTGTCAGATTTATGGTTAAAATTTGACATTTAGACTTCACATTTTGTTGATTTGTTGATGTTGCCATGGTAACTTTAAAAAACGCGCGTTCCATAAAGTGCGATTTAAACACGCTAGAGCGTACTTTAAATGAGTAAAAAAGGGCACCAATAAAAAAAAAAAGATTTATATTTTATTTCAAATGTTCAAATACAATATAAGTTTTCAAATAGAACAATCACAATTATGTTTTACTTTTTAAATGTTTTATAAGATTTTCCACTGTAACGGTTTGAACCAATGAACCAATATTTTTTTATTTATTTTGTAAGTCGCAACAAGTCAATTCACTTGGCTTGTCGAGTAATTCGATTGCAGCCGATATATTTTGTAAATATTATGTTTCGCCCATGGGTCACGTAAAATTTTCGGAATCAAAATAACGGCAAATGCTATCCATTGGACGTCTTTTTTGGGAAGAACGATTTGAAATATGCCTCTTCTGTAATGTAGTTTTATTTTCCTTTAGTTCCTTTAGACAAAATATATATTACGCATGTAATTACGTTCCTCTTTTTTATTTTTTACATAAACTGCACACAAGAGTTCCTGAGGAAAAAAAATCCTTCACGGCCCATGTCGTCTTTGGGGATGCTGTGCGGAGGTATTTTACGGAAATGAAAGAGAAGACTTTCTGGGAAGGAAAAAAGTATGAGGAATCTGGGATCAATATGTCCAGGAGTGTCGGACGTATAAATCCCTCTCTCCCACTGGATGAGAAATAGTTTGGAGAGGTTAAAAGGTCTCTCACAACCTCACAACCCACAACCAGTCTTTCCCGATCCACCCAGTATGTGGGTAAATGTACCCGCCACTAAGACCTAGACAAAACTCATTCCCATGACTCCGAGCACCCCTGCTAAGTCACCAAACGTAGCAAACCTCTATGGGCGACCTATGATAGGGGTATTGGTTATCCGATAAACGCTTTTCGCGTAGTGGTAACAACACTCACCTCCCAAATTTATTTGAAGTGTTAGCACCGTTGTGATTTGAAACTTGATGAAACGCAAGCGAGCAACACTAAAAAGAGAAAAACACATATATCTACAGGATTTAACCTGCGAGAGAATGTGATAGCTATTAAATACTTATTTATTTCATGGGTACTCGGTTCCAATATAATGCGATAAATCCGCGGTCGAACGCAAGTCTCATTTGATGTAGTGCCATAAACCTTAGCGGTGACTAGCTACCAGACATGCAGCAGACCAAGGATCGAAATAAAAAAAATTGCGTTTGTGAAATCAATATTCAATCTTCAAACCTCTCCAAAATGAAAAGGCAAAAAAAAACACAAAAGAAAGCGACATCTAGTAACTCCGACGAAGTAAACACAAATGTATAGAAAAAGGTGCACTGGAATTCGACGACAAAACTGTGGAAAAAAAATCATCCTCCACTTTGATAAAAATAGTACATCGTAGTCTCCCCACTCTTGTCCATTTTACTTTTATGAAGAAACGACTTCTATCGAGCGTGTGACTTTAATTTCATTTTAAATGTGTATATATATATATATAATTTTTTTTTTTTTAATAAAAAAATTATATCGGAAAAAACTTTGTTGATGCCATAAGGGAACCGACAAAATGTGCTAATGCCTTCAACAAATATTTAGCTAAACGGATCGATGAAAATTATAAAATTGATGATATCGAGAAGGATTGCCTTAAACAAAATAATCTGTCAGTTTTCCAACCAGTAACAACAAATGACATAAAAATATTATAAATTAATTAAAAGGTGGATCTGCACCAGGATTTGATGGAGTCACAGTAGAAATATTGAAAAAATACAACAATTTTTTAAGCATTCCAATTACACACATTATAAATATTAGTTTAAATAGTGGAATATTCACTTCCATTTATAAAAAAATCTATCGTAACACCCGTTTTTTGTTGCGTAGAGATAAATTCAAACGTGTTCTTATACTGTATTTTTAAGTTAGCAACACTGGCCGTGTGTGGCGCTATTGTTGCTATTTCCTGTCACATAAAGAAGTGTATTTTGTTTTTGTTCTAATAAATAGTAATCCATAAAATATAAAGAAATCTTACTTATTTTCAACTAAATATAACCAGATTCCAATATTTTTAAATCAGGCAGCCCTGAGGAAATATCAAATTATCGACCTATATCTCTTGTCTCAAACATTGCAAAAATTTTTGGAAAGATCGTAAAAAAGCAACTCATTTACTACATTGATAAAAATAAAATACTTAGTCCTAGCCAATTTGGATTTAGAGAGAAAATAGGCACTCATGATGCCATTGCTGAACTAACCTCAACTATATATAATGCATTAGATAAAAAAAAAACAAATGCCTTGGCATTTTTATTGATTTACGCAAGGCTTTTGATAGTATCTCCCATAAAAACACTAATTAATAAATTAAATCATAACGGTATTTTGGTAAGGTTAGGTATTGGCTACAAAGCTATATAACTCAAAGAAGTCAAAAAGTAAAATTAAATAACTCACTAAGCATAGATGAAACATTAGAATTTGGGATTCCCCAAGGGACTGTTATTGGACCAATTTTATTTATAATATTCGTAAACCAAATATTTAAATTATTGCTAAATGGAAAACTTATATATTTTGCTGACGACACTGCAAAAATTATCGAAAAAAAGACGTGGAATGATATTACCAATGCAGCCAATCAAGACATGAAGGTTATAAAAAAATGGTTCGATAACAATCTATTATCACTCAACACAGAAAAAACTTATTATATTCCATTCTCTCTAAAAGAAGATGTGCCAAATAATTTAATTAACATAACAATTCATTCCGAAAATTGTGCAAATGCCGGTACATATAATACGGACTGCGCTAAGCTAAATCATAAATCTAGTGTAAAATATCTTGGAATCTTAATAGATAAAAATGTTAAATGGAAAGATCATATCAATCTCACTGTGGAAAGAATAAGAAAACTTACACGAAACATTTTAAACAAGAAAATCATAAAAATTGTATATTTTGCATTAATTCAGTCCTTATTACAGTATGGCATTATTGGGTGTGGAGGGGCCTTTAAAGCTTCCTTACAGCGCATAATCATAATTCAAAGAATAATTATAAAAATCATCCTTAAGAAACCATACAAATTCCCTACTCTAGAGATATTTCGAGAATTTAATGTACCATCCATCACAGAATTGTATAAGAGAAACGCCTTATATCAAATTTATAAAGAGTATTTTATTAAAAAAATTCACCCCTCTAATAGCATAAGCAATAGATTTAGAACGAATGGCTCAATAGCCATCCATATGCTTAGAACTACCACGGCTCAGCACCACTATCTGTATTTAGGTGGAAGATGGTACAATATATTATTATCTAAAAACAAAATTAGTGTAACTGAAACATTGAAATATGAACAATTCAAAAAACAAATTAAGTCCTTGAAATTGGATAGTGATATATTGTACCCTTAATTTAATTTAATTTACCCTTACTTTGACTGTAATATTTAATATTTAAAAAAAAAAGTATTGACCTTGTATAACTATTTTTTTCCTAAATTACGAACCTATGTCAATTAATATTTGTATTTATCTCGCAAGTTCTTTGAATATTGTTTGAAATTTAATTAGAACATTATTATTATTTTATTTTTTGCATGTGAATAATTACTCATCCCATAAACACGAGCTCCTAGAGCTCAACTTATGGAGTAGTAAAATAAATAAAAAAATGTTGTAGAACCTTGCATATGTTATCATTTTTTTAATGTAAAAACAAAAGTCTTGAAATAAATAAATAAAAAAAATTATATATAATATCTGACCCGGAACCTTCGTACCGTCTCAGAATCAATAACTGTTGTGTTATCTTATTAACTGAATTAAAATCAGTTTTTTTATTAAGTTTAAAATTACACAATGAAGCAATTATCGATGCGCAACTGTACGTGTTTTATTTTTGTCATTCTCAGAGATGGCGTTGTGTACAGATTTATAATTTATATGATTTTCTTACTTTTCCACTTACTTTCGAGAATTGCGTTTCATTTTCTATATACGTGTGAGGGAGATTTATTTTAATTATTGTATTTTTCCTTTGGAGGGGCGCAGACATACGTTCACCGTTTGTCCCATTTTCGACTGTTGACATATAGAGCGTAAGAAAGGGGGGCAGCATTATGTGATTTAGAACAAAGGCAAAACAATCAGCCCATTGATATTTGACGTTTTTGAAATTTTTGGAATTCATTCACTACTTAATATTATACTTACTACAATATTCCCGCAGCTCTTTCAAAATATGAAAATTCGTTCCATACAAAATGTGTGAGGAAAAGAAATTTCTTCATAATTATTTTTTCATGAATTTTTCCGATGTTTTAATAACTAATTTGCTATTCAGAGCAGAGACAAATCAAAGATTATAAGAATCGGTCTAGTTAATAGTCTCTAATCGGTCTCTTCTCGAGTTATAAATGATGTAAATTACAGACTTTGTTTTATATAAATATTAGATTTTTTTTAAAGAATGACAAACATTCCTGTGTTACGAATAACCTGAGAAAATCTCCTACTATCACCACAGTAAGCGGAAAAAGATGCTTATGTTGTGATGAAGCACTTTTCCAACCGAGGAAACGAACACATGCTTGGGTGAAACCCATGCCAACTCGGCCATCGACCGGTCATCGCCTCTCAAATTTATCAAATAATTTAGTAATTGATTTTAGTAGTAATGAATTATATTTAATAAAATAAAAAAAGTTGAAATTTTTTGCTAATAAACTAGAGAATTGTCTTCCTAGGACTGCATACAGGTTCCTATTTGGATGCAAAAATCCAATTGTAATATATATGGTGCAAATACTAGCAGCTACGAGTAGGTCTCGACATAACAGGTTTCGTTGCACGGCTACTTCGCCCCGAAAAACGAAACTAAACTAATACAATCAAGCCCTTTTCCCGCGGGGTGTCGATGATAGAGCACCACATAATATCATTACGGATTTGACACAGAACTTTGATACTCCGTCCATGGATATTATATAGTTGTTTAGGTACACCAAATTTAACTAAAGCAGCTTTAACCTTGCGTATTTCAAAATTTTGTGGCTTCAATTATGCCAGTAAACATTTTAGATAATTTAATGTATTTTCTATAATTCCTTACCGCCCATTGGCTTTAAGTCTCACCAGGTTGGTAAGTTTTTTTTGTATGTATGTACACTGTACACCCACGTTGTTTTCCCCCCGTAACCAAAGAGTAACCCTTGTCACTTTCCGACTTCAATTTCAACTGGTTTCTGCCTTCAGCGAATTTTTAACTTTTTATCGGCTTTATTAATTATGTACTTTTATTGGAGTTTTTTTTTGTCACCCTGGTTTTTATTTTTTATTTTTTTTATTTTAAAGTGAAAACTTAAATGTATTTTATATATTTAAGTTAATTTTTTTTACTAAGTTCTGTATTAATTGATTTCACCTTTATCCACTTATTTTCTACCACTCTTGGATTTTACCCATGTCAACTTCTGACTTCTAACTTTACTGCCTTCAGCTTTTAAGGACCTTGTTACTTTTATCGCATGTATAAACTATAGTTTCTACTATTTCTGGAGTGTACCTGTATCACCTTTCGTTTTATTTTATTTAACTGGTATCTGTTTTACTGACATTTTTTCCTTACATTAACTACTTTAATTTAATTTTTTATCTATACTAGAGATGCCCCGTGAAAACTTCTAGTGTCTGTGTTACCGAGCTCTGTCGTTATCGACTTCTACTAAATAAACCGGTAGTTTTCAACACATTTAATTTTTTAACTTCACTATATCTGATGGTTGCCTCCCTAACCGTGTTCTAGCACTTGCAGCATGTGAATGTATTACTTTAGAAATATTTCTAGTCGGCTTTCGAGATATCTATGACTTGGATTGCCAGTAGAAAAAATTAATTACAATGTACAAACATAGCAATTTTTTTTTACATTCGCTCCACATAGGAGGCCCTGAGGAAAATAATTTCCATTAGGGCCTATATCATCTGAGATGCTGTGAAGAGGGTCTATTTGAGGAGAGGAAGAAATGAAAATTGGTTTTGAAGAGACCCATGTTGCAGGAAGGAGGAAACACAGAGGCCGGCAAATCGTTCCACAGCCGAACTGTCGAAGAAGCGACCCGTTCTCATGTGACAAATGTTAATCATGTACGTATGTTGGGCATGACTATGCACCGGTGCCAACAAGATCAATGACGCTAGTTCCTCGGAGCATCTTCCATTAAAATACCGGTAGAACAAGGATAGCATTCCCACCCGACGCCTGTGCTCTTAAGATTGCAATCCGTCTGTTAAGATGGGAGAATCTATCAAACGTACCCGTTTCTGCACAGAGTCGAGTGTATTATTCAGGTATTTTGGAGCTCCAGACCAGAGGTGGCTGCCAAATTCAATCGTGGGGCACACTTATGATTTTTACAGTTTTATTTACCTACTTGTTCTATTTACCACAAGTATCTCATTATCTTTCACATTTATTATTACTATTAAGTACTACTATTTATCACAAGTAAATAAAACTGTAAACTGTGTACCACCAGTAGGTAAATAAACAGTTTTCTATTGTATGCAATTTGATTATAGGTACCATCATTAAACTTGAGTGTAATATGAAGTAACAGATATGTGATATATTATACCTATTTTAAAGAAGACAGATGTAGTCAATTAATTTAAATAAGTCCTTTTGATCCAGTCAGTCTTGGCCCCCAGTCAGGCTAGAGAATTTGACTATCTGTTCAAGAAATAATAATTGGTGTTTGAAAATATTTTATCAATTTAATCAGAAGTAAGGAATTATTGAGCCTTCTTCGGTACACGGAATCGCCCACAATATACTTCTAGTGGTAGGTACGTTAAGTGTAGATTATAATATTTTGTATGCCACCTACTTACCGATGTTTCAATGAATGCCGCCTCCACAATATTATAACAACATTACGTCCCACATCTCCGATACCGTTTCTTAAAGTCACATGCTGTCTAAGATACCAGTTCCGAAATGTTTAATGTAGATATGGGTCGCAAGCCGTGGTGCATACCATTGCAAATTTACACCGCTTTGCACCGGCAACGGCAACTCGTGCACTCACTAGGAGCGATAAAACATGCATGGTACTTAAGGATACAAATGCCACTCCGTTTTTAGTATGGTCTTTGTTCCTTGATGCACATCCGCCGAGCGAACATAAATGCGACGGCTAAATGTCCGCAAAAGGAAAAGTTGCTTTGTATCTTAGAGTATAAAATTACAAAAGATTCAGTGATTGTTCAACCGCAAGTTTTTCACCTAGTTTCACAAGTGTGTTAACAGTTCTCTGTAAAGCGGCGTTGTAGATTACGTTGTAAAAGTTAATAAATAGTTACTCTTTTGATAACATATTACGTGTTACAGTAGATATCTTAAGACATTATCATTATGTCACAACTCTAATTAAATAGGTGCTCCTGAATATACATAAAACAGATAACCTGTTTGATATCCTGTATCATTATTTTATAGTTACGTAACCTATAAAAATATGCAAAGATTTTCTTCCATAGTTCTTTTTAAAAGACTTCGAAAAGGAGGAGGTTATCAATTCGACGGCATTTTTTTGCTATTTTGTTTTGTTTGTTACCTCAGAATTTTGATTGGGTGAACCGATATTGATGATTCTTTTTTTAAGCTGGTGCTTCCCGTGTGGGCCGATTTTAATTTGGTCCAGTTCTGACAATGGAATCCATGCAAAAAATCATATATGTCTTAAATTTGCAATAAGTTTGTTCGCGACAAATGGACGAATAACTCAATATTACGTCACTAAAAATCTAAAAACAAACAAAAATTTTAACAAAACCAAAAACGACTTCAAAAAATGCACTAAAAAGTAAAAAAATAATTTCGTAAGGTTTTTATTTTTGGAGTCGGTGTCAGCCAAGATCTCCACATCTCACCTATAACTACCAATGTATGTAGTTACCTTGGCTGATACCGACTCCAAAAATAACAAACTTACGAAATTATTTTTTTACTTTTTTGTGCATTTTTTTAAGTCGTTTTTTCTTTTGTTAAAATTTTTGTTTATTTTAAACGACTTCAAAAAGGAGGAGGTTATCAATTCGACGGTTTTTTTAAATTTATTTTTATTTTTTATGTTTATTACCTCAGAACTTTCGATTGGGTGAACTGATATTGATGATTTTTTTTATTAGAGAGCTGGTGCTTCTCGTGTTGTCCCATTTTAATTTGGGCTAGTTCTGACAATGGGATCCATGAGAAAACCATATATGTCTTAAATTTGCAATAAGTATGTGCGCGACAAATGGACGAATAACTCAATATTACGCCAACAGATTTCGATGATTCTTGTTTGAAGTAAAACTTCTTTACGCACGCTCGTCACTAAAAATCAAAAAATATACAAAAATTTTAACAAAAAAAACGACTTAAAAAATGCACTAAAAAGTAAAGAAATAATTTCGTATGATTGTTATTTTTGGAGTCGGTGTCAGCCAAGATCTCCACATCTCACCTATAACTAACTTTGTATGTAGTTACTTTGGCTGATACCGATTCCAAAAATAACAATCGTACGAAAATATTTTTTTACTTTTTAGTGCATTTTTTGTTTTGTTAAAATTTTTGTTTGTTATTGATTTTTTTCGGTAATTCGAATCTACTTGAAGCGCTTTTTCCAACAACATGTCGTAAATATAATGAAGTTAATTATTATGTCCATATTATTTTTTTAACAATAACGTAGAAATAGATAACATACATCGGTTTTTTAATTACTTAATTTGCTATGGATGTCCAAAAGTAAAATACACCCATAATATAGATCTTTTTCTGACGATTATTTGGTATATAGGTCACCGCGTACCAATGCCATGTAGTTTTTTCATCACTACTTTGAAGCATGTGGTTCTTATAAGCAATGTGCTAAGTGAGTGAATTTAAGTATCACCTCTACAAATAATAACTGGGTAGGGACTACAACTCACGATCAAATAATTTAATTAAAAACAAATGACGTTTAGATTTATTAACTTACTTCAAAAAAATACAAGTGAAAATACGCGGTAGAAGTAAAAACTAAAATAGACAAGAAAAGGGAGACTACAAAGCACCGCACACAGAGGAAACCGATTATTCTATCTCATTCTCTCGCAGGCATAGATGTATGTATTTGTCTTTTTTTCTTCTTCTTCGTTTTGTCTTATTTCTATCCTGCATTTATATTTCAACTTATCCCTATATTTAACAGCGGGTAAGAGTACCGTCGCTCCGTAACCAAATATTGGATTACCAACACCTCTGCCATAGGTTACGTTTGGTGACTTAGCAGGGGCGCCCGGATTCATCGTGAGGTAAGTGCGGATCTTGGTGGCGGATGCGTTTGCCCACTAACTGCTTGGTAGGTCGGATCGAGAGAGACATAATGGTGGTTGAGGGAGACATAATGACCTCTCCAATATATAAAACTCGAAACATCGCATCGAGAAATATGTAGATTTATACGCCTATCATTCCTGGACACAATGACACACAGGTTTCCACCTAGCGCTGATACCTTTTTTCTTCCCAG
Source organism: Limnephilus lunatus (assembly GCA_917563855.2). Classification (NCBI taxonomy): domain Eukaryota; kingdom Metazoa; phylum Arthropoda; class Insecta; order Trichoptera; family Limnephilidae; genus Limnephilus; species Limnephilus lunatus. Next base: position 22,516,758 of record OU830604.1, on the reverse strand, counting down.
AATTTCCTCTCTTTAGAGTGTGTTATTTATTCATTTTATTTTAGTCATTTTTTTATATCTATAAATTAACAAATGACCATTTTTTATAAGTTACATACTATTTCATTTTTTTTTTTTAATGTGACTCCTATAATCCAACTTGAATCTTTGTAGTTTCCGACAGCGCATTATAGTTAAGTATCTAATGCATTTAACAAATTGGCTTCCAGAAACCGTTTTCTAGATATAGGTAGCTAATTATCATTACCTCGTGCTTTGTAATAACATTAAAGACAACACAAAAAACATCGTGCTAAAAATCTGTGGCCCACACAAGTTTTGGAGGCAAATAAAATGAGTTCATTTTGCAGACAGACAATGAAAATTGAAACTCAATAACTTTAACGAGCTATTTCACTTCCGAGCAAATTCGTCGGGAAAAAATAATATAATACTCTCGTCGAGAACAATCACAGCGGTGGCGCAGGAAAAAAGCCGTGATTTTAATTGTAACCATAACTCACTTGGCCCGGGGGTTCCCGAAACTCGGGCGCCAGCTTATTAACCCAAACTAAGCCCATTAGCACCGAATTTTACATGTTCACCCCGAATTACTCAGGCCCACAATCACACGATCACGCGGCGGGGGCGAAAAGAACCCCGCAATTTCCTATACAAACGTATTCGACTTAACCGCATTCATTTGTCTTCGTAAACAGCGCCTTCCTTCCGTATCTGCAGCGGTGGCTCCTGTGAAGAGTACGCGGAACTAACTGAATTACCTTGGTGCCATATTTACCCGAACTTTAATGAAACGGTTGTCCGGGGAGTCCCGCATCATTATTTATTTGTCGGACTCGTTTAAAACATTCATCTCTGCGTTCTGCGTATTTCTTTCCCCGCTGTACACAGTTTCTGCTGATGGGGAGAAGGGTGTGTTTTTTTTCACACGGGTTCGTTGTCATACAGTAAACAATCAAGATAATTAAAAATTTCTTTTAAAATGTCGAGAAATTACATTACGTGAATTCATGGCAAATGTTCTAGTTGTCACTGTCATCTACATCATCAATTTATTTTTTTAACTTTGTTTTTCGTCTAAAATTACAAGCATGGGTATATAATTTATGAAGATAAATTTTTATATTTATAAAGCATTTGCTCACGGGATAGTTAAAAATAAACCAGTTTGCAACTCAAATGCTATCCAATGTTTTTCAAAGGTGGTCCGCACACGACGCAACTTCGAAAAGACAAATTCGTTGACAACGACGGCGCAACCAGCCACTCGCAACTCACCGTGCCTTCGCCAGCGCCTTTCAGTTGTCAGTTGCGCCTCACAAGCCGTCAGTTTTGCCGTGAGCAGGAACAAATCGATTACAATCAGGAGGTTGATAAATTACCTTGAATTTTTGTTTCCAAATTATGCAGTTTAATTTGTATTTTAAATACTTATATTCTTTACCTACTCAGTTTGTAACTTTATTACCATATAATATTGTGATTGTGTTAGCACATATGTAACCACCATACAAATTATGATATGTACTATTTTAAGATAAGTAAATAAAAAAAACGTTTAACGGGAAAATCTTGGAGCGAAGTTGAGAAAGCTAGTGAATTTTACAGATATCGTATTTGTTTTTTTTTTTAAATATTATTGCACAGTACGATTCCAGTACCATGAAAGTGCGTTAAGTATAAAGAAAAAAACAAAATAATTTCAAAGTTTAATCTTTGTAAATTGCATAGTATTTAAAGTATTAATTCAAGTATTGTTTTCTGAAAAAAAAAAAATTATATTTAGATTGATTTGTATGAATAAGGTTTAATTTGTAGATATAAGATGTAAAATTAGAACATTGAAAATTTATATGTAACTTAATTATAAGCACCTGCTTACAAGCGAAATCAATTGGCTTAGCAGGACTTATTTGTGATTTGTAATAACTATTCTTACAATAATAAATAAAAAAAAATAACAAAATAACCAATGATCTTATTTTTAGATGATTGCGCCTTCGTTGATAATAATAAAAAAATAACTTGATTCTGTAGACATTTATGAACGCAATATATATTTTAAATTACTGTTGTAGATATCTACTGAATATTTTTAATTGCACTACTTTACTTTCAATCAATTATTTTTAATTGCTTCACTCGATGAAACTTATTTGTAAGCAGTTAAGAGAGGAGGGCCAAAACCTTTACCTTACATACATGATTTTTAAAACAAAAATATCTGGATGCGTAGCTATTTTTGTTATTTGGAAACACATTTTTTTTTTAAATCTTCCATAAATGAGCAGCTAACAACAAATTAACCTCGGACAAAACCGTCTGACTCCTGCAAAACAGTATTTTAAATATAAAAAAGTTCATTTTAAAAATTCGGACTCTGATCCTCCAATAATGATTGTTACTTGGGAAACCCGCGAAGATTTTATAGGTATCACTGGGTTAGCAGGTTTATCAGTATTACCCACGTATGTCTCGTACCTGAACTAAATCCGCCGAGATTCCCGAAAGATAATTTCAGCTCAACATTTTTATTTTATCAATCTCGGCTACAATGATAACACCTGATATTTTCTCATTTCCCTTATTTCGGGCATCAAAACTCGACTGCATTTTGTAAATCCTCGTATGTTTTTGGGTCTTGAGTATAGATTTTATTTTTATTCTAGTAATTTGTACATTTATGTTTACAAATTACTTATTGCCAATTAATTATAATGCAAACTGTATTGTATCTAGTTTTATGTAGCTTCTACAATAATCATGAATTTTCCAATTGGTGCAGACTTTTTGGTAGCGTGTTATATAACTTCATCCCTTTGTACAGTAAACTGTTCTGCGTATTCACTTTGTCCTTTTTTGAAGCCTGATTTCCTTGCACGTCCTTGTTTTATGTCTGTGAATGTCCTTGTTGAATATAATTTAATTTAAGAAGTATTTTGGTAAAAGGTTGTTTATTATTTTATGTATAAATATCATCGTATTCAAGGTCAGCATCTAATTCACGGCCAACCAATTCAGTTCCTTTAATATTTTGTTTACTTTTATAAATCTATTTTTCCGAAGTATTATTTTCATTGCCCTGTTTTGGAGAATTTGAAACTTATTTTGTACTCTTCCATTACACAGGAAAAGAATAGTTGAGCAGTAGTTTAAATGTGGAGCAATAATTGATTTGTAGATAGTGTTTTCAGTTTTACTAGAAAGTTTTTGTCGAATTCTTCCCAAAAAAGATATCTTTTTCCCAATATTATTTTGTGTATATTCAGCATGCTTGTTAAATGTAAGTTTGGAATCTAATATAACTTCTAAGTATTTCATTTCAGTAACATCAATACTGTCAAATTTAATTTTGTTTTCAGTGGATTCTTCTTGTATCCAATCACCATATATATACATATTTTTATTTATTTTTTATCTAAGCTTATTGATTTTTAGCCATCTTTATGCATTATTTAACATTTTAGAGGGTCGCCGAGGGCTTGGTAGGAGACAAATGTCTTGGCTGCGAAATATACGAGAGTGGACCGGCATTAGAAGTATGATGAGCTATTCCGGGCAGCGCAAGACAGAGAGACCTTTTCAAGAGTGATCGCCAACGTCGGGGGACCTGATAAGGCACACAAAGAAAAAGATACATTATTTAGCTCATTATTTAAAATATTTATTAGTTCTTCATAGTTATCTCCAATTAAGTATATTAGTGTATCATCGGCAAATAGTCTTACTTTGCATTTTGAAAATATGACAATGCGGCAGGCACCCGTGTTATCTACAGATACGGCATTTTGGCTTTAGAGTGTTCGATCAATTCCATTCGTCGACCTACATCATATTAGCAAACTTTTATTAGTTTATTGAGGTTACTTACCAAAGAACTGCCGATGACACAATGCTGCAACTGAAAAAAAGAACACTTCCGCAACATTGCAACTTAAAATACAGCGTAACAACACAGTTGCCGTGTGGAGAGAGGGATATATGAGTTGAAGCGTATCAGCCTCAAGCTATCCGTACCACGTGCGTGTCGTTTGATATCTCAAAATGCTGTACATCCACAAAGCTAATTTTGAGATGAATGATTTTGATTTTTTGAAGTGAAAACTTCTTCAGCACCGTTTTTTTTTTTTTAAATTTTTATTCTTCATTTTAAGCACCCGCCAAACTGCCAGAGCAGTTTGTCAGCAGGTCGATTTAACAATATAAATATAACACAGAAGAACAATTTTAACAAAATACCACAATATAGAAAATAGAAAGAGAAGAATAACTTTTAAGCAATTACAATATAAAGGCATAAATACAAGGACAGACAGATATAATACAGGCAAATTACTCATAGTCATATTATACACAAGATTAAAACAAAATTCAATATAAAAAGCCTTGATCTATAAGCCATTTTAAAAAAAAAATTCGAGATCGGTGGTGCAATTAGATTCGTTTTTTACGTCCATTGGCATTTTATTAAATATGGTAGGGACAAGATAAGCAAATGTCCTTTGATTGATGAAATTGAATTGAAAAAAATTGAAATTTGATGAAATTTATTTATAATTTTCGGAATGGACAACCCCTCAGTTTTAATTAATCTAGTGCCATATGCATGATCTACTTTTTCCTTGTATATTGAATCCGACAATATGTTTTGTGCATACAATTTTAAAACCATAATATCCCTCGCACAGGTAATACACTAATTGACTCATATAATAATTTTATGTTTCGTATTTGTGCATAAATGCTTTTGTTTACCAAGAGCTTAGTCATAGAGTTCTGAATTGTTTGAATGTAATCTATATTTGTCTTGCAGAGTTTCCCCAAGAAGTTATTCCGTATCTGATAGTAGATTCCGCTAGTGAAAAATAGATTATTTTCAATGTACTTATGGGCATAAAATATTTAATTTTGTAAATTCGTCCCGCAATAGCTCGCAGGCGTTTACAGATGTTGCTTATGTGAATATCCCATTTCATATGGGTGTCTACTGTTATCCCCAAATATACATACGTTTGCACAAGTTCAATGGTTTCGCATTTGCAAGACTGTGAAGAATTGTGTATACATTTTAATGTATGCGACTTAATTAAAGGCGTAATGGTATATTTGGCATGTGTATGGTAATGGTATGTTTGGATGCATTAATTTAGTGTTTTTTTAAATTAATTATAAGACCCGCAACATGAGACCATTTCTGTAAAGAAAATAAATCGTGCTGCATGAGTTTTATTGCAATGGAAAATTCTTCATGCGAAATGACTAGCGCCGTATCATCAGCATCAACGTAATGTTTAACAAATGTGAAAACTTTATTCATGAGTGAAACAAATATTATATATATTGTTGGGCCGAGAATTGACCCCTGCGGGACTCCTGTTGACATATATTTTGCTTTGCTGTAGGTTTGAAAGATTTTCATTTTAATTTGTCGATTGTTTAAATAGTTTTTGAATAGTTCTAGTAATTTTCCCCTACTTCCTATCGCCTCCAATATTTGCAATAGTTTTAACGGATCAATGGTATCAAACGCTTTAGAATTGTCTGTGAATAAAACCAGAATATGTTTTTATTATTGAGTTCTTGACTTGCGTAATTGGAAAAGTCCTGTAGTAACAATTCTGTGCTTTTATTTTTTTGAAATCCATATTGGTTGGGATCAATAATGGTGAAACTTTCTAGGTATTTTATTAAATTTACGGAGATGTATTTTTCTAGAAATTTTTCAATAGCTGGCAGTATACTGATTGGTCTGTAATTTTCTATTTCAGAATGTTTTCCTCCTTTGTATATTGGCCTAATAATACTACATTTAAGTTCATCAGGTATAACTGCTTGCGACAAAATTTTATTAATTAAGTGGGTAATTACCGGGCATTGAATAGTTATATGTTTTTTAATGTCGAATATTAGAATATTGTCAATCCTCGGCGACTTGGAATTATTAAGTTGACTGACAATCCTGCGTATATCTTTACACGTAGCTCTGGGCAGGTACATGCTATGCGGCAACTCAACAGGAGCTATGATAGACGCTTTGTAGTCACATTTGTGTAACATCGTGCTGATACTGTTTGAAAAGTGCTCAGCGAATATATTTACTACGATTTCCTGTGTTTGGCCGTTACTATTTAGCATATACTTTGAAATAATTTCATCGCAGTTTGTTTTTGTGTTACGTCCCAATAATTTGTTTATTTGATCCCACATTTTTTTTTAATTGCTGAAATGGTTTTTAAATGTTTCATTAAAATATGCAGTTTTACTTTTTGTGATTAAATTGGAAACAGTATTTCGTAATTGTTTATTTCATAAGTTTTATTGGTAGGTGAGTTTTTTCATCTTCTGTATAGGGATTCTCTTATTTTCATTTTTTCTAAAATATCATCAGTTACCCATAATTTTATTGCAAACGGTCTTCTTTTAGGTTTTGGATAGAAATTGATTTCACTTTTTTCGTACAGGTCATTAAACATATTTTTGAGTTTACTATATACGTCAACGCAATGATATATGATTTGAAATATGAAACGAAAAATTGCGACACCTAAAAGAGCCAAACACAAAAATCTATAGGATTTAGACTGCGAGAGAATGATATGGTATAATCGGTCTCTTTGTGCAGTGCTTCGTAGCCCCCCCACTCTTGTCTACTTTAGTTTTATGAAGGTCTAACTTCTACCGCCTGTGAACTGCCCACTTGCATTTTTTTGACATTTTATTTTATTTCTCGCAAACTATACCTAGTAGAAAATGTTTAATATTGGTTAAATGTTTGATTGAGAAATAATTACAAAATACTTGAAAAATATATTTTATTTGTTAGATTTTTTATCACTTACCCTTAGATCGTGTTTGAACGGCAGAAATATATTAAAGTAAAAAATGTTATTTTGCTATATTTTATGTTAGGCTTGTAATACATTTTAAACTAATTCTAAGTCTCACCTAATTAAAAAAATTAGAGTGTGTAATTTACACGCGCTAGAAGTGAAACTAGAGAGTCGCTAGATGTCACTTTATTTTCTTTTCTGTTTATTTTAAAGTGGTTTGAAGATTAAATATTGATTTCATAAATATAAAAATGTTTTCTTTTTAGATTTCGTAGGATTTGAACCTCCGTTCGCTTGATATCTGTTTCTCTGGCCGCTGAGACTTGTCAGGCACCTTGCTCACTGCACTATCGAAATCCCGCGCCAAATTCTCTCGACTCGCCAAATAATAAACTTGTGACGCATTTCTGTTTCATCCGAATTTCAAATCACTAACGGCGCCAAAGAAGTTCAATTAAAAAAATAGTTAGGTAACGAAAAATAAATAAAATATATTTTAGCTAAGCTGTTCATAACGTAGTTCAGTAATTCAGTTAATCAAAGTTTAGACACATTATGGTATAAAATATACAATTATAATACGGACAGTAGATAAGCATGTTGATGTAGGTAATTAAAAATAAAATAACAACAAGGAGAGTGTTAAGAGTGCTAAGTAATTAGTAGCATATTGAGTGGTTGCACAGTTACATTAAAACACAAGTAGCTAAGAGCAATTAATTAAAACGCTTTCAATATGGGCATAATCAATAAAAATTCTGGTAGCTCAATGAATAATAATACTCGTAAATGAATTTCCCCATGGACAAAAATATGGTACGAAACAATGTACAATGAAAACTTAATATAAAGAAAACGTCACGCCGCTTCTCATTCAAAGAGGAGAAACCGCCATACAATCATGTGTCGGCACACATTCTTTGCGTCATTCACATTGACACGTTTTCTCATACATACTGGCGTATATGGCCTTCGTGGTCAAGGGGTAACACTCTTGACTCGCAATCCAAAGGTTGCAGTATAGAATCCCGCCGTGCGCAAATAAAATTTATTGATTTATTTTAAATTTTATTTATCAAGGAAAATCTGCAGATATTTTACATTTAAATTTTATATATATTTTTTTTATTTTTTATTAAGGAAAATCAACAGATATTTTACACTTGAGTCATGTCATACAATGTCAGAATAAAAGAAGAGTTTTTTTTTGTTATTTTAATGTGAAAACCGCACAAGAGTACCTACCAACTGCTACCGTCTGGAGCCAATGAGACTATGGAGTATTTGGCCAGGAAGTTAATGGTAGAAGAAGTTGAGGATGCACTAGAAAGACATGGCTTGATCAAGTGAATGAACTACTTCATTCGTGTCATGCAGTGTCAAAATAAAAGAAGAGTTTTTTGGTTTTTTAGTGTGAAAACCGCACAAAGTACCAACTGCTCCCGTCTAGAGCCAGTGCCGAATACCATCTAGACTATGGCATTCCCAATTGGGGTATGCTGTGTGGCTAAATTTAGTGGGGAGAGGAAGGAGATTGAGAAAAGGAAGGTTGAGAAGTGCCTGGCCAATCAGATCTGATCACCATCAAGGCTAAAGCCATTTCAAGCAACGTTTCAATTCTGAATCGTAGTGTTGGAAGTGTTTGTTAGTTGATGTATGAGTGGATGGAGAGTGTTTGATGAGGAGATCCTCTCCACGTCAGGCAGGATTGCCTTCATACCTTACCGATATTGAGGTTAAAATGCTCCTTGAGATCACGGCACTTCCAAGCCGTGGTCTTGTGTTCAGGCTTATAATAATGATGATGTTTAATTGAAAACACTTAGTTATCCACGATAATAAGTTTTATTTAAAATATTATTTACAACGAATATACATTCGCGTACAAACTGGTAGTGAGGTAAAATTGCCGTGCAACCGGATGGATCGAGTACTAGAAGCGGAATAATAATATGATCGCATCTCGGGGCAATCGGTGACATTTAGTGCCGGTCATCTGGGATACCATACGCGTGAGAAAGTGTTGTGAATAAGTACTGCCATAGTAGTCTTGCACTAGGGCGATACTGAGAGTTTCTTCCACCCTGGAACAAATTATATAATTATATAATAATACTCGTGCATATATTATCTTAAATGAATTGATGTGAAATAACAAAAAACTAAAAAAAGTTGTTCATTCACTTTATTGAGTCATGTCTTCCTAGTGCGTCATTAATTTCCTGGTCAAATACTATTCTATTCACACTCCTTCCTCGTTTATGTATATTCAAAGATAAGGAAAACTTCAGAATATTGTCGAAAACATTTTTTAAAGAAAATTGTAACAACTCTGTGACCTACGTAGCGATTGAAAAGTTGACGATAAAAACACCAAAGTTCTTATCGAAATAATGATAACAGAAGGCGATATAGCCGTCAGCACTCTGCCCATATATCGAGAGTGATCCAAAACAAACAGCCTGGCTGTCACTTAAGCCCGCATTGAGAGAGTGAAGAAGGAAAGCAGGCGAGTCAGCTGTCACCCGAAAAGAATGAATTCAAAATTGAAATTGGCGGAGCTCACTTTCTTTGCGGCGCGGAACCGACAGAATAGGCGAATAGGGTTCAACCGCTGAAGACATGAACCGATATCAGTGCGTTGTAGGCGTGTCTGATACACCCAAAGTGAGGTTAATTTTTCCTTACTTTGAAAGAAATTCGTTATAATACAAAATTAGCTATTTTAACATAATAATATTTTTTATGTGATTACCACATAAGAGTTATAACTACTCCCATTTGTCCGGAGCCAGTGGGACCTTGGCCACTCCAATTGGCGTATGTTTCAAGGCAGAAGGAAGGTTGGAAAGTGAAAGGGAAAACAATTCAGATCTGGTCACCAAACACTAACTTTTATCTAATATTTCAAGCAACTTTTCGATTCTTAATGATGGTCTTTCACTAGGGCAATAACGAGACCATTAACCACTCAGAACCGGGCTGAAAATATATTACCATAATATATAGGTAATTAAACAGATTGTATTTTATCAGTTTTACGAGTATAGTAAATTGCCAAAATAAAACCAATTGTGGAGTTCCTCCTTGTGACTTTACGATTTAATAAAAACAATAAATATTTTACATTTTATAAGATATTTATATAAAAGAAAAAAATTAGTCAGGTCTGATCAATTTAAATTATTTGCGCACGCCACGGCAGCGGTATTGCAATCGAGGGTCTTAATCGCTCGACGTAGTCTTGAATTTCATTCAATTGTCTGGGGCTCAGAAGTCGAAAGACTTCGTGGAAATTAGGGATTTTCTTCTCAGATCGGCTTAGATCATACTAGTGTTGTTCCCTTCGGTGGATTCAGCGTTCACCAAACATCGTGGAGATGGAATCTTCATCAAAAAGTCGTCGCGGTTCTGTCGCATATATTCCACGAGAGCCAAGAGCTCCGGGGAACGAATTTGCAAGTTTCTAGCGAACACGTCCCGGGAATGTAATCCTACACTTCCTGGGCTGAGCACAGGACAACTGCAGACTCCTAAATATCGGATTATATTCTTTAGAGATTATCTGCGGTTTTTAACTTTCTCCTGGAAAGTTAGTTGAGTTTTCAATTCTATGATGTTTGTTGTAAAATAATTATTATCATAATCATAAAGTTGCTTATTCTAACTTGCCCCATCGTCAAATAATTATTAACTAGCAGTTAGAAATCCGCTCCGCAGGTTTTGGCTGCTACGCCCGGCGGCGGCTTTTAGTTCGGCTTCGCCTAGTTTGAGTGTTGGTGACCATTTTATAAATTCGATAGCAACTGGTTCCAAAAATAGCCGGTTCCTTTGTGATTCAGCGACATCTAGTCACCGGGACAAAATAACCGTGACAGGCAATGATGTCATTATGTAATACATAGTTGCGTGATACTATTATTCACAACTCTGTATTACCGTTAATCTTTCCATATCAGAGAGATACTTAAATTTTATAAATCCGTCGTACTTATATCAAGGGGACACGTCCTTATGTGACCTGCAGGTGGTACCATTCTTGAATTCCAAACCGAATTAAAAAAGTAGCTTTTTTAGCGTATTAATAATATAGATGGCAGCACTTCCGTTTGTATTTCTTTGTGAATCGAGTGTGTACAACAGACGCAATGCTATTAATACTGTTTGATTAAATACGTTTTACTAATTTGCCTTTCGGAACGATGGTAACACTGGCACGCGGAGCGGTCGGTTTTTCTGTTTTTGTTTGACTTTTTGCACTGATATGGCGTGAACATTGTGTCAGGGCGGCTGGTCATATTTTATTTTATTTTAGACATGATTTCTCTGCCAATAAACAAGAGTGTGCGATGACGAACGTATCCAGTTGTGTACGGTTTCGACAACGACATTATGTGTGTGGATAAGTTTTGTGCACGCAGTTGTAGTGTTAAATGAAATGGTGCTCTTTTTAGCGATCAGAATCTCGGTTATCCGTGCGCTATCTTTTCGGATCCTGAATTAATCACCCAGCTAGATTTTATGGGACGTATTTATTTTACTCTGGATCCGGTTTTTCTTTTCCAAAACTGCCGCCACTTCAACATAATAAGCTGGTTTTAAGCCTTTACATGATTATATGTAGCAAATGACACCACAGTCTAGTTTTCTACAACATGTTATTTTGAGTTAAATTGCTTCTCTTTGGTTTAGTTTGCGCGTGGCTGTACATACATTTACTTTAGCTTATCAGTTTAACAATGAAAAGGCAAAGTCATGTTTCTCTTACTGTTATGGATTCAATTGTAAAATTTGTAAATACCATCGACTCAGTTCATTCGTTCGTAATTTCTCATAGAAACTTTAAAACCGTTACATTCTTCAGAAATTTATTTTATAGGGTGATATTTAATCCTCATTTAGGCCATTTATTGTATTTATATTAAAAACAAAAAAAAAATCTTTTAAAAGATTACCTAGTCAAAAACAACCGACTTATGTATTGTTTTGAAAAATGTACACAAAATTAACATGATTATATTATAAATAAAATTGGTATTGTAGAATGACATCCGGTAAGGTTAATTTGACAAAGCACTATTTTTAAACGACTTCGAAAAGGAGGAGGTTATCAATTCGATGGTATTTTTTTTTTTATGTTTGTTACCTCAGAAATTTCGATTGGGTGAACCAATATTGAAGGTTTTTTTTTACTAGAAAGCTGGTGCTTTCCGTGTGGTCCCATTTTAATTCGGTCCAGTTCTGACAGTGGGATCCATGAGAAAACCATACATGTCTTAAATTTGCAAAAAGTATGTGCGCGACAAATGGACGAATAACTCAATATTACGCCAACAGATTTCGATGATTCTTTTTTTAAAGTAAAATTTCTTTACGCACGCTCGTCACTAAAAATCAAGAAAGAAACAAAAAATTTACCAAAACAAAAAACGACTTAAAAAAATGCACTAAAAAGTAAAAAAATAATTTCGTACGATTGTTATTTTTGGAGTCGGTGTCAGCCAAGATCTCCACATCTCACCTATAACTACCTACGTATGTAGTTACCTTGGCTGACACCGACTCCAAAGATAACAATCGTACGAAATTATTTTTTTTACTTTTTAGTGCATTTTTTGAAGTAGTTTTTTGTTTTGGTAAAATTTTTGTTTATTAGGGTGAATTTTTTGGAAATAGCTCACATATACGTCATTGAAATCCTGTCTCCTTTAAGAGCCGTTCACACCCGCCAAGTATTTTAGTCGAGTAGAGTGTATAGAAGTTACTAAACGCGTCCGAACACCACAATTTGTGGGTGAGTCAGGTCTTCAGTAGATTCAATCCATTTCGTTATATTTTTTCTGGCGAGTAAGGACCCCCACCACGCGTCCCTGCGCAATGACATGCGCGAACCTGCCGTTTTAATTCAGGAAACACATGGCGTGTCGGAAATGTCATGGCGTTGCGTTGGAGCGAAGATGTTACTCTAAAATTATTTATTTATGCTGCTATTTATCTGTTTTCGTGTTAATGGTATATTTGTTTTTATCTTACTAGTTTATTCTTTCACCTCTTTTACAATTTCACCTCTTCTAAACATTACAATAAGCTTAATTAGCGTATTTACTTTATTGTGTAGCAGCCCGTCATCTTGCAACGGGCGGCGGGCATTAATGTATGATTTTCGGCGAGTCAAGTAGCAAGTACTTGACTTACTACTTGCTACTAAACAAGCATTTGCTGTCATTGCGAGAAATATGGTAGATATAAACGGTGTTGGAAAAAGAAAATACGAAGCTTTGTTTTTAAATGTAAAAATTAACCAGAGAAAAATTAATTCACTTCTATGAAACCAAAGATTCCGTGCCACAATTTAAAAAATTATTTTGAAATTTTGTGAATTTTTGTTAATTATTTTTAAATGAAACGACATTACAAAAGTAAGGTCATAATAACATTCACAATTTCCTTCGTGGTATTCGGCTGCTTTAATTAATATAACAAAAGAAAAATAGATCTACAAAAAGCGTACGACCGAGTTGACAGGAAAAAGCTATGGAAGGTGTTGTCCAAGTATGGAGTGAATACGAAGCTCATTCAGGCAATTGCGTCGCTATATGAGGGAAGCGTTGCATGTGTTAGGATGAAAGGCGATTTTACGGAGTGGTTTGACATCACAAAAGGTGTTAAACAAGGCTGCGTAATGTCACCGTGGTTATTCAATCTATACATGGATAATTGTATGCAAGAATTGAAAGAGATGGGATTGGGCGCGAAATTGAGTAATCTGGAAGTATGTAGCCTATTGTATGCTGATGATGCGGTGCTAATTTCTAACAGTGTGGAAGATCTACAGTCTCACGTGTCAAGGATGAACGAAGTATGTATGAAGAATGAGTTAATGATGAATGTAAGTAAGTCTAAAGTCATGGTGTTTGAAAGAGAGAGTACGAAAACAGTATGCAATATAGTTGTGAATGATGAATACTTGGAGCAGGTGGATGAGTTTGTGTATCTGGGTAGTATGTTTACGAAAGATGGGAAGGCTGATAGAGATATTGAAAGAAGGTTGAATGCCGGTAACTCCATTAATGGAGGACTGAATGCCGTTGGCGGTAATAAAAAATTGTCCAAAAACTCGAAACTAGCCGTCCATAATGGAGTGCTGGTACCTACCCTGATGTATGGCAGTGAGGCATGGAACTGGCAGAGGAAGGATGAAAGTAGACTGAATGCTGTATAAATGAGATCCCTGAGGCGAATGTGTGGTAAAACCATGTACGATCGTGAGAGAAACGTGGATATCCGCAAAGAATGCAAGGCTGATGTAAGCGTGATGTGTAAGATTAAGAAAGGGACTCTCCGATGGTTTGGGCATGTAGAGCGAATGAACAAGGAAAGGAGTGTAAGGAAAATATATGATGCAAATGTGAATGGTAGAAGAAGTCGCGGACGCCCGAGGAAGACATGGCACGACCAAGTGAATCAGATACTTGAGTCGGGCCATGTGAAGAGTCGGAATAATAGAAGAGCATGTATGAGACGATGTATGAATGTGAACGAGGCAAAGAGTGTGTGCCAAGATCGAGTTGTGTGACGGTCCGTCCTCTCTGCCTACCCCTGCGGGGAAACGGCGTAATGGTTAGTTAGTTACATAGTTAGTTTAAAAGAAAAATTAAAGTTTTTTCATGCCTGGAAACGCTATAAGAATCCATTGGATTATCAATCTTTTGCATTACTCCGCAAAAGACAAAAGAAAATTTCTAGTCTTGCTCATAAAACCTATATTGCTACATTGAAATCCGACATAAAACATAATGTAAAAAAATATGGTATTATGTTAAGACACAAAGAAAATCTCCCATTATACCAGAACACATGACGTATCATTCCACAACAGCACACGACAGCAAAGAAGTTACAGACCTTTTTTGCTGATTACTTCTCAACGGTCTTTACAAATGAAATTCCTACTCATGATGCTGATTATAAGGAAGATCCTCTTAACACATTAATATCCTCAATCAGAATAAACGAAGAAATCACCTTAAAATACCTATCAAACATAGACATTAATAAAGGACCAGGAATAGACAGGCTGCCTGGAATTTTTATACGTAACTGTAGTAAATATATCTGTCTTCCGGTTTGCGCCATTTATAAAAAGTCACTAACGGAAGGATCGTTTCCTGTCAAGAGGAAATCAGTTGTCATCACACCAATTTTTAAGACTGGTTATAAACATGACGTTAAAAACTACCGACCAATTTCCCAACTCCCTATTTTAAGCAAAGTTCTTGAAAAAATCGTCTTTGATGAATTGTACTCGTCTATTTCGACAAATATTACGCCGACTCAGCACGGATTTATGAAAGGTAGGTCTACAACATCCAACCTTGCCCTTTTCATTAACTTCTTGCATAGCAAGATGGACGATAAGGAGCAAGTTGATAGTATGTATACAGACTTCGTCGGTTTAGTTCGTATTTGTCCAACAGACCATTTGAAAATTTTACAGGAGAAGAAGGTTTTCTTTCGTTATCTCAATAAAACATTATGATAGGTGTTTATGATAAAGCTATTTCCATATAGGTAAAGGTTCAATTAGTTTAAATAATTCTTTGTTCAGTGATTAACTATCCTTTTTTCTACTTTATTTTTAATTTTAAAGTGAAGATTGAACAAAAACTCAAATGGTCTGTTGGACAAATACGAACTGAGGCGACGACTTCTCTAAAGCCTTTGACCGCGTAATTCACTCAATTCTTTTGAAGAAACTCATCCTACTTGGTATACATGGTGACCTATTTAGATGGATTAAGTCCTACATTAGTAATCGCAATCAGGTAATATTAATAAACGGTGTTTATTCAAAGTCTATAGAGGTAATATCTGGTGTCCCGCAAGGTTGCCACCTAAGTCCGCTATTCTTCAACATTTATATAAACGACATTGGATCATGCTTTCAAAATTCCGAATATGTGCTTTACGCTGATGACATGAAAATATTCAAAGTTGTGCATTCTCTCTCTGACTGTGAAGCGTTACAAAGTGACCTAGATAGGCTTTGCAAGTATTGTAAAGTTAAATTTTTAGATATATCAATGTTTCCAAATGTCATACTATGACATTCACCAGAAATAAAAATGTAATTAAGTACTCTTATTCACTCAACAATGAACCTGTCATCTCTAAAACGTAAAGATCTTGGAGTTTACCTTGATAGCAAACTTATTTTGAATAATCACATCGATTCAATCGTTCACAGGTCATATAAAATGCTTGGTTTTGTTCTTCGTATAAGTAAAGAGTTCAGTAACCCGCGCACAGTAGTTATGTTATATTTTGCATTTGTCAGAAGTATACTGGAATATGCCTCGCCAATTTTGAACCCGCAGTATAAATTATATATAGATAGCATAGAACATATTCAAAACAAATTTATAAAATATCTTAAATTCAAATTCAACAATAATTATGAATGCACATTTCAAACTTTGCAACAAAGACGAGTAATTGCTGATTTGACATTTAAACACAAAATTTTAAATAATAACATCGATTGTACCGAACTACTTTCCCTAATTAAATTTAACATACCATTAAGACGTACACGCCATACAGAACTATTCCACACGCTTAATTACAAGACAAATGCAGCAACTAATTCGCCAATCAATCGTGCTAATAATATTAATCTAAATTATAACATTCACTGCCCAAAAAAGAGCATCATGTCAATCATATAAATTGTTTAACGCGCATACTTACATACATACATACACACATATTCACACACACACACACACCCTCACACACACTCACACACCCTCTCTCTCACACACACACACTCACACACACACACCCACACACCTCTCCCAAAATAATTTACTAATTTAATGTAGGTAAAATACATAATTTGTCACATAAAAAAATATATTATATAACAGCGACATGTCATTGGTACCAATTATTGTATTAATTCTACAACTTGTAACTACTTTCTAAGATGTAATTATGTACTGTTTGTTTCTGCAAAATAAAATAAAACAAAATAAAATAATACATAATATGTCTAATATTAATATTAAATATGCAATAATATATTTAATATGCATGTGTTTTTTGAAGTGAAAACTTCTTTAGTACCGTTCTGATTTGAAACTTGATTAAACGAAAAAGCGACAGAAAAAAGAGGCAAACACAAACATCTATAGGATTTAGCCTGCGAGAGAATGAGATAGTATAATCGGTCTCCTCTTTGTGCGGTGCTTCGTAGCCTCCCCACTCTTACCTACTTTAGTTTTATGAATGTTTCACTTCTACCGCGTATGAATTGCACACTCTGTTTATTTTTTAAAATTTAATAAAAATAAAATGTAACAAATTTTTTACTAATGCAATATTATTTATTGGACCACTCTGGTGACAATCGTTTTAAAGTGATAGCTGACGGATACTCTAACTAGCACATTTCAAAGGGGAAGTGCCCTGACGGTTAAAGAGAGAAAAACATGCCATTTGCATCGCATAGTAGCACTGGTCACCACGTTACAGTTGCGTCTCCGTGTCAGACAGACGTAAATAGCGCTAGCGGTCGTTCTTTGATGAATGAAGTTACCTCTACCTTTGATATTTTATTCTTATCACTCTGTAATCATTACGCTGCGCCGGTGGTAACAGAGGTTAATACGTCCGTATATATTTATACAAATTAATATGAAAATATATTATAATTCTAGGTGTTCATGCAATAGTCGGTTTAGACATATTTCTTCTTCTTTAAAGTTCATTAATAGTCAACTTTAAAGAGTGTTTTACCAATAATCAACTTTACTTCTTCAATATTGCAAAAACACTTTTTTAATTAAATATAAATTGAATTGTTATCATTTAATTAAACAACTTTTCTCTTTAATTTCATGATAGTCTAGTATCGTTAAAGGTTTACACAATAAATGACGACTTTTCGAAGAAGATATTATTGACATGAAACTTCTTTAGCGAACCCAAGAACCCAGGATCGGATCCTACGAAATCAAAAAAAAAAAAATTTTTGCAAAATAAATATTGTACTGTATTTACAATCTTTATCTGTAATTTTAAATGATGACCTAAAAGGGTGAAAGCCAGAAATAATTTAAAAAAAAAAAACAACATCCAATCTTCAAACCACTCCAAAATAAATAGGCAAAATAAAAGAAAGCGAAATATAGTGACTCCGAAGAAGAAAACACAAATACCAAATGAATAGGAAAAGGTACACTGGAATTCGATGGCAAAAATATAAAAAAATACCTTTTTTTTACACACCTTAGTAAATAGTCTCCTCACTCATGTATACTTTAGTTTTATGAAGGTTTCACTTCTACCACGTGTGAATTGCACACTCTGATTTTTATAATTATTTATTGCACATTTAAATTTGGTAACGAACTCTACTGGTAAGGATGATAAGCGGTTTATCGTAGTTTATTACCATATTCTTATACCGTCCTGCTAATGTCGATGATTGGTGATTAGATTGATGATTTTTACGTTGCATAACTAATCTACGATTTAGGTGGAAAATAAGATAGGTTAATTAACGAAATGTAATGTTAGGTTAGGTTAGCCCAGGTTAGTTGATGCTAGTTCCAAATGTCTCTCACTTTCCCCCCACGAATAAATTTAATAATACACTTTGCTCAACATTGTGAACTGTAGGCGAATCCTCCATTATTAGCATTTAGTTGCTGAAGTTCTGAATAAATTGTCAGTACACATTACAGGACTTTTCAATATATTTTTATAAATACATTTTGACGATGTGGGGCCCCGTTAAATATGTATGAGGGTCGGCGGTGCACTGGCAGTTCTCGGAAAAGTTTCAAACTAATTGATTTTTCCGGGAACGAGTGTTGGTAACCAAATAGCTCGCAGTACAATATTGCGCCACGAGTATTTTTTATTCAATTGAAACCCAATTATTCACTGACTAAAGTATTTTATTTCACGAAGCTGCGCTACGTTTTGAAGTAATCTTGTAAAATATATTTGTATTTATAATTAAATTTCTAAAAATATTATTATTATTAATCTTGTTATCTTTATGAATGTCCATATCACATACAAAAAAAACTGTTGTCTAAGACAATATATACATAAAGAGGTAAGATTTGTTTGTTTGTTTGCATTAAATAGGCTCCGAAACTACTGAACCGATTTGAAAAATTCTTTCTTTTGTGGGAAGCTACACTATTCCCGGATGACATAGGCTATATTATATTTTCTAAAAAATTAGGAATCCTTACTAAAACTCCCATAATATAACCCAAGGTGTAAAAAAAATACCTAAAATGTTCTTTTCATCGCGTGCGCTGCGAAAACTATTGATGATAGAATAAAATAATGTACCATGACTTTGCAGAACACATTATTATTTACAAGAAGTGTCGTGACAGCATGTGTCTGTCTAACTATTATAGTTATGCCACAATAAGTGTTCTTTTATTTTAAAAATTTAATTGAAATGCCGCCGCTAGAAAAGGCTCTTTATTTATAACTTGGTATTAATCCTTATCAAAATAAATTTCTTCGTATTTAAGACTGCTTCAATACCTTCATATAACTTTTTGAATTATTCAATTCGGGCATCCCATTCGAAAGATATCACGAGTTTAAAAATGTAAGTATTAGAAAAAAATTGCGTGGTCGCCGGTCACCCCGCTCGGCTAGCTAGGCAACATCTTATGCGATCTAGGCGTCACTGGGATACGGGCCGTACGGGAGGGGAGCATTATTAATGGCATAGCAACACATGTCGGGAACCAGCTAAAACATTTAGGGATAAACAGTTTATTTATTTTAATGGCATAGCAACGCATGCCGGGAACCAGCTATTATAAATAAAAAAATATATTTTTTCTATGAACATTAATTAGATAGCCTTCTGAACTATTTTTATCAGGCGTGACGGTACTTACGCCAGTTTTTTGTGGACCGTTTGCATTTGTTGATCCATCCTCATTTGTCGATCCGTTACCAAAGCAAGCATACAGAAAATGATCCTTCAGATTAATTTTCATCATCGAGATTTTGCTGTAAGCCACGCCCATTGTTCGATCACATACATTTTACTTATATGTTTTGATAATAAATATTAAAATTTTAGCATGGCTAAGCATTAGCCCGACACATAAGATGTAAAAAAAAGGTTTTATTAATTTTTTTACCTCACAAAGGGTTCAACTTCCTGAAATCCAGTAGCGTTAGCCGCAACTAAATGTTTATTTTTTTTAATTTTTATTTTATTAGGAACATTTACAGATTAATAACATTACATGCATTAAAGAAAACAATAAATTATAATTATTAGGTTATAATCAAATAACAAATATTCACATCATGCACAAAAATAATAAATAAAAAAGTAAAAAATTATTAACTTTTTTTCTTCTTTTTTTACCTAATTTTATAGAGATAGTAACTAGAAAAACTGTCTAAGCATTATCTAGATATACTTTCTAATACTGTGTAATATATAAAAGATACAGATAAGATAAGATAAAAAAAAACAAGAAAAGTAGATAAAATAAATATATGTATGTATAATAACATGATGAAAACTGAGAAACACCAGACGTAGGGTCGAGAAATAATATATATATATTAATAATAAAAAAAGAAAAAGCTAAATAAAAGCAAATTGATAGTACTCACAAAAAAAAAGAAAATAGTGGATTATAGTGTACGCACATACATACGTATACGTATATACGGGTTACATTATTTTTAAATTTCAAATTCAAAAAATACATGAAAAAAGTACGGTATCATTGTTTTAGTTCAGTAACAATTAATTAATCTACGAGTGTTTAGTAATGATTTGTTTATTATAAAGCTCCATAAACTATATTTTTGAAAGAACTTTAAGTACACGACAAGATATCAGCATTGATACATTTTTTTGTTATGGTGATTGCAAGTTCTCAATAAGAAAGAATTTTGCCTGAGACTAGTTAAAGCAATTTCGACATTAAACAATGACTTGTCTCTAGTTTTCTTACTCAGGACTCTAATATTAATTGATGACAAAAGAGCTGGACAGTCGATATGACCATTCAAGACTTTGTGTAAGTAAGTCATATCCGTAATATCTCTCCTACTTTTTAGAGTTTTGTGTCCATAGTGTTTTATAGAACTGTCCATGGCCATGTTCTAATAATTATGTAAAATATATGGATATTTTAATATTCTTGCATCATTCTTTTTGGCAATGGAGTATAGGTTGTATTAAATAAAAAATATTAACCGAGCCTAGCGAAGTTCTGTTTTAACTCGATCGTTTGGAATTTCATATGTCTGTGAATTTGGTTGTTTGTACCGTTTGTCGTAAAAATCTGCTGCATATAGGTATTTAATATTCAAGCGCACATTAACTATTATTGAGTACAGTTCACGCATGGTAGAATTGAAACCTTCACAATAGCTTACATACAATTTCAACCAATAGGAGCCTTGAAAAGTGAGCTCATAATTACGTAAGGTCTCATTTTCCCGCAGGCTAAATCCTATAGATGTATGTGTTTGCCTCGTTTTAGTGTCTTTTCCTTTTCATTTAGTTTCAAATCACAACGGTGCTAGAGAAGTTTCGGTGTGATTTGAAATTCGATGAAACGAAAAAGTGACACTTAAAAGAGAGAAACACATTCATCTGCAGGAATCAGCCTGCGTGAGAATGAGGTAGAATAATCAGTCTCCTCTGCGGTGCGGTGCTTCCCCGCCTCCGCACTCTTGTCTACTTTAGTTTTTATTTGAAGGTTCCACTCTATTTTTTTTATAAACGTTCCTTCGTTACTATTTATAAAAATAGTCATTTTCATATCGAGATCCACAAAATACCACAATACAAAAATTTATCCAACAATACGATTTAAAAAAAAAATGTCCTCTTATTATGTGTGTAGAAAAAAACCATAGAAAAAATGCCAGTTGAATAAAATATTGGCCGAATAAAGATGTTTGTTGGAAACAGCGAAATTGCAGCTTGCCCTTTTCAAGTTTCACATTTCTGCAGGGAGCAGCTAAATTTCCGTTCATTGAGAGCAGAGTGATTTTATTTTGACGCGCGGAGAACGACTGAATTGCCCCAATAAATCTTCTACGGGATGGGATGAGCTCAATTTTTAAAAAGAAAATGAAAACATTGTTGATAGGTGTAAAATGAAGAATTTTATGTTTCATTTCTATCAGATACTTTCGTGCAGAAACATAGTTTTCTTATATGGCAGTATGTCGAATGATAGCAGTCGTAACTACGTAAATCAATATTATTTATAATTATTTATCTTTGTTTTATTATTTTAAAATTATATTTCTCAGAATGTAGGATCCTATGTTTATTGAAGCCTAATTGAAGTGTAAATAATATTTTCTCTTTCTCTCGGTAACGTTTTTTTGTTCCGTTTGTGGGTTGTGTATCTTTTGCCAAAAATTTATGTTAGACAAATATTAAAAACATTTGTTTTGTATTGTTCTCTCTATGAAAGAGTACATCTGAAATCCCTAAATAATAATAATTATTATTGTAAAAAATAAAGTAAAAATGTTTTAACCTGGCGTAAATGAGGTCGGGTATCTCATACCCACTGATTTGTAAACCACAAAATATTTCTGAACTGTGCTATTCCTGGAACTCGGCTAACTCGGTAGCTAGAGGGGGTGGTGCGGGGAGCGATTTAAAGCGACAGTAACAATGTTGCGCCTGCGGCGGAGTAAACTGCACGTGCGCAAACATAGGTCGGGTACGTAATACCCGACCTCATAGTCGGTGTAACTATTTTGTGTTACATATAACACACATATGTAACTTTTGTACATGGTGTAACTATTTTGTGATATTATATAAGACAGATTTATTCTTTAATTTTGTGTACATAGTTAGTTGATTTATCTAATCTAACACACTATATAAAGAGGAAAGATTTGTTTGTTTGTTTGTTTGTGTGTTTGTTTGCATCGAATAGGCTCCGAAACTACTGAACCGATTTGAAAAATTCTTTCGCTGTTGGGATGTTACACTATTCCTGGGTGACATAGGCTATATTATATTTTAAAAAAATATAGGGATCCTAACTAAAACTTCAATAATGTAACCCAGGGTGTAAAAAAATTACCTAAAATATTCTCTAAATCGCGTGCGCTGCGAAAACGATTGATGATAGAATAAAATAATGTACTACAACTTTATAGAACACATCATTATATACAAAAAAGATCGCGACAGCATATGTCTAACTATTATGGTTATGCCACAATAAGTATTATTTTATTTTAAAAATTTAATTAAAATGTCGCCGCATGAAAAGGCTCTTTATTTGTATCTTGGTTTTAATCCTTATCAAATTAAATTACTTCATATTCAAGAAGCTTCAATACCTTTATTTAACTTTTTGAATTTTTCAATTCGGATATTTAATTAGAAAGATATCACGAGTTTAAAATTGTTAGTATTAGAAAAAAGTTTCGGCTACGTGCCGGGCGGGAGAGGAGTCAAGAAATGCAGTGCCAGGGGGGTTGACGGGACGGGAGAGCGGGAGAGCGGTGGTGGAGAAGGTGAAAGTGGAACGCTGGAGGGGAACGCACCGGAAAGGACATGTAAGGAGTAACATTTTATTTATTTGAATATGGCATATATTATAAAAGAAAGTCCAAAAAAACGTGCAGCTCCCAAAAACTCAGAAACGAGTCCCGGTTCGATCAATGGAGTTATATGGTGTGGTAGATCTCTATCCCCCCTAGGAAATAAGAGTATCCGTTTTTACCTAAAAGGCGTGATTTTAAAGATATAAGGGCTGAAAGTTTCGCCCTCTTGAAATTTCTAGAACAGTCTTCCGGAAAGTTCTAGAAGGTTCCATAGAGCTGTAGAAAGTTGTGGAAGGAGTGGTGGAGTATGTCGTGGAATGATCAGGAATAAGGAATCGGGAACATCATTGTGCAACATTCCAGAACACTATCTTATTGTCCTGAGCGAAGCCGGGTAACCCAGCTAGTAAATAAATAAAGTCTGTGAACGACTGAGATCTATTGTTAGTAGGTTATATAAATTAAAATTCTATGTTCTAATATGTACACTTTGAATAATTTATTTATCATTAGCTGAATCTCTTTTAAGGTATGAAATTACAGCCTGGGGACTTTCTTGTAAAACAAATATAAATCATGTTCAATCAGTTCAAAATTCATTAGTTAAATTATTAGCGTATAAAAGTTTATACGGACCAAGGCACAATATTCCGTACTTTTACCGGAATCTCAAAATTCTCTCAGTAAGAGCAATTCTGTGGTATAAAATTAGATTTCAGCATAAGAATAGCCCTATGTACATACATAAACTGGACCACATTTACAATACTCGCTTTACGCTACAATACACGCTTTACTGAAGAACTAATTGCACCTAAGCACTTAAACAAATATGGACAAAGAACGCTGGACTACATGATACCAAATTGCTTAAATATGTTACCTGCCGAAATTTAAAAAATGTACAAATGGTAAAACAAATTTTCTGTTGAAGAATTGGCTCGCCGAAAGAAATCATTTGTATTAGAACTCTTAACACAAAAAAAGTCTAACTGCAAAATAAAGTAAAATAAGTTTATTTATATCTTAAAACACTAAAAAGTGTTTTATTGGGACTTTTCTTTTTCTGTAAAATATTTTTATTTTGTCGTATTGTATTACTTTATCTTGACAATAAATAAAAAATTCAATTTCTTACATTTTTAAACGACTTCAAAACGGAGGAGGTTCTCAATAGGCCTACCACATGGATTTCATAACGACTTAGAAAAAATCGTGTGAATAAATTTTTTAAACGACTTCGAAAAGGAGGAGGGTATCAATTCGATGGTATTTTTTTATTTTTTTAATTTTATTATTTTTATTTTTTTATGTTTGTTACCTCAGAACTTTCGATTGGGTGAACCGATATTGATGATTCTTTTTTTATTAGAAAGCTGATACTTTCCGTGTGATCCCATTTTAATTTGGTCCAGTTTTGACGATGGAATCATGAGAAAACCATATATGTCTTAAATTTGCAATAAGTACGTGTGCGACAAATGGACGAATAACTCAATATTACGCCAACAGATTTCGATGATTTTTTTAAAGTTAAACTTCTTTGCGCACGCTCGTCACAAAAAAAAAAAAAAAATAAACAAAAATTTTAACATAACAAAAAACGACTTCAAAAATGTACTAAAAAGTAAAAAAATAATTTCTTACGATTGTTATTTTTGGAGTCGGTGTCAACCAAGATCTCCACATCTCACCTATAACTACCTACGTATGTAGTTACCTTGGCTGACACCGACTCCAAAAATAACAATCGTGCGAAATTATTTTTTTTTACTTTTTAGTGCATTTTTTGAAGTCGTTTTTTGTTTTGTTAAAATTTTTGTTTATTTTATGTTTGTTACCTCAGAACTTTCGATTGGGTTAACCGATATTGATGATTCTTTTTTGTTTGATAGCTGGTGCTTTTCGTGTGGTCCCATTTTAATTAAGTCTAATTCTAACAATAGTATCTATGAGAAAAACTATATAAGTCTAAATTTGCATTAAGTATGTGCGCGACAAACGAACAAATAACTCAATATCACGCCAACCGATTTCGATGATTCATTTTTGAAGTAAAACTTCTTTACGCACGCTCGACACTTGGGGGGTAAGCTGGTGAATGCGTTACAAATAGTGGTGATTGTTACGAAAAATGTCTTGCGAACGGTAATCGTTGCGAACTGTAAGCGATGCGAACGGTGATCGATTGCTAGGTGGGTCGGGCCTTGACGCAAGCTTGTTATTTATGTTATTGTTATTATGATAATGGACTATTTGTCCGTAAATAAATAAATACATTGTATACAGTGGGAACCCGGCATGCGTTGCAAGACCACTGTAACCTCGAGGTCAACTAAAATGTAATGGTTCCATCGCAAGTCCCGTGAAACTACATTATAATGCAAGTGCTTGCACTATATAACATTATACATCACAACACCAGCAACATTTTCGGATTTCTGTGGTGGTAGTAGGAGATTTTCAAAAATTATTGGGTTATTCGTAACCCGGGAATGTTTGTATATCTTTTTAGGAAAAAAATACAGTGGGTGCCCGGCATGCGTTGCAAGGCCACTTTAACCTCGGGGTCAATCAAACTGTTCCGGTTTCATCCCAAGTCCCGGGAAACTACATTATAATGCAAGCGCCTGCACTATATTACATTATATACAGCGGGTAGCCGTCATGCGTTGCAAGCCCACTGTAACCTCGGGGTCAACTAAACTGTTATGGTTCCAACCCAATTCCAGGGAAACTACATTATAATGCAAGCGCCTGCACTATATTACATTTTATACAGCGGGTAGCCGGCATGCGTTGCAAGGCCACTGTAACCTCGGGGTCAACTTAAATGTAATTGTTCCATGGCAAGTCCCGTGAAACTTCATTATAATGCAAGCGCCTGCACTATATAACATTATATACCTCGGGTACCCGGCATGCGTTGCAAGGCCACTGTAACCTCGCGGTCAACTAACTGTTATGGTTCCATCCCAAGTCCCGGGAAACTACATTATAATGCAAGCGCTTGCACTATATAACATTATATGCAGCGGGTAGCCGTCATGCGTTGCAAGCCCACTGTAACCTCGGGGTCAACTAAACTGTTATGGTTCCAACCCAATTCCAGGGAAACTACATTATAATGCAAGCGCCTGCACTATATTACATTTTATACAGCGGGTAGCCGGCATGCGTTGCAAGGCCACTGTAACCTCGGGGTCAACTTAAATGTAATTGTTCCATGGCAAGTCCCGTGAAACTTCATTATAATGCAAGCGCCTGCACTATATAACATTATATACCTCGGGTACCCGGCATGCGTTGCAAGGCCACTGTAACCTCGCGGTCAACTAACTGTTATGGTTCCATCCCAAGTCCCGGGAAACTACATTATAATGCAAGCGCTTGCACTATATAACATTATATACAGCAGGTACCTGGCATGCGTTGCAAGGCCACTTTAACCTCGGGGTTAACTAAACTGTTGTGGTTTCATCCCAAGTCACGGGCAACTATATTATAATGCAAGCGCCTGCACTGTATAACATTATATACAGCGGGTACCCGGCATAAGTTAGTGAAGTTTTACTTCAGTCGTGTGGTCTAAAGCACACTCGTTTTTTTATTGGAAAGGTTGTACTTCAAGGGTAGTTTGATGAGAGATTGGTTAGGTTTTGATTATGGGATCCATGAAAAAGTAACAGAACTCTTCAATTCTTAGGAGCAAATTAACGATACTCGGCCGAACCTTTTATAGGCTATCTGGATCTTTTAGTCACCTACCGTAACACCATTACGGTCAAGTAATGTCTGTCTCAAATGAGCAGCACGTTTAGATGTCTACCCATATTCAGACAAATTAGTTAATGTACTTCAGTTTCACTAAAAATCAAAAAATAAACAAAAATTTAAACAAAAGAAAAAAACGACTTAAAAAATGCACTAAAAAGTAAACAAAATAATTTCGTATTCTTCTACAACCTTATAATCAACTTACTTTTTCTACTCATCAATATGTAGGTAAGATTGTTACTTTTGGAGTCGGTGTCATCCAAAGTAGGTTTGTCGCGCGTGCGACACAAGCACATCTCACCTATAACTATGTATTCAGTTAAAAACCTACCTTGGCTGACACCGACTCCAAAAATAATAATCATACCTACATATTAATGAGTAGAAAAAATATGTTGATTATAAGGTTGTTGAAGAATATGAAATTATTTTTTTACTTTTTAGTGCATTTTTTGAAGTCGTTTTTTCGTTTTGTTAAAATTTTTGTTTATTTTTATATAGATATTAATTCATTGTTTCTAAATATTGTTGATTTGTACTTAAAAATATATTACTTTGTTTTTTATAGAAATATAAATACTTTTAAAAATGGAACAGAGTTATTTTATCATATTACCTCATTTGCCTAATGTTAATTAATATATTACAGTAATAAGAATTATTCTTAAGTCATTTCAGTTATCAAAATCCACTATTCTTAATTAGGGTTTGTCATACCCACCTCACAGCTGGTGTAACAATTTTTCACCTCATTCACACCGGGTCCAACTAAATTATTCAATCATTATTTTACTAAGCAATTGATCAATCTATATTTCAAATATAGTATAATCGGTAGGGAAATAACATTTCATAACATTTTAAATTCATTTGAAAAAGTTCAAGGATTCATAATTAAGATAATCTTGAAAAAAACCTCTGCATTTTCTACTGAAATTCTCTTTTCAATATTCAATGTAAATACAAAAGGCTAAATGTAAAAAAAATATTCAATACTTTTTTAAAAAGAAATACGTAACTTACAAGTCGGTGTACATAAGCAAGAAATCAGAATAATATCAAAATCCCGAAACAAATATCAAGCACATTCATAGTACCAGTTTCTGTCTGGGTATAATTTATTTTAACAAACTCCCATTAAATCTGAAATTATCGTAAATGTTCGTGTATTACAGCTTAAATGGAAAAATTACTTCAGCCTGCTATAAGAGTTCATATATATATTATTATTTTTTAAATCTTGAAAGCTGTTATTGATAAACCTTCTTTGTTATCTTTTTGTTATTATTATTTTGTTATTCGGAATATTTTTTTATTTACTTACATGATTTTTTATAATTGGGCAAGAATTTCTTCATAAAATACAAGAGCTCGGTCTTTTTATGGTAAAGAAAGGCTATTTTTATTTTCCAATATAACTCTCTATGACATGTATAAATTGTATATTTGTTAGGTTAGGCTAAGTAAGGTTAGGATATTTTGTCGGGGGATGAAAAGTCGTGGAACGGGAAATAGGATAAAACCTTCACAAAATTAAAGTAGACAGGAGTGGGGAGGCTACGAACCACCGCACAAAGAGGAGACCGATTTGTCTATCTCATTCTCTCGCAAGCTTAAACTTATAGATGTCTGTGTTTGTATCTATTTAGTGTCGCTTTTCGTTTAATCGAGTTTCAAATCACAACGGTGGTGAGGAAGTTTTCACTACAAAAATTAAACATGCATATTTTTATCAATTGATATAAAAATAATATTCTAAAGACTCCGAGAAGTGTTATTTTACAAAGTTTTTGGTGTTTAAAAAAAGTGAAGTAATTTATAGAGATTTTAAAATTTTCGCTACTTAAAAATGTGTTCTCAACCATGGGAAGATATGTTAATCCCTTAAATTATTTTGTGAAAATTTAATTTAATTATGTGTTGCTACGATTGCCGAAATATTATTCATTTTACCCTTGATTTGCCATATATTTAAAAACAAGGTTAGATATCAAATGAAAAAGCCATTTGTATTACTGTATTCTTCGTTTGATGATACTCAAAAATAAAGCTTTAAAGGGCAAAACAAAAATATATGTTTGCAAAATTGGCGTAGTCAGAAAATGAAACTTCCAGCTTTATTTTTTAAATTAACAAGAACAACATTCTTTTTGATGATTGCCGACCTCTACTAGAAAAACGCATTAAAAAAACGTTCAACTCTGATAAGTTGTAGCGTTTAAAAGGACGGGTGACGTTGACATTATATTTGATATCCCCACTCACCCCTCGCGAGCAGAGTCAGTTTCCAGTTCTCAGCACGCTAATATAATCGGAAGCAGTTATTCGATAATGAATCAGGGCACATCGATTACCGGAACGAGCGAGCCGCGGCACGGACACCAAACAACGTGCGTGTAAATAGCTCGCAATTCCGGCAACTTTTGCTTTCCCTGCAGTCAATTTGTTATTGTTAAAGTTGAATAGATTCATACAAATAAATATGCTTTTTTTAAGTTCAGGGTGATGGGATTCGTTAAGAATGCTCTAAAAACAATTTATATACATATATAGTGTACTTGCTGGTTTCCGGCATGCTTGCTGGTTATGCCATATTCAAAGAAATAATTTTTTTGAAATAATGTCCTTTCCCGTGCGTCCCCATTCCCCTCCCGCGTTTTCTTCCCCTTCCGCGTTCCCCTACCACCTTCCCAGCCTTCCCTCTTCTTTTTACCGGCTCCTAGGTCCCGTCAACCACCCTACCTACCACCTTCCCGTGCGGCGCGCGAACTGTCAAACGCGATGAGTTTTAATGTAGCAGATATCTATCAATTTTAAAAATACCATTCGTGCGAAGTTAAAATATTTCTTTAAGTTTTCTGAAATTATCCAATTTTCTGGGCAATTTTCTCAATTTTTCTTTCTACAAAGTATTAGAAATCTTTAAAAAAAGATTAATGAAATAGGTAAAGTCGTTTTGAATTTATGGCGTAACCAAGGGAAACAGGGATTCATTTCTATATATATAGATATATTTTGGAATTATTGGTAAAACGTACAAATCAGACAGTTATACAATTTTTTTTCTTACAATTTATTAATAAATACATGTGGTAAAATCTAAAAGGGTAATTGGAACTAAATATAAGTCACAGTAATAAATATAGATATCTAATACCTACCTATACATGTTACGAAGGCTCTTCAAATTTATAAAAACTTTTGAAAAAATATGTGACGAACTCCCAGAAACATATTTAATACAGATAAGCTTCAGTAGTCCCAGAGAAAGATTGTATGAACGTCACCGACAATTGCCCTTTTCCTTCTCGTACGTTTTTTTATGAAAACGAAAATTTTTTTAAAGTTTTTAAGTTTTCTATATTCATTAGAGTTTTCATTACATACATTGGGGATTTTTCGACCACCATGCTAGGCACATGCCCGTGTTGTGATGGTCGATTTTATATATTGTAAGTACATTAACATATGAAATATAAAGAATGTGAAAGAATTAAGAAATTATATACATAAAATTGTAAAATATTCAAAAAATTGACTGAAGATACTAGAACGACGACATTACGTGCTACCTCTCTCAGGGACTACTTATCTTAATTATTTCTTCCTCCAACCCACACACAGTTGACCTTGAATAATACAATATAATGTATAAATATATTAAAAAAACTTAATGTACTCATCTGCGAGCTGCTCAAAAATGTGTGTAAGATGTTTTTTGTCTCGAAGCAAGCGGCGCTGTATGCCCGCGCCGCACTGTAATCCTAATGACCGATCCAAATCTACTTAATTATCTGCTTAAATTATAATATTATTTGCCTGTAGAGTATTATTGAGTTATTTCAAAAACTTATTTTTTTCAATATTTCAAATTTAGCCCAATAATGTTACCAACCTACAAAAGTATATTATTCATATTATGTTGTTCATTTTATTGTTTCAGATTTTCTTCATTTTATTGTTTTATTGGAAATGAGGTTTATTTCCTTTAAAATGTGATCGTCTTCTAAACTTGAAATATGCTTTACTTATTATTTACCATCATTAAACAGTTTCAATGCGCTTCATATTTATGTAAATTTATTTACATTCACTGCATAAATATATGTTTTCATTGTTGCAATATTGAATGTTACATATTGTAGTATTTATTGTTTGATTTGTTATCTACAAGTGTCTTTTTCAACTTCTGTTTTCTGTTTCTTGCTGTTGTACAAGCTCACTAGAGCTATCTTTTTCATGTTGTTATACCTGATTCCATGTTTTATTATGTAAAAGCCGAAAGCTTTCTATGTATATTGTGTTTATTAAACTAAAATTATCAATTTTTTTTGACTTAACTGGCATGTTTTCATTGTGATTTGGGAATAAAACCACTTAAATAAATGTTAAACTATTAAAGAATCTGGACTATAAATCAAGTCGTTCTTAGTAGAAGTATGATAGAGTCAATTATGACCGTAAAAGATAGGGTCTCATAAGCTCCATGGTAGAGGAACGCCCTGAAAGCTGATTTCCAAGATACGACCGTATCTTTATCTGATTTTTCTGTTTTAAATTTTCGGAAGAGAGTGGCTAATATTGTCTCCTAAAAAAATTTCATTTTGATGTTTTACTCACTAAGTTTAAAAAAATCACAGTGTATTATTCACATGCGGTAGAAGTGAAATTAGAAAGTAAGTGATTTGAAGATTGGATATTGATGTCACAAAAATAAAAAGTTTTTTTGGATTTCGTAGGATTCGAACCTCCGTTCGCTTGATGTTTGCCTCTCTGACCGCTGAGACTTGTCAAGCGTCTTGCCCACTGCGCTACCGAATGCCGTATTACACATATTAGAACTGAGGATCCGCCAAATAATAAATTTGTGATTAAATAAAAATCTAAGGCAGTGGTTTTCAACCTGTGGTACGCGTACCCCTGGGGGTACGCGAAGCCAAATTGAGGGTACGCAATAACGTTGTACGAATGTAAAATCATTGGTTAAAAGGCCTGAAATCGTGTTACACTCTGTATAAAATTGCAATACTTCATTGTATTTGTGTGACTTGATTGTTAAATTCATGTAATAATTAGAGTATTAAAAATTACAAATGAAACACGTCTTTCATTATACGTGTAAAAAAGATAGATATACGGTACGGGGAACAATAAAAGGTTGAAGACCACTGAACTAGGGTGTTAATAAACAATCATGATATATATGTGGAAACAAAATAGCGGGTCTAAAGGGGTTAAATTATTATTTTCTTTAGGCGTAGCACCAAAAATATGTCAATTCTGGGCCGATTGCTCTGCCAAGGCACTGCAATTTTTTAATCAATCAGAGTTAGGTCTAACATGACCTCTACTGAAACATGTCGCCAATTTCACAATAATAGTTTCAGCTCGCCAAACAAAAAAAACTCCTTCCGTGGAGGTCGCCCGCAAGCACTAAAAAATCATAGGTAACACGCATTGATGGACAAAAATGATTCTAATTTTTTTTAGCTTGGTATTCAGACATAATATTTTCTATGTAAAAAAATCAATTATGGCAAACGCGGGCAAAAGCTTTCCCGTTCCAAAATAGTAAAAATGAAGTTTATAAATAACTAGCGGTCCGCCCCGGCTTCGCACGGGTAGATAGGTATTTAAAAAAATAATTTAGTTTTCATACAGTTCCCTAACCTAACCTAACCTAACTTTTTCAAAATATTTTAGAGCCTATGTTAATTTGGAATAATGGAGCATTATAATAGTAAAAGAATTTTTGAAATCGGTTCAGTAGCTTTTGAGTTTATTCTGTACATACATACAAAGCTTTCCTCTTTATAATATTAGTATTGGGTCCCGCCCCGGCTTTGCATGAGTATTTAATTTACCTTAACTAAAATTTTAAAATTAAAAATTATAATACACACGCATATCGCATAAACCCTTTAATTTGCGACAGGTTACTAAAAAAAATTGTAAAGAAAGTTTGAATATTATTATTTTGAACTTTTATTTTTATTTTTTTGTTGTTGATTTTTTTTTATAATACGTATTTGATTATTTTTTTATTTATTTCTAATTTTTATAAAAAGATCATATGTACAAAACAAAAGCCATTCAATTTATTGAGTGAGAGCTTCCTTGTAAACGATACTAGACGTTGTTTTATTTTGTGTACAAAATAAATTGATTTTCAGGAGCTCCGACCCGCGATAGGCCAACATACAGTTGGTCATGAGTAAAACATTATTTTCAAAGGTGATGCCCTCGCCAGGGAACTATTTCTAGAAAGTTGAGATCTTGATCTATTGGGCATTTTAAATTAAATTAAAGTACTAAATTATATTCTATTCCACATAATATATGACCGTTGCGTAGGGAGCCGACAGATAAAAATGTTGAAAATAAAAAGAGAAAGTGAAAGAGACTGATAATGTGTTGTCCCGCCCTGCCCGTAGCTGAGCGAGTGAGCGGCGACCAAGTAACTTTTTTGTAATACTTACATTTTTAAACTCGTGATATCTTGCGATTGGAATGTCCGAATTGAATAATTCAAAAAGATTAATAAAGTTATTGAAGCAGTCTTGAATATGAAGTAATTTATTTTGATAAGGATTAAAACCAAGATACAAATAAAGAGCCTTTTCAAGCAGCGACATTTTAATTACATTTTTAAAATAAAAGAACAATTATTGTGGCATAACTATAATAGTTACACATATACTGTTACGACGCTTTTTATAAATAATTATGTGTTCTGCAAAGTCGTAGTACATTATTCAATTCTATCATCAATAGTTTTCGCAGCGCACGCGATGTAAAGAATATTTTAGGTATTTTTTTTAACACGTTTGGGTACATTATTGGAGTTTTATAAGGATCCCTAAATATTTTGAAAATGTAATATAGCCTATGTCACCTGAGGATAGCTTCCCAACAGTGAAAGAATTTTTCAAATCGGTTCAGTAGTTTCGGAGCCTATTCAATGCAAACAAACAAACAAATCTTTTCTCTTTATATATGAAAAATATAATATAATATATATATACTACCAGGTTCCCGGTATATGCTATGCCATTAAAAGAAATAAATTGTTTATCCCTAAATGTTTAGCGTTAATTTATAAATAAATAAATGGATATTCTCATGCGACCCTTTTCCCTCCTGCGTTCCCCTTCCATCTTTTGGACATTGACTCCCCTTCCGTACAGCCTGTATCCCAGTAACGCCTAGATCGCATAAGATGTTGCCTAGCTAGCTGAGCGGGGTGACTGGCGACCGAGCAAATTTTTTTCTAATACTTATATTTTTAAACTCGTGATATCTTTCGAACGAAATGTCCGAATTGAATAGTTCAAAAAGTTATTGAAGCAGTTTTGAATATGAAGTAATTTATTTTGATAAGGATTAATACCAAAATACAAATAAAGAGCCTTTTCCAGCGGCGTCATTTAAATTAAATTTTTAAAATAAAAGAACACTTATTGTGGCATAACTATAATAGTTAGACATATGCTGCCGCGACACTTTTTGTAAATAATGATGTTTTCTGCAAAGTCATAGTACATTATTTTATTCTATCATAAATAGTTTTCGCAGCGCACGCGATGCAAGAATATTTTATGTAATTTTTTTACACCTTGGGTTACGTTATGAAAGTTTTAGTAAGGATCCCTATTTTTTTTGAAAATATAATATAGCCTTTGTCATTCGGGGATAGTGTAGCTTCCCACCACCACTCACAAAATGGCTGAAATGCTGGATACTTTTGAAATAAAAGTGCTGAGAAGAATATGCGGACCCGTGAAAGAGGGCGAACAGTGGCGCATCCGGCACAATACAGAATTGTATGACATATATAAGGCCCCTAGCATCTCAGCACATATGAGACTCCTCAGGCTGAGATGGGCTGGGCATTTACAGAGAATGCCGGATACACGCGTCCCAAAAAGAATTTTGACTGGACATCCAGGTGGAAAGAGAAAATTGGGAAGACCCAGACTGAGGTGGGAAGACGAGGTAAGAGGGGATGCAGCACAGCTTCTCCAGGTACCAAACTGGAAATCATCCGCTGAGGACAGGAGGAGTTAGAGGCGACTGTTGCAGGAGACCAAGGCTCGATATGGGCTATAGCGCCATCGAAGAAGAAGAAGTAGCTTCCCACCGGTGAAAGAATTTTTCAAATCGGTTCAGTAGTTTCCGAGCCTATTCAATGCAAACAAACAAACAAACAAATCTCACCTCTTTATGTAGTGTCTTTGATTAGACAAAATATCACTGTTTAAAAACACACCAATCACTGAATAAAATCATTCCAGGTAGCGATTAAAATAATTCAAAGTTATGATTGATCTTATTGTAAAATTAAAGTACATATCCTGGGGTAAGCGTCCATATTTCACAATTATTTTTGTCTGACCGTTGACGCCCACGATAAGACAATTTTTGCACTATGACCAACGGGTGCGGACGTTCGTTTACTTAACGGGGTCCGGAGTGACGACATCTCAAAAAGTTTTATAGGAAGTAGATAATTTATAAAACAATGTTTTTATTTAAATGCGGTTGGTTTAGCTCTTCGTCGCATAGGTGCGCTTCTATTTTTCATGACTTCAAAGACAACATTGACAACTTTTTGTTAGTTAATTATAAAAAAATCTAGGTATTCTTGCCCAACAACTATACTTATATAATTACTATATTCTCAACTGAATATAAACGAAGAGCACCCAAATGAAAAAAGCCCCGGTGGAAATCAATAAATTATGTGACCGAATTTAACTATGCTAATTTGTTAATTAATGAGGCCAGTTAATTTGGGCGTTTCACGCTATGCTGCCCATTTAAACCAAAACTGAAAATAAAATAAATAAAGTGTAGGCGAATCAGTTTATCCATAACTAATATCGATGGCATGCTTCAATCAATGTATTAGTTTATATCGGCATTTGATTTGATTAATATTTTTTTACATTTGTTGATACCGTGTCGTTTTATTGTTATGCTAACCAGTCAATTTCAGTCATGGACATTCATGTATTGTTATTTTAATATCCGCTGCGTGATGAACAAACATTTACACGAAATAAAACACACGTTAACTGCCTCTGTGTGATGAATTGAAATTATTTCCACCAATAGAACACATATGAATTATTAATCTGTGGTACAATAATATTACATAAATTAAAATTTTTAAACAAAAACAAATCAGAGTGCGCAATTCACATTTGGTAGAAGTGAATCCTTCAGAAAACGAATATAGACAAGAGTGGGGAGAATACGAAGCACTTTTTGAAGTAAAACTTCTTTACGCACGCTTGACTTGGGGAGTAAGCTGGTGAATGTGTGACGAGAGCGTAACGAAAAGTGTGATCGGTTGAGGCGAACGAAAGTTGAGAGTGAGATATAAGTTAGTGAAGATAAAAAAGACAAATAGGTGCGAGCACACATTTTCTTTTTCTCTTTCTCTCATAGCCAGTTACGTTTCGTATATCTAAGACACAATGCCGGCCTATTGTCTGTATCACACTGTAGGAGCAAGAGAGAGCAGTACGCGCGCACATTTTCTTTCTCTCTTCTTTTATAAGTTAGTGAAGTTTTATTTCAGTCGTGTGGTCTAAAGCACACTCGTTTTTTTTATCAATGTGAAGGACGATTTTTCCGTATTTTTGTCGTCGAATTTCAGTGCATCTTTTCCTATACATATGGTCATCTTATTAGTAGTTGTCTCTTCTTCTTTGGAGTCACTAGATGTCTCTTTATTTTGTGTTTTCTTTGCCTATTCATTTTGGAGTGGTTTGAAAATTGGGTTTGGATTTCGTAAGATCGAACCTTGGTAGATGTGGTATATGGCTATCGTTCGTTCGGAGACATTCGGGCGTAGCCGAATGCTGCCGAACTTACAGTCGCTGGGCGCTCGGGCGCTATCGTTAATTCATTCTGAAACTGAGAGCTCTAATAATTACACGCTACCAACAATACTAATTCCGCTGTAATCCAATTAAATAAATAAGATACAAGACGAACTTGCGTTGTAATTAACAATAGTTATTAAAGAACATTACAACTGGCGCAGCCAAAGGATAAAAATTAACTGGATTGTGGGAGCATACACAAAAAAAATAAAAAATAAATTTTTACACGAAGCAAGGAGGGCTAAGTCATCCCGATTTTTAAGGCTACCTACAGCCGAGGAAGGAAGTCCTAGCTATACTATCCCTGGAGCCACAGTCTGGGTTGTTGGGTTGTCGAGGAAAGGGCACCCGGAAAAAACACAAGGAGGCAGTGGTCGTTTTTGGGGCTTGGCAGATTGACCAGTCGAGTCTATCCACGGAAGTTGAAGTCCGAGAGAAGCCGAGGAAAGGGTTCTCTCACATACGAGAAGGAAGTCAACAGCCGCAATATCAGAAGTTAAGGTTTTTTGATTCTTTCTTGTAGAAGATTTATCGAATTGTGTATTTTTTTTTTGCTTGTTAAGTTATTGTTGTCGTTCGTGTACTTGTACGGCTAGTGTCAATTTTTTTTCCTCTCGTGAGAATGGAATCCGGGAGAATTCCACCGTTTTCTCACATAAATGGAGATTGGGACGTATTTCGGCTCAGATTAGAACAGTTCCTCTTATTGCATGATGATATCACGGAGATTAAGAAAAAGGCTTATCTGATAAACTCGCTTGAAGCAGAATCCTTGACCCTTCTGACTAATTTATGTTTTCCATCTAAAATCACTGATGTCACATTTGATAAATTAATTGAGTTGCTCGAAAAACATTGTGTAAAATGCAGATCTATCTTTCAGGAGCGCTAATTGTTTTTTCTTGCTAAACAGGATCAAAACGAGTCGATTAAGGAGTTTGCAGCAAGACTTAGAGGGTTAAGTACTTATTGTCAATTTGGGGCTAGATTAGAAGCTAATCTGGTAGATGTTTTTGCGATTGGTTTACTTCCGGGTCCAGTGCGTGTAAAATTGTTTATTGAAGGCCCTAAGTTAAATTTTAATCAGTTAGTTGAACTGGCAGTTACCGCGAAAGGTCCTGAAATCGAGTCAACTAAACTTAAATTGGAAGTAAATACTGTGAGAAAGTGTGCAAGATCACCTTCACCAGCTCGTACGCCGAATAAACGTTCATACAGTAGCGACGGGCGCGGATCGTTTAAACAGTTTAATACCGTTTCATCTCAAAAGAAATGCAGTATTTGCGGGAAATTAAATCATGACACGCGTAATTGTAGATTGAAGGATGCAAAGTGCTATAATTGTGGAAAAATAGGGCATTTAAGGAAAAATTGCAGGTACGGATCAGTGAAATCAGTTATGAACTGTAATGATAATAATATTGATACTGTAGCATTTATTAAAGCAATCACAGCTCAGTTGAAATTAAATGGTAAAAATTTCAATGCTATGATTGATTTGGGCTCATCAGTCTGTGTTATTCCAGAAATTTTGTTTTGTAAACATTTCAGTAATTTAGAATTGTCACCCGAAACACGAAAGATTTCAGGTTATGATGGTAGTATATTGAATGTTGTAGGTAAGATAAATTTCAAGGTCGAGTACAATAATATAGTTAGGTTTGTAACCTTTATTATTGTAAACAATGGATCAGAACTAATAGTTGGGAGAGATTTCATGGAAACCTTCAACCTCAATATTATTCCGGGACAAAATACTATTAATTCGGTTTCGTTCGCGAATAAGAACAAATTTCAGAAAATGGGGAATGTAAAACCATATTTTTCAGGGTATGGAAGTTCTAATCTTAGGGAACATAAAACCATGTTTACGGAGCATGGTAGTTCATGTGCAAATAATAGGAACGTAAAATCTTATTTAAAGAATACGGTAGTTCAATTGCTAAGATTATTTTCTGGGGAACCGATGGTATCAAGGGGAAACCAGGCAGATTTTCTGTCTCGGTTACCGTTGAAGAACAGAGTTGAGAATTCTAATGTAGAATTCAAAGAGGACTACGGGTCAGATATATCTGTATGGCCAAATTCAGGAAAGGCCTGGAGTAGGTTACACATAGACTACAGTGGGCCACTGGCAGGAAAAATGTTTTTGGTTGTCTGCGATTCTTTTACTAAATGGGTCGACTGTATTGAAGTTCAAAGGGCAGATTCAGCTAATACTATTTTTGAGTTAAGAAAATTATTTGCAAATTTTGGCAACCCTGAACTCATTGTTTCGGATAACGGTACATCTTTTACAAGCGAGATTTTCAGACAATTCCTACGGGAAAACAATATCAAATTCATGACATCTCCTGTCATGCATCCAAAAAGCAACGGAGCCGCTGAGAATTCTGTTAAAAATACGAAAGGTTTTCTTAAAAAACTTATGGTTGGAAATAAATTTCGGTTTGATTACAGGGATAAATTGTTACAATTTTTGTCAGATTATAGAAATACACCACATTGTACGACTGGAGTCGAGCCAGCAGTTTTGCTTTTTGGTAGAAAACTGAGATCTACATTTGACAGTCTCATTCCAAGAGATAATGAGCAATTTGTGTCTAAACAACATGAATTGGCGAATAAAAATATTGAGACCAATCAACGTAAACAGGCAAAAAATTATGGTGGTGTCAAGACTAGAAATTTTATTGTGGGACAAAAATGTTTTGTTAAGGATTTCAGGCAAAATAATAAATTTACATGGGTAAAGGGAATAATTACACAGAAACTTGGAAAAAAATTGTATTTGATTAAAATTTGTAAGTCACATTTTATATGGAAACGTCATGTTGACCAGATGAGGGGCTTGTCGGTTAGCTGGAGCGATAATGTCTCAGATTTGCCAAATTCCGCGTCTGATGATTCGAGGACTGAACAGTCTAAGAAGGAGTTGTCCAATCTGTGGAGTGAGCTAACGGTTTGTTCTCCTGATTTCAGCCTGGCGAGAGGAGAGGAGACGGCACTGGAAAGTGCAGACACGACGAGACCAAGTACGGTGGATGAGGCAATTCCTAGTACATCGTGTCAACCAGTTTCATGGGCGGGAAGGCTCCGACCTAGATAAATCCTCTCCAGGAAAGAAAAAAAAACTATTGAGTGTTTTAAATTGTGAAAAAACAATATATAAATGTGTGGTTAAAATAATATATAAATGTGTGTATAATATGTATTAGCATGTAAATAAGGAGACATATGATTTTGTAAATGAAATATCTAATAATTAAGAATAATTGTATTTGTGTTGGTAGCGCTTAATTAGAGGGAGGAAGGTGTGGTATATGGCTATCGTTCGTTCGGAGACATTCGGGCGTAGCCGAATGCTGCCGAACTTACAGCCGCTGGGCGCTCGGGCGCTATCGTTAATTCATTCTGAAACTGAGAGCTCTAATAATTACACGCTACCAACAATACTAATTCCGCTGTAATCCAATTAAATAAATAAGATACAAGACGAACTTGCGTTGTAATTAACAATAGTTATTAAAGAACATTACAGTAGACTAATTTAGTCTTGTGTGGGATCGTGGATTTATCATATTAGATTTGAATCGAGAACCCGTGAAATAAATAAAAAAATTCTTGCTATCTTATTCTCCCACAGGCTAAATCCTATATATGTATGTGTTTATCTCTTTTTAGTGTCGCTCGCTTCCGTTTCATCGAGTTTCAAATCACAACTGTGCTGAAGAAGTTTTCACTTTAAAAAAAATAATTTAAAATATCGCATGGCATAGTGAGAATTTTTGTCTTTTCAACATAATAACTCGCAAAAAATGAGTTTGTGGAGTTTAGAAAGTTCCTCGAAGAGTTAATGTTTGTATGTTGAAAGTCATTAGTTATCGTTAAAAAGCAGATAAATTTTTCATTTATCATTGGTAGTTTTGTGAACAGTGATGTGGATGACCTTGAGTAATGTTGATTATTCCGAGTTGACGTCTCGTACCACTCAGGCATACTCCGGTGTTGTAAAAAGATTCCAGCACGGCTATAATCTTGACAGTATTAACCGTACACGGAACACACAAACAAATTTACGGTCAGACGAAATGCGAAGCTGTCTAAGACAAATTCACTTCGCTCAGCCAAATAAAATAGCGCTGTAGGAATTATTCAACTTCTGTTTTTCCTTTAAGGATTAATTAATATTATATATTTATTTATTTATTCGTGTTCTCCATAAATGCACCAATAAGATTGTATATGCCTTGTAAGAAATACGGCACGCGGAGGATAAGGTATATATTTCAAAGGCAATATAATCAGGAAAGATTTTTCGAAAAAAATTGCTTTCAAGACGTTTCAACAAACTAAGTAACCATCTCGCCGTTTCCCCACAGGGGTAGGCAGATAGGACGGTTCGCCAAACAACACGGTCTTGGCACACACTCCTTGCCTATTTTGTATTCTTAAATTGTCTCAAAATTCGCCAAATTATCTTAATGTAAATTATGTTTTTGCTCCCATCGCTTTTTGGTTTCTCCAATCCTCATTCAACTGCTGTACAAATGTTAGTTCTGTAGGTGTGGAACACCTAAAATTTCATGTGCTTATGTAAAAAAAAACCTTAGCGGGCCTCAAAATTATTTATTAGTTCCCAAATATTCTATATTTTAGTGGTAAAAGTTCGGATGATATAGGGTGGAAAAAAATTCTGTTTTAAATTCTGATTAATGATTTTTTTCCAAATATTGTTATTATTCCAATCAAAAAAATTCAGTAACTGAATCCCTCCGGAGAGGTTTTTCTGTGTCTGTTGCATTATGTTTGTGGTAACACAAACATAACGCATTTCTTAAAATATTCAATCTCATTTTTTAATAATATATTGTAATCACCGGTAATGAAATGACCGGTCAGTGGTTGAGTGGGCATCTCGTTTGGGTTCCACTCAGACGTTCTGTGTTCGATTCCTCAGCTGGCTATGTCCTCCATGACGACTCAAGCAATATTTTCAGCTTATTGTGATGGTAGCAGGAGATTTTCAAATATTGTCGGGTTGTTCGTAATCCGGGAATGCTTGCCTTTCTTTTAATTAACACTAGAAAGACCGGGTACTTCTCCATACCTATAAAGACCACGACCGTCATTTTGACGGCTGATCACTTTTTGCCAATTGGTAGGCGAATATGGGTACCGCTGCTCCGGGAACCATTTATCGGATATCCAACACTTCTGCCATAGGACACTCCAAGTGGTTCACACTATTTTTGGTGACTTAGCAGGGATGCCCGGGTTCATTGGGTGGGGTTTGTCTGATCTGGGTGGCGAATACGTTTGCCCACCTACTGCATAGTCGACCGGGTCGGGAGGCACTTGTTGAGGGAGACATAATCTAGACTTCTCCAGCAGGACCTCTCTCGAACCGTCGCCTTACACCGCTGTGGGAGAGATCGATTCCTTCATCTATCACTCCTAGATAAATTCACCAATTTCTCCTATTCATCACTCACACTTTCTTCATTCTTCCGTTACTCCTGGATAAATTTACCAATTTTTCCTATTCATCCCTCACACCTTCCTTCCCAGAACTTCCTTTCCTTCCTTTCCCTAAAAACACCCTCAACACAGCATCCACAAAGATGGCATTGTGCCCGGTTTCTTTTCTTTTTTCGTTTACATTAGCTCCACGAAAAAAACCCTTAGGAAAATTATTCCCCTCAGGGCATTGTCATCTTTGGGGATGCTGTGTGGAGGGTACCTATAGGGAATGGAAGAAGAATAAGTTATGGGAATTAAATGAGGTGTGAGAGGTGGGTAGGAATCTGGGGATCAGTGTGGTGACAGACGTAAGAATCTATTCCTATCACTGCGGTGCAAGGCAATGTTCCGAGAGTCCTGCTGGCGAGGTCAAAAAACGATCTCTCTCAACCAGTTACTCCCGATCTGGCCTGCCATGCAGTCGTTTGGTAGACGCATCCGTTACCAAGATCCGAAGACACCTTCCCCAAACAAATTCCCAATTCGGGAGGCGGATATGGGTACTGCCGCCCCGGGAACCATTTATTGGATAAATAATCAACACTTCTGCCATAGGTCACCAAAATTGGTTCGCTACGTTTGGTGACTTAGTAGGGGTTCCCGGGTTTATCGGATGAGGTTTGTCCGGGTCTTGGCGGCAGATAATAATAATATTTGGCTTATTTATATTGCGCTATTTTTATGGAAAATCACCTCAAGGGCGCTGTACAAATAAATTTGCATCTTCCCATTAGCTGCACGGCAGGCCGGATCTGAAATATTGGTTGAGGGAGTCCCTTTAACTTCTCCAGCCGTGCTCTCTCGGAACATCACGGATGGATGGATTCATACGTCCGTCACACCTGGACACACTGACCCCCAGTTACCTACCCACCCCTTATATCCTTTTCCTTCCCGGAAATTCCTCTCCTTCCTTTCC
The DNA here is from genome assembly GCA_917563855.2 of Limnephilus lunatus. Classification (NCBI taxonomy): domain Eukaryota; kingdom Metazoa; phylum Arthropoda; class Insecta; order Trichoptera; family Limnephilidae; genus Limnephilus; species Limnephilus lunatus. The sequence goes on along the minus strand of OU830604.1, from coordinate 22,473,211 downwards.
TAAAAAGACTCCCTACACAGCATCCCAAAAGATGACATAGGCCCTGAGGGGAATTATTTTTCGCCGGGCTTCCTGTTAGCTAATGTAAAAAATTACCTAACCCCATGAACCTGGGCACCCCTGCTAAGTCACGAAACTTAGTGAACCTCTTAGTGGGGCCTACGGTGGAGGTATTGGTTATCCAATAAAGGATTCTGCCAGTTCTTCAGGAGCTAATCCAGCTGGACCAACTCTGGTATATGTATACATACCCTGTCTTTAGTTCTCCGACGAGCCATAATAAATTTGGGCCAGAGATATATTTTTTGTGGTATTTTTATATATTATATGATACGCGATAGCGAAAGAAAGAGACAGACATATTAGTACCATCATCGTTCTATCATAAACGATGAGGTTTGGGCATATTGCAAACTTGGGTAAAGAAGGTTGTAAACAAACTCAGCATTATGGCCCAAACCGTCACATTGACGGCGGCGGTCTTTGTAGGTATAAGTCAATATATCTCAAAAACTAAATAAGACCCGTACCTGTTTTTTTCACCGTAGTTGTAAAATCATAAATCATGAAATGTGAAAAAAAATCACACCAATACAATAATTATTAAGCATTATATCGTCACATTACTTCAGCCAGCCGTCAAAATGAAGGCTCCGGTCTTTCTAGTGTTAAAGAAAAAAATATACGTATGTATAAAAATTCGAAAATCACTTATCCAAAAACAAAGAATAAAAAATTGACCAATTTTTGTATTGCGATTATCCCACAAGAGTCCAGTCTGCTCCCTTCTCAAGCCAGTCTCCCAACCACATAACCCAAAAGGCCACTTGCATCACTTTTTTAAACTTTTTTTCCGGTTTTTCCAAATATTCTAAGACATTCGGTATTTTTATTATTTTTTTAATTGTATTTTTGAAACCCTGTCGGTTTTTAGAAAATTTCGATCTGAAAAATCAGACCATTTTTTATAAACCGGAAAGACGCGACCCAATTTTATGGGTGCAAAAAACGATAATTACATAGCCGAAAATCATTTTTTAAAAAAATAACGCTTCCACACGAATGGCACAGGAGAATAACGAGGCATACCATAAATATTACATCTCAAAATAAATATTTTATTCCTTGATCCATCTTATTGATCATTAATCATCATAATGTTCAACGTCCATATAAGACTAAATCCAATGTAATATACTTGAAAATAATAATAATTTTTGCAAAAGTCAGTCATTTCAAATACATGTAGGATTACGAAAGATTTTTTAAATATTTATATTGACGGATCAGTAGGTTTTATCGGTTCAGTTAGGAGTTCCATCAAGCCGAACCCTCTGATATGAAAATATCTGGAGTTGGTGAATATTTTTTCCCATTTGGTATCTGGTAGATTGACGAATTGTTCTTGTATTGTTTTGTATTTATTATACTTATATACTGCACTTACATAGCGTGGATTGACTAGATAAGCATTTGTGGAAAAGTGTGTGAAAGGTTTTAGTTTTTCCTGTGTGGAAGATTTAACCTGGACATAAAATCTGGAGCACAGCACCGTTTTTATTATAAAATTTGATTTTGTTAAAATCAGCACCATTACCGTTACATTTCTAAAACAGGTAAAGAATGCATAAAATGTCCGGGATTCTCTTCGTAACATCTGTCAAAACGTCAAACCAAATGATAAGTTCGCAGAGAAAAAACAATAAATATAGTGAATGATAAATGTCAAATTGAAAAATTCGCCTGAAATCAAAGTGTTGCCATATAAAAAAAAATTAGTGTGGAATTTTACGAAATTAAATAACATTTTCGGAGACGCGACATATTTATTTAGTGACATCACGAGCCCAAATATTGGATTTATTTATTTAAACAAAAAAAAAATCATTTTCCTTATCGTAGTTAAAAAATCTATCCACACGATTTTTTTCAAGTCGTTATGAAATCTTTGCAAGTGGCCTATTGGAGTATACTGTGAGGCTGAATGTAGCGGGTAAGATCAGATGAAGTCAGGGAAGTACTTGGTTATTCAGATCTGATCACGAAACACGGCTAGAGCCATTTAAAGCAACATTTCAATTCTGAATGATGGTCTTGCATCAGGGTGATACTGAGAGTATCTTCCACTCTCAAATATTCCTTATATTCCTTATATTCAAATTATTAATTATTCTAAATGATTAAATTGTTAAATAACATCAATCAAATAAAATAAATGGACGGATGCAAGAACTACTTGTAACCTTAGATCCTTATACCATATATGTAGATGTAAACATAAACATTTAATGCGTTTTAATCCTGAGCAAAATATACGTAACTATTTCTTTCGAAACTTCAAAATGTATTTCTGTAGTGAATAAATTCAATCCAACTCTACACGATTTTAGATTATTTTCTGACAAAAGTGTTATCGTGATTTATTTTTCTAGTATTACGTTTTTTGCACTACCTCCTTCTTCAGTAAAGTTTCGGACAGCGTTACAGTCTCCATTATACACACATCTCCTCATCTGACACCGTAATGCTGTCCAAAACACTGGCTAAAGAAAGAAGTAACGCTACACGACATAGTACGCTGAAAAAATCCGAGTGCAGTTTACACGCGGTAGAAGCGAAACTTTACTAAAACAATCACAACCAATGCTTGAAAAGTGAGGTCATAATCAAAGCGGCCAATGAGCGCGGACCTCGCGTAATCATCGCGTTTCATATCTGAAACATTAGGAGCCTTTAAAAGTGACATCATTATCAAAGCGCTAATGAGCGCAGTTGATGCGTCGCAGGTGCACTAATCGTCATTTCTGTTTCATCCGAAATCCAATTCACAGCCGTGCTATAGAAGTTTCATTTCAAAAATCACTATAATTCAACGCTTCATAATTAAAATTCCCGTGTCTATATCTACATAATATACTAGTATGTTCAACCCGAAGAATAAAACACATTAAAAATACTTTGAACGCGTTTCACCCAAAAGTACAATTTTCATCAAACAAATTTTTATTGTTATTCTTCAAACGTATTTCAATCTTCACTTTATTTTGTATCTCCGCATGTTTCATGGTCATCATCACTCTTGGCTCTACAACCTCTGGTGGGTCTTTGCGTCCTCAAGAGTCTTCCTCCACTCATCTCGGTTTTATGTCAGCTCTCTCCAGTTTAGAATCTCGAAGGTAGATATATCTTTGAGGACGTTGTCGCTCCATCTTAATCTTGGTAACTCCGCTTGTTTAAGTACATTAATTATTAACAAACTAAAAATATATTGTAAATTTCACGTGTCCATATTTTCAATCTAGTTATAAAATTATCACAAAGGAATATATTTCGGCAATCTGGCTTCTCTTGTATATTGCTTTGATATCTCTTTCTCCATTTTCTTTCTTCCATTGACTTTCTGAATCAAATAGAATTAAATTAACCCAACGGTCAGTGGCTAAATCTTTATACACTGAATAATAAATTGTCGATATAAAGTGTTAAATTATAATAATATATTATGAATCAATAAATTTTGTTGCTACGGACTTAGTATATCTAATTATTTAATGTGATTGGGATGAGATCTTTACCTTCATACCATCAACTTTTTGTATCAAATATAATGAAATTAATTCAAAAGTCAGTGGCTAAAGGTTTTTCAAATGAAATTTCTTTAGCACCGTTGTGATTTGAAACTTGATGAAACGGAAACTACACTAATAAGAGACAAACACGTATATCTGTATATAGGATTTAGCTTGTGAAAGAATAAGATATACTTTAGCGCATTGGTCGCTTTGATTATGAGCTCACTTTCAAAGGATCCAATTGGCTGAGATTGTATAGGTGAAGGTTTCACTTCTACCGCGTATGAACAGCACTCAATGTTTTTTTTATACACTGAATAATAAATTGTCGACACAAAATGTTGAAATATAATAATACATTATAAATCAAGTTTCAGTTGTAACGGACATAAAATATATAATTATTTAGTGTGAATGGGAGCAATCAGGGTGGACTGACTAAACGTGGCCAACTATTTTAACTCCAAATAATTAATTTGCCGATTGTAGGGCTGGACCCGCCGCTCGAAGGCCGAACAATCGATGACAAATCTCGTCATTCAGCGGCGCGCGAGAGTAACAAAGAGGGCGCAAGGACGCCCGTTTCTCCGACACTCGCTGGATAGACGACATCTGATCGGGCAGGTCGGCGGAAACGCATGTCAGCGAGGGGCATTGAGCCACGCAGAATGGAAACAGCTTATTAATCCAACAAAGGAAATACACAGACAGAAGACAAATATAGGCAAAATAATTATTTTGGATTATAATATTATGTTTTTGATGCTTCAGATTCTATATTTAATTCGCATTTAAGGTGCTACTATTATTATTTACACATACATACTTACACATTCCAGTGCACAGATAATGTTTTAAATCTTTCTCAGGAGACCCCCCACGAAGGAATTTCTTTACTATTTAAAGACTCCAAGCATTAATAAGGTTTGAAATTTTCAGTGAAATCGATCCACTTCTTATTTCTACAGGGTACACATATACGGACATTGAATTTGAGACACAAATTCATGAGTTCAGGAGTGTGAAGATGGTCTAAGAAGAGTTTTACCACAAGTTTTTCAGTTATCTGCGTCTGTTGAAGTTTGGACACCAAAATGAGAGTGCCCCGTCCACCAACTTAGGTTGGTTAACTGGTTGATAGGAAAATTTTAACGCGAGGAGGAATTTTTGTTTCAGTGTCCCGTCTCTTTTGTGCTTATCCATTAGCCTCTCCATTATATTTTGAAGAAATAAGGTGAGACTAGTTGGTCGGAGTGCGCTTGGATGGTCAAAGTTGATTCTCCCAGGTGCAGATATGAACACTAACTTTGTCTTCTTTATGATATGCCCTCAGGAACGTATTAACGAAGAAATATTGTAAATGAGCTCCTCTGTAGAAAAGATCTTCTCCCGCACTTCTAAATGGGTCGAACCCTGTGATTGCCCATTAAACTCGGGAGAGAGTAACTATTTTAGTCCCGGTACTTACCTTCCTGAGTAACTTGGCTTTTGGTGAACCGATGTCACCCGCTTCTAACTTTTTGTAACCCCGAAAGGATTTCTCCAGTATGAAGTAGTTCCTCCAACCCATCCTCTCAATTGTTGGTGAAACCTCTACCTGCATTCCGGAATGGCCCTTAGCTGCCCCTGAGTCTAGCAAGAATTTTCTGAATTCTTGCTGCCTGCGGGTTGGTTTTCTGCCTCCAGTACTTCAACCAGGAGCGTGTTTAGGCTTTCCAGATTACTTCCTTGTACCCTGTCTGGTATTGCTTGTTAGCATCCCAGGTTTTTTTTTTAAATTTTGGCCCTGTTGAAGGCTTGCCAACTAGTTACTGTAACTCTCGCAGTCCTCTACTCTATCACGGAATTTTGTCCCTAGTGTGCCTTTACAGAGCAGCAATTTTAGTATGCCCTTATCATTGAGTCCCTCAGAATGTCTACTGTGTTCCAAGTTTCTTCGGGGCAACCGTATTTTACTGAGAAGCCGCCAGTGGATAGAACTAACTTCTCTTCGTGTAATACTAGCATGGCTACAATTTGGCAGGCGGGAATGGGTACCGCCGTCCCCGGAACCTATATTGGATAACCAACACCTCTGCCATAGGTCACTCCAAGTGGTTCGTACGTTTGGTGATTTAGCAGGGGTGACGGATTCATGGGGTGAGGTTTGTCTAGGTCTTGGATGCGGATTACCGGTACACACTAAACCCCAGATTCTTGCCCACCCCTTAAACCCTTTTTCTTCCCAGAACTCTCCTCTCCTTCCTTTCCTTAAAAAACCACCAAACAGCATCTCCAATGATGACATAGGCCCTGAGGGAAATTATTTTCCTCAGGGTCACCTGTGTGAGCTCATGTAAAAAAAAAACTCATTCCCAGCAGCTCCTGAAATGCATGACATTCGCAAGCAATAATTTAAATATTTTATAATGCCCTGGGTCTATTAGACCCTACCATGTAAGTGGAGTGTTAATCTTATCTCAAATGTTATTTTGTACCTACTTACCCTTTTTTTTAATTTCAATTTGATATAATATTTGTTTATATAAAACAGGTAATGAATTCGTTAAACACGGATTTGGTCGTTTGGTCGATGAACTCTTTGAATCAAGACCAAGAGAGTATCTTTGATATAAAATTGTTGTATTAGAATTTACACGATGCCGTATTATGTTGCGTATTCAGTACGTAATGTGGGTTTTTTATTTGTCGGTCCATAAGGGGATGTAATTGGTTAGATTAATGGTCAGGTCGGAAGCGCCTCACTACGCCGGGAGTCTGTAATTTTATTTCCCAAGATGGCAGTATTTCCTGTCCAGGGATCCAAATGATTGTTACGGATTTCCCAATGCTTTGAAGGGCAGCTATCAAGACTTGAATTAAATATACAATGTGATGATCAGAATCGAGAGGAAAGTAGGATTTATGTTTTCGCAGGGTACTCAGCGAGTTGAGTGGTCAAAAAGAAATATTCATAATATTGTTTTGGATAATGCATTTTTGGGCTACCGGACACAACCCGATAGTGACAAAACAGAACATAAAAAATAAAAGGATTGATGAGGTTAGATTATGCTAGATTAAGTTAGATTAGTTTTTAAATACTTTACATAACTTTATTTTTCAGCAACAAATACTTCACTTTAAACCGTGTTCTCTTATGTCACAATTTTTTTTTTCTCACAGAACCGTGATGATTAAATAATAATGTTCTAAAATGGATAATAATATTAAAAATTTTGTGGCAAGCAGCTGTTTGAAAACTGAATGCACACAATACAATTATGTTCCACGGAATAAAAAGCACAATAAATTCACCAACACGATGTATGCCATATTCTTCCTCCTGCATCGACCATAATACGGTTATATCGTCCAACCAATACAACTCAAAAATTCACAAGTCATCAATTACAGATCACTACCCCACCTCCTTTACAATGAGTTCCAAACAAAACGTACAAAGCAAAACTTCAACTCAAATAACAAAGAGAACAAATAACTATGACCACTTTAAAAAAACGATTGATTCCAAATCCTGGTACGTACTCCACAATATAACAAACATAAAAGAGGCCTGGAACTACTTCTCTACCCACTAACAAGACACCCTTGTCCAAAACATAAAAATCACAATAAAGACCATTCCTAGAGCGATCAAACCTCTCAAACCATGGATAAACCATGCTATCATCAACTGCATACAAAAACGCAACTCCATACATAAAAAATGTGCCACGAATCCATATGATATTCCATAATTTAATAATCCATATGACACTCCATAATTTCTACAAAAGATACAGAAACATTTGCACACAAGTCATTAGGAAAGCCAAAAATCTTTACTACGATAAAAAAATTTCTGAAAGCAACAATGGCCCCAAAAAATTTGGTCCAAAAACAAAAAAAGTCCTCAAGGAAGCTACCAATTCAAATAAAGCCACCGACGCCTTAAACTCTCTCAATATCAGTGATAACTCGAACTCCAACACAATCGTCAATTATATAAACAGTTATTTTGCAAATATACGTCCAGAACTAGCAAATAAAGAAAATCCAAACAATAACCATATGCCTGGGCCTAGCGACCCCCCTCCCAATGATGAATTATCAACCCGCTTTGTTCTTAAAACGGTTACAGAGAAAGAAGTTTCTATAGTAATAAACTCTTTAAAAAACTCTTCATCCACCGGCATTGACGAAATACCCAAAAGTGTTCTTAAATAAATTGCCCCTCTTGTAATTCAACCATTAACTCAAACTTAATATTAGCATCCGCCAAGGCTTATTTTCCACCATTCAAAAACAAATTAACATTATTCCTATTTTAAAAAGAGGCTCCAAACTTGTCATTTGTAATTATTGTTCTATAACGTTATTCAATTCTCTGTCCAAAGTATTTAAAAGATCGTTAATAATAGTCTTATGGAATACCTGGAATATCTACTATCGCCGTGGCAATTTGGGTTACGAAACCATAAAAGCACAAACGATGCCATAGCCACTGTCGCTGACCACATCTCTGGCCACCTGGATAGGGGCTCAAAATGTCTATCGGTATTTCTCGACCTATGCAAAGCGTTTGATACAATACCACACATCAAATTAGAACGCAAAATGTTCAATATAGGTATTAGGAACAAAGAATTAAGCCTCCTCTCCAGCTTTTTATCTGAAAGATTACAATGCGTTAAACTCAGAGCTACAGAGCTCAGAGTCATAATTTGCCTATTAGTTACGGTGTCCCACAAGGTAGTGTTATAGGTCCAACGCTCTTCCTGATATACATTGACGAGTTGTGTAATCTAGATATCGATGTCACTATTGTCAGTTTCGCCGATGATACTGTCCTACTATTGCAAGCGAAAGACTGACCTACCGTATATTCGAAAGCGGAAGAAGGAAATCAAAAGGTTAAATATTGGCTTCACTCGAACACAATAATTCTTAATGTACAGAAAACAAAATACCTACTATCTAGTCTCATTAATATCCCAAAATCAAATCTACACCTACCATTAAAGTACACGAATAAAAAAAACTCATCTCTGAACCGGAATTGTGACTGCCCATGAACAAGTAAATATTATTAAATATTTAAGATTAACCTTTGATACACATCTAAATTGGAAGCAACATATAAATAACACTATAAATAAAATCCGCAGATCTATATACTTTTTCAAACAAACACGCAATTTCCTTAACCTAGAACTTTTAAAAACAGTGTATCACTCATTTTGCCAATCACACATCGATTACGAAATTTTGGCTTGGGGTAAAACTTATTCTGGTGCCCTCGATCCCATCATTAAAGCACAAAAACTACTCATAAAAATAATTCTTAAACTTCCTCTAACTACCAGCGCTGATACGATCTTCAATATTTTCAACGTTAGGGATACTAAACAATTCTATGCAAGATCCATCTTAGTTAATTTACACAAAAACAATAAAACCAAGACAAACGATACACATTGCCCAAGCCAAAAACAAATAACTTCTCCAAAATCCTTTTTCTAAAACCACCTTTTGACAAAGATACTTTAAATATGTAGCATGCAAACTACGCAATATACTACCAGCTACGATTAGACAAACTGAATCAATAACCAAATTCAAACAAGATATAAAGTTTTTTTTAATTTTTATTTAGGAAACAAACAGTCATACAAAATGATAATATAACAATGAACATTCATATGTTGTAGACCAATTAAAATTAATTAAATGGATAATAAGTATTGGACGTCACACTACTGCAAACATCTGTAAAATAAAATACAAACAGACCGATACATCAATTTACATACGTCATTACCATATAAACAAATTATAATAATAGAATCTTGTTTAATCTAACTCCATAAATAGATTTGACAGGAATTACCACTTTACTTCATCTCTTCCTACATTTATATGATAACTCTCTTTATGTGATTTACCACACTTTCAGTCATCTTCCTGTTTTTATTTTATTCAAATGAATATGTATTTACATAGTGAATAATAGATCACTTTGTTTAAACCACTATATTAACCACCTCTACTTTTTAATATGTTGTCTTTTTTCTAATTTATTATAATTTGTTTATACTTGTTTGTATTTTATTTTCTTTAAATTAACATATCCTGATGAAGATAATGTTTTTATCGAAACATGTAGATATTGTTTATAATACAGTGGTTTAAACAAAGTGATCTATTATTCATTTTATAATTAATGATGCCACAAAGTAATTTTGCAGAGTTTGAAGAAAGAATATGTTTTTGTTAAATATTCTTGAAACCATGATATTCATTTATTTACCTCTGCACCTATCTCGATACAGGTATATCGTAGTGAGACCGGCATCGAAAAACCTGATTAAACATATTTTATATCGATAAATCTATAAAACAATTACAAATTTTTTTTCGCCACCATAATAATTATTTCACGCCTCAATAATTTTACATAATATCAGTGGAGGAAAAACACAACTTATAACAATGAAAATATATCACTTAATTTTTTTATTTATTTGGAAATTCAACAGTTACAATAATTTATAATATATGATAAATTATGTGTAATTTATTTAACCAATAATAGGTTTTCACTGACGTATACTAATTATTTAGTGAATAATTCATATGTCTTATTGGCATAATACAGAAGAAGAATCTTTCACTCCATCCTTCCAAATCATTATTTTAAAATACAAATAACTTGAAACAAAACTATTTAGCATAGTCGTGCAGCAAGCCAAACACGCGCCTAACATTTGTACACCTATGATATTTGTCATTTGAGAACTGAACGTTTATACGACTCGATTTGCCGGCCTCTGCATTCCCTACCTCCTACAACATGAATCTGTCTGTTTAAGACCCATTCTCACTCCTTCCTCTCCTCAAAAAGACTCTCAACATAGCATGCCCCAAGATGACGTAGGTCTTGAGCGAAATTATTTTCCTAACACACTAACTAGAATGTGGCAATAAAACGAGAGCCCACTTCAACGCCGCGATGCTACGCTGAAATAATTGAAGCACGCGTATTGATATTTCACTGATTAATATTTTACGTCGATCAACAAACTTTATAAATTACCTTCTCTTATGTTTCACAGTAGGGTGGCATTTCTGGCTGGTTGGATCACATTTTTTGATATGTAATTTGATTTATGCAACTTGAGTTGGTACCTGCAAGTAATGTGTTATGAATCACTTGTGCATATTATACATAATAAGTACAATAAAAGTCGGCTTAATTCGCGAAAATTTTTTACTTAAATTGCCTACAATGAGACGAGATACTGGAAAACGTGGATGGTGGATGGCTTGCAGTAAAACCCTTGAATCTAATATTAGTAAATAAAACATTATTTTGTAAAACCCAAAAGCTCAAGGCAACAGAAATGAAACAGGTCTCAATTAAAAACTCTCAGATCAAACCCTTCCTCGGCGCGAACAATGTCACATGAAATATTCATGAGGCGAAAAGATTCCGCGTGAATTGCCCTGTTTTGAATGTGGAATTTTTTTGAACTTTATTACGCTGCAGCCGGTCCCTTAATCCTCGTTGGCGAAGGAAGTAGCCGTCCCCGGGGAAATAAAGGCCCTAGTAAATTTAATGAAAGCGGCCGCGGATGATTCGAGGTTTTACTGTGTAAAGGACGCTAATCTCAATATTTAAACTCAGACAATGTCAGTCTTTATGGCTTCGTAATATACATACCTTATGTACCGGAAGAAGTATGCAAGATCATAGGCCTTGTTTGTATAGCTGAGTGGTGCGGAAATTGAAGTCCAGCCGCTCTGCAGCTGCGGGGGCTCCCCCTTTACAGTACTTTCACTTTTTTACGTCATTAACTCAAAACATCTGTAGATGTGAAAAAACTAACAGTGAGCTGTACTAAAATTTGCATAGTTTACCATTGTGGTAATTGGAACTTTGAAAATCCATCTCGGGAATCTTTGAATGGTGATCTCTAGTGTCCTGCAAAGTCTTTTTATTTCACAGCCAGCTTTGGATCATTTAAATATCGACGTTAATATGAAAAAAAAGGAAATCACGGAATATTCTCTTATAGATTGATAAACACCTCAAATTTGGAGGTGGGTATGGGTACCACCATCGTGGGAACCATTTATTGGATAACCATCACTCCTGCCATAGGTGGTTTGATACGTTTGATAACTTTGCATGGGTGCCCGGGTTCATGCGTTTTCCCACCCACTGGGTGGTGGGCCAAATCTGGAGAGCGACCTTGAGGGAGTCCTAACCTAGACCTTTCTAGCCGGACTCTATCGACCCATTGCCTTGCACCGCAGTGGGAGGGATGAAAGTCATCTGTCAATCCTGGACACGTTGACCCCCTGATTTCTACCCACCCCTCTTTTTCTTTCCGAGAACTTCATCTTTTTCCCTTTTCTAGAAAGATCCCCCACACAGCATCCCCAAAGACGACATTGGCTTTGAATATTTTTTTTACTTTGTGTGGAGCTAATGTATAAAAAACATTTTTAAATTGTCTAAAAAGAAAAGTTTTTCTAAAGGTGTTGTAAAAACCGTGAAGGAAAAGTTTAATTTTTAATATTCACTTCAACTTTATGCAAAAGGTACCGGTGAAATGAAAACAACCTTTGTGTGTAGGTACAATAACAAAACAGTAAACGAGCAAGCAACGCTAAAAAAGGTGTTATTTACTCTCGTACGGATTGTTCCAGAGGAGACATTGTTCAAAAGTATAAATATAGAATATCTATTTACATGTACAATAATGTACAAAGATATATTTACTTATACTGCATACATAATCATTATTGTATTACGTATCTGCTGATTGCTTAGTGTTTCCAAGTTGGTTGCATGATCCGGGTAATGAATATAAAAAACGTTGGTTGCCTGACCCGGGTAATAACATATGAAACGTCCGCCTGTCAAATGTGAACAATACCTTTGTGAAACATCGTCAAAAATCTAATTAACGGTTTTATGCGCAGTAGTAAATTTATTACGGCATTGTTGTTTGGTTTCGTAGCAAGATCTTCTCATTTATTTTTATTAATAATCACTGGTTTTCAATTCAATGATTCTCTGTGATTCAATTTTTCAGTTTAATTCAGCGCGTGACAGTATCTTTGTTGTAGAATTTTCTCCGTGTAAACACTACCAAAAAAAGAAGATTACTTAAAAAATAATGAAACTTTATAAATCATATAGACGAATGAAATTATTTCATTTCTTATGTGAAAAATATAAATAACGATAATATTTTATTGATTTTCGTAGCGCAGTTTTTATGAAAAATTATATATACCTACTAGTGATAACAAGTCGTGTAACGTTCTATAACGAGTTCAATTGCTAGAAGAATTAGGGCCGGCTGTTCAACAGAAAGCTAAATCGTTAACTAAATTTTAATTTTAATCGCTAGTAATAGTAACAAGGGTATTAAATCAAATTCGAAAACCAGAACAACTCTCAAAATATCCGGCAAAACAAAATAAATAAATATATTTGGTTTCGTTGTCGTTGTTCCTATAAACTTATATTTTTGTATATGTAAAAATTGATGATAGTCTCTCATACGAGGACTGTCCGTAAAATAAGGTCTCCAAGGTGCTGTGGTCGCGAGAAATAATTTTACGGGAGATCCGGAAAAACTGGCATGTAGCCTGGTTTCCTTAAGCCAAATCCTCACAAAGCTGCAATCTTTGCGACACTTAGTCTCGGCGTGGCAGCCGTTCGCGATGAAGCTTCCGCTCGCCGCACCCGCCTGATGTGAATTACGCTTTATAATTAGATTTTTTGTGCGAAGAACAAAACCCTGGTAGAAAGTCGTTCTCAGCTATTTGAAGTGAACGGAAAACAGTGTATGAGTGCGAAAACGTGCGCAAATGGTGCAGTGAATTTAAAAGCGTGCCGGACGGCCATCGGCTTCAGGTGACAAAATTGTCAAAATGGAAAAAACAATGATTGCAAATTGACGGGTGACGGGTCGGGAGCTCTGTGATATGATCCCTTATGTCAGTAAGACCACTATTGACAAGATTATGACAAAAAAATTGGCAAAACACAAAGTCTGCCCAAGGTAGGTCCCAAAATGCTCACCGAAGATCACAAAGAACAACGGGTTGAAGCAGCCCGCAGATTTCTTGAGTGCTGCAACATCGATGGCGGTGAATTCTTGAACTCAATTGTGACTGGAGACGAGTCCCGGATACATTACACCACCCCAGAGATAAAGGAATAATCCCAGTGGTATCATTCAGATTTGCAGATACAAAGTTTAAAAACGAATTACAGAGCATAACTCACACCTGGCGGGTGCGGTGAGTTAAAGCTCCATCGCGAATGGTTGCCACGCCGAGACTTAGCGTCACAGAGGGTGCAACGTGGTGGGGATTTGACAAGAGGAAACCAGGCTACACGCCAGTGTTGCAGATTTGTGCGTAAAATCATTTCTCGCGACCGCAGCGCCTTGGAGACATAATATGTACCATATTACACGGAAAAATATAATTTATTTTCCAGTTTATCTAGTAATATCTCCTTTAGAATTTAATGTGTCACAATTTTTACAAGATCTTTCAACATGCGACACTGCGCCAAAAATCGTTCGGGAAAAAAAGGGATCGTTCGTTCAACAAAAGGAATCGTCCCAATTAACCGTATCATTCTCGGGGTCGAAATGTTTTTGGTTTTCACTGAAAGACATATTGGATGAGGAAGTCATCGTCACTATCATCATTTTCTACAATCAATGGTAAAGACCACAATTTAGCGCCATCATCATCTTCTAAAATTAATGTTAAATGATGTTAAAGAGCGCAATTTCGTAACTTACCTCAAACAAAACTGTGAAATATATCTTAAATGGCGGAGTAACTATCGGTTTTCGGAAAGTAAAAGCAAAAGTTTAAAGTGACTTAAAAAACAGTCAGTTAAATGGATTGAAAATGCGTTTTTGTCATATTTAACTTATTTGTCAAACCAGACAGCTTCAATAATTCCAATTTACGCAAATCATCACCAAAGGGTACAGAATTTATAATGGGCAAAATATAGGACTTTGGGGCAGTCAAATGTACTTGTGTATACCTAAATATCAAAGGAACAATAGAGGTAATTTTTTTATTTTTTATTTGAAATATACCTACATATTTTTTTATTTATTTTTATAATAATAATAATAATAATATTTGGACGATTTATATAGCGCCGTTTTTGTGAAAAATCACCTCAAGGGCGCTGTACAAACTTACCATACATGCCTAAAATCTAGAAAGACTACAAGCTAGACATACAATTAATAACAACTTATGCCTAAAAATTGCATACACCGGTTCATTGATCACCGATACGAAAATATATGTACAATATTTTGACCAATGAACGTGATGCTGCCTAAAAATGCATTAATACAGGACCATACTTACCTGGGAGGTCGCTTGAAATTAACACTGTTTATTGTCTATTTAAAGAAATTTAGATAGAGTTCGCACGCAGAGGACATAATTGTGAACACATGTTGTTTAATCCTGAAAATATGTTAATATTAATTTGTAATATATTCTTTAATGAGTGTATTTTGGAAAGCAAAAAATATTTAATGGTGAGCGGTGCAGTAGTACAAGGATTTGATCTTCCGAGAGACAGATTGATGTGTAAGGATTCGAGTAATTTTAATTCAGTATGAAAAGTGTGATTTAGATATATCATAGGCAATACAAGTATGATACTCTCAGATAGGTATATTTAAATTAAGTTAAGGGTATGAGAGCCCGAAAAGGTAGGTTTTTAGTTTGGACCTAAACTCTGTTGGGCTTTTTATGCATCTTAATTCCGGAGGGAGTCTATTCCAAGCCTTAGGCCCAGATACTCCGAAAGCACGATCTCCGAACTTAGTATTTGGCTTTCGTTTGGGTTCTATTAGTCTGCCTATAGCAGATGAAGTTGCCGATCTAAGGGTTAATTGCCTCGGACCGGTATTTTCCGGGACGCATAATTCAGAGATGTAAGGTGGGGCCATTTCGTTGATTGATTTAAATACCATCTAGCACAATTTGTACTGGATTCTTTTTATTTAGGAAACATACAATATATATACAACAGATTTACAGAAAGAAAATGTTTGGTTCTTAAAAACTAATTACAGATAAAGTTATTTCTTGTAAATGAATCTACCCAATTTAGAAGAGAAAACATTTCTCGTGTTTGAATTGGAGAGTTGTGCTATTATGGAAAAAGATAAAGAAAAAATAATATACAAATATAATTTTTTTTTTAAGTTAACAAAATAAACTTATGAATGATAACAAATATTGATAAAGAAATTTACTAACATAGCCGTTACTAAATTAGATATACATGATACATGTAGTATAGATAATTAAAAGTAATAATATAGATGAAGTAAAAAAAATATTATTACATTTCTCGTAATAGGTAGGTAATAGATGGTAAGTACATATAGTTGATTCTAACAATTGGATTAGCTGAATAATATTGCAGGAGTAGGTACATAATGTTATTATTTTCAATTATTTCTGGCTTTCACCCTTCAAGGGTGTTCTAGGCCATCATTTAAAATTACAGAGAAAAGAAAGGTGAATTTATATATTAATTTTATATAAATGTACAAATTTCAGAATTATATGGAAGATTGGAGTCGAGTTCAGACTTAGAAGAGATGAAATGTTGAATAGAGGGGAGGCAATTTTAGATAACGCTTGATAGAAGAGAGGATATTTATTTAGAGAGGGACAACCAAAAAATATGTGATCTAAAGTGCCCACATCTAGACCACAGAATGTACAATCGGAGGAGTCAAGGATGTGAATTTTAAAAAGAAGTTACAACAATAATTGCTTGATTTCATTTCAAATGCTGATGAAATATTTTAGGATATGTGAAAAACAAGAAGAATACAATAGTTTATAATTTTTTTTTTTGTTTAATGAAGGAATTAAATGATTAATTTTGAATTAAAGTACCTAATATTATAATTAAGACTTGATCAATTACTACTAATCGGTACAAAAAATTAAAAAAATATACGGAGAAATTCGTTCCGTGAAATTAAAATTTATAAATAGTTTTGGGTTGATATAGTAATTGTTTTATTTGTGATTTAAAAGCTTTTTAATTTTCTTCAGATTTGATTTTATATGGGAGGGCATAAAATTTTTTATACCTTGATAAGTATAGTGGCATTGAAAAGCATTAATTTTAATTTTAGAGATATCTAGGTTGCCAGGTGATCTTGATCGGTTACTTATTTTTGTGTTTGTTATTGTAGTATTGAAACTTATTGAAATGATCTTTGTGAATTTGAAACAGAGAGTTCTTTTTGAAAATTTCGTTAAGACTAAGAACCCTAAAAGTGTAAAACAGCTGTCTACAAGTACTTTTTTGGGTATATTTTATGCACCAAAATTAATTTACTAGTTTTTTTTTTACTTTAGCTCCACACAGTAGGCTCTGAGAAAAATAATTCCCTACAGGGCCTATGTCATCATAGGGGATGTTGTGCGGAGGGTCTTTTGAGGATAGGAAGGAGATGAAATTCTGGAATGTAAAAGGTATCAGGGGTATTGAGTATTATTGTAGGTTCCGCTGGAGAGACCAAAAGGTCTCCCTCAACCAGTGTCTCCCGATCTGTCCTGCCACTCATCTGGTGGGCAGATACATCCACCGCCAAGACCCGGATAAACTTCACCCAATGAACAAGGGCATCCCTGCTAAGTTACCAAAAGTAGTTAACCACTTGGAATGATCTATGGCAGAGAATCCAAATGGTTATAGATATCCAAAAAATGTTTCCCGCTCTTCAGCCATTATGGGCAGCACCAAGGTTCGTAGAAAATGCTAGCTCATCGAGGAGGTTGAACGGTAATTGCTGTCCATGTTCCACTGAGAGATTTAAATAAACTGCAATACAAGTGGCAGTATTTTACTTCAAGCCACGTCAAGCGTTCGAAATTTCAAAAGCGGCCTGATGCGTTTTTTTTAGAAAAAGTTCCGTATTATCTAATCTTGTTAAACCCATTTTCTAAAAATCTTGGGGCAGTACTCGACCGTAAACAATTTAGTTTTATTCGTTCGTAAATATAGTTCTTCATTCATTGTTTTACTAGCAGGTAAGGTACTTACTTAATATTTTTACCTGTGATAAATTAACATTTTATTAATTAAGTAGCTGGTTCCTGGCATGCGTTTCAGTGCCATAATCAAATAAATAAATTGTTTCTCCCTTTACGTCCTCGTTCCCCTCCCGCGCTCCCCTACCACCTTCCCCGCCAACCCTCTCCACTCTCCCGTTTATGCAATTATTTTTCATACGTTTTCTGTCCCTAACAAAATCGAGTTATTGCAAACGTCAAACAAATTGTTACCTTGAAAAAAATATATATTGTTTTAATGAGGCAATTCAACCTAAAAACAGTGCTTTGTTGGCGTCATAGTTAATATCTACCTATCTCTAAAAATGTTTATTTTCCGGACGAAAAGCATAGCGTTGCTATGTAATTATTTGACGTGGGCTGTAATTTTGGTATTTCTTTAGGTTTTTCTCTGGATTCAAATATGAATAAAATACTAATTCCTACTTGAGGCGAAATCATCAGAATACATTAGGGGAGTAGGTACTTAAAATAAATTTCTATAATTTAAATATTTTCTAAAATAGAATTTTTTTGCGAAATGTCATTCTCAAATTTTGAAATTTTCTATTAAACAATAATTATTTTTTATTAGACAAAAAAGCAAGAATAACAATAATATTATGCCAATAATTATGCCAGTATTTTCCCACTAATACCATGCGAGCGAAGCCGCGGGTAAAAGCTAGTTATCTATAATTTAAAAAATCCATAAACAATTATTTTAATACAAAAAAAGACATAACTAACAAACTAACCATCACGCCGTTTCCCCGCAGGGGTAGGCAGAGAGGACGGACCGCCAAATAACTCGATCTTGGCACACACTCCTTGCCTCGTTCACATTCATACATCGTCTTATACATGCTCTTTTATTATTCCGACTCTTCACATGTATCGATTACTTCTGATGTAGGTACTTACTACTCGTACTTAGATCTGACTACCAGCACTAGTGTTTAATTGAATTGAATAAATATTGTTGAATGTTGAATATTTTAATTAAATCTTTTAAGTTCAATGTTGAATATTTTAATTAAATCTTTTAAGTTTCCCAAATTTTGGGGGTCAAAAAAAGTTATTTAATTTAACATCGATATGAGTAAGACTTTAATTTAAACTTTAAACCAACCTTCTTACAAAATAAATTAAAAAAACAAACCCCTTTTTCAAGATTGATTTCTGGACTGGCTCTTAAAACGGCAAGGTTTTAAATGCATTAAAGTTTGCTCTGTTTCTCAACATCAAAATGCCCCACCTCTCGTGTATCGGTTTACAACCCAGCGAGAGTTGGTGCTTTCTTTGCACGGGAAGTGGATGATATTGTTTACAGAATCTCAGCAAGAGGAGGGGTAAGGGGGAGTTAGTAGCTGCAGAGCGGTGCGTTGCTGGTGCCGAGACCACAACACCGCTTGCAGTTAAATAGCGTGAAGATAATTATCGACTACCGATTAGCTTGATCGTCGTGCTTGCTTTTGTACTTGGTCCTTTTTAGAACAATTATTAATAAGATGAATTTTTTTGAGTTACATACACGTTGCTATTTTCATGTTAACCCTGCCGCTCCCGAAAGGGGTAACACACATCCCCCTACCGAGAAATTCCTTCAAAATATATGTTATTCTTGCATCACATACTTTATTAATTAGGTTATCGCAGAAAAACTTCCCGTATACTATTTTTTACGGTGTTAAAATAATGTCTATTACTTTGAGGGATCTTTTACCGTTTTGCATTACCTAATGATTTACCATGGGGCGAAGATGAGCACTGTCTGGTTAAAATGGTGGGTATACAAAAATAATTGCTAATAAATGAGAGTTACGGAAAGGACAACAGAAGTACTAAGGAATATGATAAGGATAGAAACTGATGTAAGGTCTCCCTTATATAACCCCCTTTAAGGTTCCCTTTACATCCCTGATATAAGGCGGACCCTAGTTACCCCTCTTGCCCCTTGGGTGATTTTTTTTATTGTATATAATATATTTATTTATTTATTTGCAAAAACAGCATAAAACCAATACATTGCAAGAGCGGTAAGAAAAAATATATAAAAAATACATTTACAGTTAAAGTAATACCTTTCGTTAAAACAGTTAAGTGCTATTTCACGCTTAAAATCGATGTAGGAAATGTGGAATATATCCACATTTCCTGCGAGGCAGTTAATTAACCTAGTAAGTCGTCCCAGGGGCACCACTATTGGTAAGTTAGTTCTGCACCTAGGAAGAATCAAAGGCCTGGGTTGGCGGCCTCGCGTGAAGTTATCCGGGACATAGAATCCTATTTCAGCCAGAATATCTGGTACCGATACAAAACCATTTAGAAGCTTATAAGCCATCAGCAGTAATGCGACATCTCTTCTGGAACTAAGGCTGCAGATACCCAGCATTCCCGAGA
This sequence comes from Limnephilus lunatus, assembly GCA_917563855.2. NCBI lineage: Eukaryota > Metazoa > Arthropoda > Insecta > Trichoptera > Limnephilidae > Limnephilus > Limnephilus lunatus. The sequence continues at coordinate 22,453,100 of OU830604.1, read as the reverse complement.
TAAACTCTCTCATATAGAGATATCGTAAAAATTTCTTTTGTATTTTCTCGACCATTAGTACATAGACGATGTCCTCTGGCCCCCATATCTGAGATCCACTCTCGAGAATGCTACGCACCAAGCTAAAGTAAAGCAGCCTTATAACTGTGAGGTTGGTCAATTCCTTTGAATTGTGTATGACAAAACCCAACATCTTTGTGGCTGATTTACAGATCTTTTCAATGCTGTCCGAAACTTTGTTCGAGTCGATGAGTCTAAATAAATTTAATTTTTTTAGACCAGATCGAGGAGTTATATTTGACTTGACTACGTACTTAGGATATTTGCAAAATTTTTAATCTTGAAATATTCCTAAAACCTCTGAAATTTCGAAGAATGAAGCCAAACATTTTCAATCCTTTATTATTGATTGTGTTTATATAGGATATAAAGTTTAATTTAGAGACGAAAATGATGCCCAAATCATTAATTTCTTGGACAGAGGTAACGATTATTAAGTTCACACGGTTGACTAATTTTGTAAAATTTTATTGAATGACATTTATTGATGTTCAGATAAAGTTTGTTAATAGAACCACAATTTTTATTTTTATTTTTATTCATATCACTTTTTTTAATATTTATTTATTTTCAAATATAACATGGTTATATATTCTATAAAGTTTTTTTTATTTCTAAACATACATTATTTATTAAGTTTACACCTATTTTTGGAAGAAAACACGTAACAAAAATGCGGAGAAACGAATATAGATAAAAAAAATTAAATAACTTGTTTAAATTATTTTGTAGACAGATGCAATCTTGAGCGGTTTTAATTATTTCTAAATCGTTTGCAAAAATCAATACATTTACATGTTCATCAATATCGTTTATCAACAGTAATAAAAAAAATTGGGCCTAAATGAAACTTTTGTGGTACACCACCGGTAGCTTTCAATTGATTGGAAGGAAACAAATCAATTTTTACAAGTAGAACTCTATCAGATTCTGGTAGAAATAAGCTCCCAACAAGGTTATCTTAAAATGCAAACAGGTCTGAATGCGCTATCTGAATGTTCGTCGACAAACAGTTCAACTCAAAAAATTTGTCACCATGTTCCTCACTCGTTCTTAAAATACTATAGTTTAAAATTATAAGTTGAATAATAATAATAATAATAATTTTTGGACGATTTATATAGCGCCGTTTTTGTGAAAAATCACCTCAAGGGCGCTGTACAAACTTACCATACATGCCTAAAATCTAGAAAGACTACAAGCTAGACAAACAATTAAAAACAACTTATGGCTAAAAATTGCATACACCGGTTCATTGATCACCGATACGAAAATATATGTACAATATTTTGACCAATGAACGCGATGTTGCCTAAAAATGAATTAATACAGGACCATACTTACCTGGGAGGTCGCTTGAAATTAACACTGTTTATTGTCTATTTAAATAAATTTAAAGGGTCTCCACACGGTACTGCCGCAGAACCTTCTGCCGCAGAACTCACTAAAAATCGTATGGTCTGTAGTCAAAACCGCCAGCCGTATTGTTATTATTCACCAGCCGTATTATTATTTCCCTTCTGCCGCCCCCCCCCCCCCCCTCCTTAAAACTGGGCCGTTAGTAGGCGGAACGCCTTCGGTATTGTTATTATTCACCAGTCGTATTATTATTTACCTTCTGCGAATTCGCTGTTGTGCCAGCCGCTGAAAGTCCGCCCCCAACTTGACATGTTAGGACACGTCTTTTATTCATTTCTCGTCGGAGAGCGTTTCGCGCGGTCCACGACAGCACCTTGTTCGAAATAAATATTATTATTTTACTCATCACGCTTGAAAAGGAAAAAGAAGTTTGGGTAGAAATTTTTGATTTATACAAGGACTATTTCCGACAAAAATTATTTGCGGTGAGATATTGGTAATAAAGCCATGGAGTTGTTGATAATAACGTTTATAATAAAATATGTAGGTATGTGTTTTTATTTTTTTATATACAATCAGGCTTATTTTGTTCGGCTTTTGAAACAACTCATATAGGTCTCATCGCTGTGTCTCCCTTACTATCATAATTATAAATATGATCTAAACGACGCTGTTTTAGAAAGATAAAACACCACGTTTTATATTCGAATCTAAAAGTTAACCTCAAAATAACAGAAAATGTACTTACACCTTTATAAAACTAAAGTTTCCAACAAAAATATGAAAAAAAATTGTGAAATTGTGGGAATTGTTTAATTAATTTTATTTTTACAAGAAACGACAAAGAAGTGAGGGGTTAATAATGTTTATAATAAATTTGCCTAATAAAATATGCGTGTGTTTTTATTTTTTTTTCGTTATCGGTAATTTTAGTTAGAAAAATACGAGAAAAAAACTTTTTTTATTTTTCGTGCCAAAATTTTATATTTCAAAAATTATACAGGGTGTAACAGCACGTACCCGAGAGATTTTTACCAGCGATTAACAGCTTAACTAACTAACTAACCATCACGCCACCGTTTTCCCGCAGAGGTAGGCAGAGAAGACGGACCGCCAAACAACTCGGTCTTGGCACACATTCCTTGCCTCGTTTACATTCATACAACGTTTCATACATGCTCTTCTATTATTCTGGGTCTTGACATGGCCCGACTCAAGCATCTGATTCACTTGGTCGTGCCATGTCTTTCTTGGGCGTCCTCGACTTCTTCTATTATCCACATTTGCGTCATATATTCTCCTTACACTACTTTCCTGGTTCATTCGCTCTACATGCCTAAACCATCGGAGCTTTCCTTTCTTAACCTTACACATCACGCTTACATTAGCCTTGCATTCTTTGCGGATCTCCACGTTTCTCACACGATCGTACATGGTTTTACCACACATTTGCCCTAGAGATCTCATTTCTACAGCATTCAGTCTACTTTCATCCTTCCTCTGCCAGTTCCATGCCTCACTGACATACATCAGGGTAGGTACCAGCACTCCATTATGGACAGTTTTTTGTTGGTGACAACGGTCAGTCCTCCATTAATAGAGTTACCTGCATTCACCCTTCTTTCAATATCTCTATCAGCCTTTCCATCTCTCGTAAACTTACTTCCCAAATAAACAAACTCATCCACCTGCTCCAAATATTCATCATTTACAACTATGTTGCACATTGTTTTCGTACTCTCTCTTTCATATACCATGACTTTAGACTTACTTATATTCACGATATCGTCTTTGGAAAGTGGAAGAAATTTGGCAGACGTACTATTTCTACGGAAAATAGCTACCTCTATGATAGATTGCTTGAAATTACTAGAAAAAATTCAATTAAGAGTGCCCATCAGACAAACCAGACAAAACCACGCATTATACATTCCTCAATGCAACACTTACTCTAAACAAAATACATTCATTCCCGCGCTTCAGTCATCTTTAACATGACATACAGTGAATTCAACTTATTTAATACAGTACCTAACATTTTCAAATCTAAAATGAATAAATAACATTTACAAATACATACTATTATTTACACAGAATAGATCCATCCCTTTCCCCTCCCTTCCACCATCCCATCCACATAATCTAATTTAACTATTTTTCATTATACCTACTCACTTAATAATTTAATATACATCAGTGAAAACCTGTTAATGGTTAATTTTTTATACATATGTATTTCATCAAACATTATTTTTATAAACATTGTTTTCCAAATAAAATAAAATAAAAATTAAATCATTAACTCATTCTTCATGCATACTTCGTTCATCCTAGACACGAGAGACTGTAGATCTTCCATACTGTAAGACATCAGCACCGCATCATCAGCATACAATAGGCAACATTCTTTCAGATTACTCAAGTAAAAGTACTTTATAGTACTTAAGTACTTTTTCCCAAGATCATTTGGAGTAAAAAAAATTAAAGTCATTTTGTTTTTTCATTAAAACATTTAAAATATTATTCCATCATACGCCGCAACCGATAATTCAATAGAGAACGCGTTTATGGCCTAGCGGTCATTTGACAAGCGTTGCGTCTCGTTCTAGCGGTACTTTAAACAAACGAGACAGTGCTAGTTTACTCAAACCCATCAATAGCGTCATGTGATTGAAAAACATGTTTTTTTTTGTTTTTAATTGAAAAAATATATCATTTTTTGCTCAATAATTTCTTTTACGAAACGGATTCTTATTGTCTGTTATCAATAAAGCCAACGCTAGTCCAATACGTTGAAATTTCGAAAGTGACGGAGCCATGCGCACAGCGCGGGCGCTCCGAACACGTCTGCACAGCGCAAAAACTAAGACCTTTCTGCAAATTGAATGGTGTAGTGGCAACCGCCAATCTGCTGTACTGCCTGCAGAACAGCAAGAAGTGACTAGAAATCGTATCGTGAGGAGGCCACTTTAGATAGAGTTCGCACGCAGAGGACATAATTGTGAACACATGTTGTTTAATAATGAAAATATTTTAATATTAATATGTAATATATTCTTCAATGGGTGTATTTTGGAAAGTAAAAGCAACATTTAATGGTGGGCGGTGCAGTAGTACAAGGATTTGATCTTCCTAGAGACAGATTGATGTGTAAGGATTCGAAGTATGTGAAGGGAGAAACGTTATCGCGTGTAAGATCTCAGCGTCGCGTCGTCTTTGATCCAGAACTGACATTCTCTGACCAAATATCGTAGCTCACTTAGTCTTTCTACAAACTTCTTGGGTTCATTATCATGACATGCAACAGTTTAATAACCAAAAAGCTATGCTAGCATTATTCGATGTCATACTTAGAAGCAATGTGAATTTGGGCACCATATCATCGGAAGAACATTGATATTTACATTGTTGGAGCAAATCCAGAAGAAATTCCTCAGGTGTGTCTATACGCGGTCGCATGGAACCTTTCCAAGATTCATGCACCATATTGACTTACTTGAAGAAACTGAATCCGCGAGTCTGAAACTAGGCGGAAAGTGGTGCTGGTGCTGTTAAATGAACTTGCAAACCATTTGAATGTAAGTGACTGTTCTCTAAATGCCTTAATATTGTTGAAAATTTACCTGCCTATGAATTCAAAGAGTCACCTCCTCCCCTAGCATGGTCGATCGATATAGGTTTTATCGAAAATGTTGGTAACTTGTCATCGCTCTCGAGCACGACTGCAGACCGCTAACAAACCAACAATAGTTCACGTCAACTAAATTAGGAACTCTTATGTAGTCACAAGTTACCGACATTTTCGATAAAACCTATATCGGTCGACCATACTAGCATCCCTGCTATGAAGACTAAATTGTACTGTAATTGGATAAATATTCTGTAGTTCAATAATAAAAAACCAATAATATATACCGTGATATTACTGTTAACAAATTAAGAAAACAAACATAGATATATAGATAGCCGAAGTCCCCAATATTGCCCCGGCTTTGTGCAGTCTTATGGAAGTTGATGTTATTAATTTGAACAAAAATATCAAAATATTTAAGGGGTGGGAAAAGCAAATGCGGTAGTTTCTTGAAATACCGTGTAGACAGTTATATAGACCCGTGAATCAATAATACCGTGTAGATCACTCGAAAATTGAAGATATCTCTTATTTTGAACGACAAGGGAGCAAAGTTTCATTAACATCGAAATAAAAATGTATATTTTTATTCAAAATAAATCCACCATCCAACCAGCTTTATAAATTCGGTTTTTAGTTGGTATCGAATTCAAATTATAAACCCAGTGACATGAATATCGACAAATCTGTAAAAAAATGGACTCACTGTACAGATCTGATGCCACTGGACTCCGCTGTAGGTAGCTAAAAATCTAGCATCATTATCATAAGAATCTATCTATAAATAATATGAATGAATATAATGAAAATGATAATTTATTTATTAATTAATATATTTTTTCGTAGAACTGATATTACAAGAACTTAATGATAAAGTTGAATCAAACGCTTAATAATTTCCACAACATTTGCTTTTCACTTGGTTCACGTTACAAATAAAATAACTTATACTTGGGGAAATTAATTTACAACCAAACCTGCCGCGCTATTCATAAATTATACAAAAATAAAGAATATTTACATACAAAGTAATGTTCATAAAGGAAAAGTTTTAAACGGTCCTAGTGGTAAGTTGTAACATTTAATTTGTAAGAAACCAATTCCGTGCTAGATTGATCGCCCTTATGTATCTTTCGGTGTAATCTGTTTGCGGAGCTGCTTGTAAAAGCCGGCGCTTAAAACCGAATGGAAGCCAAACTATATGTTAGATCGGCACTTCTTGAAACAGCTTGTAATTAAGAATTAAATACCTACCAACTTGAGGCTGGTGTTTGTTCTACAGAATTAATGAGTGTTAACACATGCCTATTTTGCTTTTATTTAAATCAAAATAGCGTGCTTGTAAAGTTTGATGAGCAAACTGAGAAGCCTGATTTATCTTAATTAAATCACAAGCACCCATTATAAATTTTTCTGTTCACTTTAAAAAAAAAAAAGTTTAAAAATATAAATTATATTTATCAAGACTAAATACTAAAGCCAAAACGTTTTGTACCTTATTTATTTTATAACATTGGTTACATTTATACAGCAAAATTACATAATAATAATATTTCAAATAACTGTAGATTTTAAAACGTGTACAAGTGTTATTATGTCTAGTACGTCATTAGTTCCAAGCTAGGCAGATTGCCTGTTTTAAGGAACCAATTGCTGGTGAAAAATGCCAAAAATGTATTCTGTAAAAAGAAAAAAAAAAGAAAATGTTGTTTTTTTTTGTAGATTAAATATATACCTAAGCATGTATTTTCCAGAAAACCCTCTCGCTTTTAAACAAATTTATTTCGACTTTATAATTTTTTTGCATGATTCGTGCCTACAAAAGCAAAGGATAATAAAAAATTATAACGTTTTTTTTATATTTTACCGCCTTTTGTGTTTTGAAACTCAATGAAACGAAAAAGTGACACAAAAAAGAGACAAACACATACATACATCTGTAGGATTTAGCTTGCGAGTTGCGAGATAGATTCATCGGTGACCTCTTAAGCCGTGCATCGTAGCCTATTGGCCTCCTCTTTGTGCTGAGCTTCGTAGAATAAAACGTAAAATAGTTTTTAAACTTGGTGCGGTGCTACGAAGCCTCCTCACTCTACTTTATTCGTACTTTAGTTTTTTATTGTTCGTACTCCTCATTCGTACTTTAGTTTTTCACTTCTACCGCGTATGAACTGCACACATGTTTTTTTCAATATTCGGTAGTAGCAGAAGTCCCCGGCGTTGCCCGAGCTTTACGCGGAGTTTTTTTTTAAAATCAGATGTGGATAAAAGATAATTTTCCTCTTATTTTAACGTCAAGCGTGCAAAGTTTCTTCAAAGAAGAGAGTAGGGGGAGGGAGGGTTTCAAACATAAACAGTGATCTTTCTTTTGTTTCAACGGTCAGATATTCCTTATTTCATAAATTTCGGAATAAAACTTAGATTATTGTAACAAACAATGCCACAGATACTTTTCTTTCTATTTATATAGATAAATGTGTGTGAAGTTTTATAACAGGTATTTGAAACTCACCCACCAGATTAGATAATAAGATGTATGTCTGTATTGACGAGATATGAATTTTACCTAAAATTAGTTACTTAGACAAAAAAAAAAATTAATAAAAAACTAGCTACTGAATTGCTACGTTGCCCGGGATTTTGGCAGAGTTTTTGAAGTGAAAACTTCTTTAGCACTAAAAAGAGATAAACACATACATACATCTATGGGATTTAATCTGCGAGAGAATGATTTAGTATAATCGGTCTCTTTTTTGTGCAATGCTTCGTAGCATATCGGTCTCCTCTTTGTGCGGTGCTTTGTAGCTTCTCCACTCTTGTCTACTTTAGTTTTCTGAAGGGTCCACTCCTACCGCGTGCGAAATGGGCACTATGTTTTTGAATTAAAACTTCTTTACGCACGCTTGACTTGGGAAGAAAGCTGGTGAATGCGTGACGAGAGTGTTACGAAAGGTGTGATCGGATGAGGCGAACGGAAGTTGAGAGGGAGATATAAGTTAGTGAAGATAGAAAGAGAGAGAGAGTTACGTTTCGTAATACTGGAAAGGCAAGAGAGAGAGAGGTGCGAGCCCACATTTTCTTTTTCTCTTTCTCTCATAGCCAGTTATTTCGTATATTTAAGACACAGTGCAGGCCTATTTTCTATATCACTGTAGGAGCAAGAGAGAGCCGTGTGCGTGCACATTTGTTTTCTCTCTTCTTTTATAAGTTAGTGAAGTTTTACTTCAGTCGTGTGGTCTAAGTCTAAAGCACACTCGTTTTTTTTAAAAATCAGATAAAGACGTTGTGCAAAATTTCATCATCTTCGGAATAAAACTACAGATTTGCATAAAAAGTCAAATCCACAACGCCCGCCCGATGTCTACAAAGCGGCCATCCGCCACAAACACCCCTCTTTACATAAAAAGTATGAAAAAAAAAATTATATAAGATATGAATTATTTAAGGCCCACAGAAAAGATCGAATTTATTGTTCGTTCATTTTTAAATTACTCATTAATTCGATATACACGGAAAATAAAAAATATGTACTACTCTGAAGTAAGTATAAATAACTAAAAAGGTAAGTACATGCTACAACACCTACACTACAAAATCATTTCAATGAAAGAGGTCCACGTAGAGTAGAGTAAAGTTGCAACCAATGACATAAAAAGAAATCTCTTTGTCATCGTTCCAAGCCTTAGTTACCTGCTTTATCGATCACCGCTCCTGTCAGTCTACCCAATGACTAGGAAATGCGTGATTTTATTCTATTTATACATAGTAGCTCGTAGCAATGACACATCGTCATGCGGTGACTCACCGGTTCTAAAAATGAGTTGCATGAGGGTAAAAAGTAGTGTATTAGTGTATCATTTTATTATTTTAGGGCGAGTGCGTGACGAGGAACCCCTCCCACTACTCTAGTAGTCTCTATCCCCTCCCCACCCACCGCTCGCAGGTAACCATCTGACGGACATGCATAGCAGCCCCAGGCAGCAGATAGCGATCCCTCGCAACCCCTTTATTTATTTATTTCATTTGTTATAAGGGTGACGAGGGCATAAAGTAGATGCTATCAGCAAATAAAAGTGATAATTGTTTATTCAGATAACCGCGGAACTTTTCGTTTAATAAACCTATGAATGTTCATTACTTTTACAACATGTAGTGATAACCTTAAAACATTATTAGCAATTTTAAGGTGAGCGTGTGGATGAAATAATTACTGTACTGGTACACCACACAATAAGAAACAGTTTCTTACCGACTAAACCAAGATGTACAAATGTCTTTATTTTTGTTTTTATCGTTGTTCAAAATGATGCATTTTCCTAGGCATATAATGTAAATGTTTCTTCATTTTGGTTTTGTTTTATTTTACATTTAATTTCACTCTTAAATATATAATATTTATTATTTAATTTTTTTATTTATTTATTATATGTATTACAAAAATATGATAAGTAACACATTATTCCCAATGAGTTGAGAAGAAAACTCATTACGAGAAGGACAGATAGATATATTTAAATATTATTTTTGATCTGAAAACTTCTTTAGCACCGTTGTGTTTCTAAACTCGACGAAACGAAAAATAGCAGCGCTAAAAAGAGACAATAGACATACATCTACAGGAATAGAGAATGAGATAGACTAATCGGTCTCCTTTTTGTGCGGTGCTTCATAGCCTAGTGGTCTCCATTTTTGCGGTGCTTTGTAGCCTTGCTATTCTTGTCTACTTTAGTTTTCTGAATATTTTACTACTACCGCGTGACAACCGTGAACTTTTTTTCTTCTTCTTTTTTTAAACCTACATAATATAACTCATCTAAATAAGTCAATGGCTGTCACGTCATTCTTAAACAACAACAACCCTAAAAGAATGTTGGGAAAACAGATCGCAAAGTACCCCGTTTTTTTAACTTTATTATTAAATAAAATTTAAGTGCTAACCAATAACTGCATTTATTTATTGTTTTTGTGTTGAATTCGTGTAACGCCATTTTTTATTATTTATTTATTCATTCATTTATTAACGGTATAAGTACATCTTAATAATAATTTGTATCTTTGAGTTATTTACCACTCATCCATTTGAAGCATTAAATTTGCTTGTGTATGGAAGGGAAATCTACATAAATGCAGTTATTGGTTAGCACTTAAATTTAATTTAATAATAAAGTAAAAAAATCGGGTTACTTGGCGATCTGTTTTCCCAACATTCTTTTAGGGTTGTTGTTGTTTAAGAATGACGTGACCGCCATTGACTTATTTAAATGAGTTATATTATGTAGGTTTAAAAAAAAAGAAGAAAAAAATCAGAGTGCACGGTTCTAACGCGGTAGAAGTAAAATCTTCAGAAAACTAAAGTAGACAAGAGTGGGGAGGCTACAAAGCACCACAAAAAAGGAGACCACTAGGCTATGATGCACCGCACAAAGAGGAGACCGATTAGTCTATCTCATTCTCTATTCCTGTAGATGTATGTCTATTGTCTCTTTTTTTCGTCGAGTTTAGAAACACAACGGTGCTAAAGAAGTTTTCAGATTAAAAATAATATTTAAATAAAGTCTTTTACGATTTATTCGCTGTTTCAGATTTGGCGAAATACTCCATGTTTGCTTCATCGCGATGTTATTATGAAAATGTTTAAGTTAAAAATAACTTAAGTTTTACGCTTTATTGTGATGGTTTATAAGCATACAATTATATGAATCAGAAATGCATATTTATTTATTAATTTATTTATGTTAACAAAAATATGTATCATAATCATACAGCGAACAAGAAACCCACTATCTGTTTTATTATTTTAAACTTTCAAAATGGTTTGAAAAACAGATTAAAATAATTTATGTGTTTGATTATGATGTATTGATAAATGCAATACAAATTTAAGTGCACATGCATCGTCAGAGTAATCTTCTTACAAAGGATAACGTGTGGATGGCCCGTCGGGAGAGTTGCAAACTCAGTGGCGCGGATTTAGAAGTATGCCCATTGCCGGCCTTGTAATACTCGCCTAATAGTTCCATCGCGTTCTACTTCGAGCACCTCCGACACATGTTATGTTTGAAAATAGGCAATTCCGACTCGGGCATCTGTTCCACCATCCCCCATCGCTGAATATTATTTCATCATGTTATTAGGTAATGAATGCCTGGCTTGTTGATTTTCATGCATTATAATAATACACGATAATTGTTTTTGCTGTTTGTATAATGAAGCTGGAATGAAAATTAGATTAATTTGAAAAGTAGTTTTATTATTAACTGAAAGATAACTTTATTTAGGATGTACTCACTATTTCCGTAAGTATGTAAGTGGAACAAAGTAGACATTTTTTACGAAACTTCTGGGGTAATATTGCATATAAGTATGTGTACAATGTTTTGCAGGTTCAAGGAATGTTCACCGTCCACAATTCTCCGCGGAAAATTCACCAACTACAATAGGCCACTTGCATGGATTTCATAACGACTTGGAAATAATCGTGTGGATAGTTTTTTTTACTAAGATTGAAAAAATTTTAAGAAATATATAGTTTTTTTTTTTTTTTTTAAATAAATAAATTCATTATTTGAGCTCCCGTCTCCGATTATGTTTCCTTAATTTTGTAAAATTCCACACTGATAATTTTTTTTTATATGGCAACACTTTGATTTCCGGCGAATTTTTTTTATTTGCGTTTATCGTTCACTAGATGTATTGTTTGTCCTAAGCGAACTTAACCTTTGGTTTGATTTTGTGATAAAGACGGCGGTGTTTTTACAGATGTTACGAAGAGAACCCCGTACTATTTATTGCTATTCGTGTGGAAAACGTTCCTTTTTTTAAAATGATTTTTGGCTATGTAATTATCGTTTTTTCGCACCCATAAAATTATGTCCTGATTTTTCGGATTGAAATTTTGTTGTTGCAAAAATAAGATTTAAAAAAAAAACAGAATGTCTTAGAATATATGCCTTAACCGGAAAAAAATTTAAAAAATGTGATGAGAGTGGCCTATTCACACGGCGGGGAAAGTTCAAATTTCAAAATTCAAAAAAAGTTAAAATCATATCCAAATTTTATTTGGATTAGAAGCTGTTTATATTTTAATAGCCATTCAAGATACAATTAATTAAATATTAAAAGTAGACATTTTCAGACAATGCAGTTAACAAAATATAAGACAATGCAAATATAGTTACATTACATTTGACGGCCTCCGTAATCGAGGGGTAGGGCTCTCTACTATCCGAAGGTCGCTGGTTAAAATCTAGGCATTCGCAAATAAGTATTTTTTATGAAGTCGTTTTATTTCACGATTTATTATTATAAAATAAAATATAATATATTTGCGGTACGTTCCAGAGTGGAATATACTCTCAATATCGCCGTGGTATTCTTACCAAATTCAGAATAGAAACGTTGCTTGAAATAGTATTAGCCATGTTTGGTGACCTGATCTGAATAGCCAAGTATTTATTTCCCAATGTTCCTCTTCCTTATATCCGTTCCCCCATATCTTCACCCTCACAACATACCCACTTCAAGATTCAGGTGGTTGGGAACAGTTGGGACTCGTAATTCCTATTCATGTAAAAAAATAGCAAAATTAGTCAAAAGGATTTATATCCTCTTTGTGAAATTAACCCGCTCTCAACATTTTTCAGAAGTTATTAATAAACGTTCTCCATGACTAAAAAAATGCAGTAAAATCTTATAAATGGCCAGGACTGCTCATTTTATTCAACCTCTCATTACACGATCAAAAAAATATACCAAATGTAATATTACAATATAATTTAGTTTTCTTAGGTGATATTTTTAACTCATCGCGAGAATAGCACAACCACAGGAGCGTTTTGGCCACAATTGGCCAATTTGCAAATACCCTCAGGTGTTTACCCAAAACACTTCTTTCGCCAAAACAACGTTTGGTGAAAGAAACTTCAGGTACTTCGCAAAAAAACGTTTTAATACACTTCCACTGACCATCAGACAGCACACTAATTATGTAAAATACAAATCAGATACCAAGTCTTGGATCACTAGCAAAGACATATCATATATTAACAATATTTTTAGAACCTCCTAATGCATGCTTTCCCATCGGTACGATGTTGATTGTCCTTTTACTTTTACTTTAAATGCAAATAACATTGTTGTTGTTATCCTTATTTTTGTATTAAACAACTAATACTAAAATGCGCCTACTTTCAACACAGGAATTCCTAGTGAGACAGACACAGCACAATCACCTATGTAACTTGATAAATAAAGATTATAATTAAAAAAAAAACATTTATTGAAATTATTTTACTTTAACTTTGTATTTTCACATTTTAACGAGAAATATTTCGCATCTAATTTCTAACAATAAGATAATTTATAATTTCGATGATTTATGTACACGTAGCAAATGGTAAATGACGGATGTAAGATATCAGACCAAGACAAAATGATATTTCTAATCTTCATAGCTCGCGAAGTAAAGGATGTTCCATTGAAATTTATGTACACCACAATGCGAACAATCAAAGCAGTTACACTGAAATTTCACTCTAAAAGTTCTAGAGATGTGATAAAGACTTAACATGTTTACGGTTTGAGAGTTTTGGTGCAAAGTAAATTACAAATGATATTGTGTAAAGTAAGTTGTATAAAATTGAACTTTATTAGGAATAAAACTGAACAAAATTTTAATAAAACTATATCTACATCCTAGAAACGGAAGGCATATGAGACGTGGAAATATATATGAAGTGTTGAAGCTATAAATTAATAACAGTCAAATATATTGTGCCTACCTAACTTGAAATCAGTGTATTGGAAATAAATCAGTGAAATTAATTTGTTTGTATTATAATAGTTCAGGAATATCAATATTTTGTTAGGTATTACAAAATATCAAATGTGCAAGCATGTTCTTGACATTTGGCCTGATGAATTTTGTGGATAATCATCCGATTAATTGTGGTTTATATTCCTACATTCCGTTACTTACTATATATACAATATCCGTATACTGAAAACTAAATCTACGTTTACAATATTACAATATGGTGATACTACGTATCAACAAACAACCAAAAACCAAATTAAACCAAAGCACTTTAATATTATTGGGCTACTGGATTCTGGTATCTACCACAAGGTTTATCGTATGGTATTTATGTAAATATATATACAGTCGTACCATCTACCACAAATCATTAACCCTTTATATATGAAAACCCTAACAATAGATTTCGTATATGTGAAAACACTAACAATATATTTCAATTTTTTGAAGTGAAACTTCTTTAGCGCCGTTAGTGACTTGAAATTCAGGTGAGACGGAAATGCGTCACAACTCAGTTCTACACAAATACTTGGTTCTAATCTAATGCGGTAAATTCGCATCTCGGCGCGTGCCTTCCATAGCGTAGTGGGCAAGGTGCCTGACAAGTCTCAGCTGCCAGAGAGACAGACATCAAGCGAACGGGGGTTCGAATCCTGCGAAATCAAAAAAAAAAGGTTTCTGAAATCATTATCCAATCTTCAAACCACTTTAAAAAACAAGCAAAAGAAAAGAAAGCGACATCTAGCGACTTTCTAGTTTCACATCTACCGCGTTTGAATTACACGTTTTAATTTTTTTAACTCCCTATATAGAATGAATGAAATTTTGCCCTTTGCGTTTTGCTCGCATTTTTGGCTTTGCACACATTTTTTCATTGTTCAGGAATTTTAGGTACTCGTTCAGGCGTCAGCGATTTTTATATTTTGAAATGTGATTTTTATTATTGCGATTGGTTTTTGAGTTTAAGCCGTGCTTGTCTTCCTCCTTCTTTAACCAATGTTTTTGACATCGTTACAGTGGCTACCATCAAGACATGACATGATCGACACTACAATGCTGTCATCGAGAATGCGCAACACGTCATTATATCCCAAAAACAAACCACGATAAGTAGTGAAAAATCTTACCTCATATCCGTTGATTATTGTATTTAATTTCAACCTAAATTTTCTCTGTAATTTTTTTAATGTAAGTTCCAAAGGTATATTTTATTTCTTCATGTAGCAAACACTTTGTGGGAATACATAATTTTAATAAACACAATTAAATAATTTTGTTTCAATTTCAGTTTATTATTTTAGATAGCCACTGGAGCGACGGCGCGTTTTTTAACTTTTGCCTCTGATTGCTCGTGATATTTTCGAGTTTTTTCCGCCGAAATTGAAAAAATCATATCTCCAAATTTTAATATGAAAACATGCAAACTGATTACAGTTTTTTATAACCAATAAATTTACCTATCTTTTGATGATTATCATATATTCGTAGGTATTATAATTTTTTTTTTATAAAATCGTACAACTTTAAAAACGTGCGAATCCTCCGTGTTAGTTCCTTTGAAATTGCCCTAAATGTTACTTTTTCGAGTCAACATTGGATATTTTCGATTTCTACTCGTTGTCTATGGCCTATTTGATAATCACAGAAGTAAACATATTTTTTAAAATCTCAAGGTTTAACTGCAAACAGCTGTTCGGATATTTTGCTCGATAAATGTTTCATAGATTTTTGACATCGCGGAGTGTAAAAATGAAATCCTGTTTTTAGTACATTTAAATAGATTTACCACAAAGAAACTATAAGAAATTAAAAAGATAATTTCATTGTCTACAATTATCAATAAGAATAAACGTGATTCTTGCTTTATTTAACAAAAATAATCGTTTTACAAAAACACCCTACGACCCAATATCAAAATTAGACTGTAGCTTTATAAACATAACCTAGACCTAACATTGGATATTTATCACCATGTTTTTATATAACGTAGTAAAACAAGATACAAGGTTTTTAATAAAATATATATCATAATAACACGTAGTACTAACCTTTTAGAATACTTGCATGAATTTTGTTGAGTTTCACAATTTCCATGCTGGCAATATATGCAATTTAACAGCTGGCTTTTGTTGTAATTTACTGGATTTAAACTATTCAAAACTAATCAAAATTTACATTTATATCTTTGTTATGAATTCTTCTACTTGTTAAACTATAGTTCAAATGCACACGTCAAGTAATTAGGTCGATAATTGTAAAAATAAACACAAAAATCAGATGAAATTTTAATTTAAAAAGGCAAATGGTAAAACATATAAAAAGGCACTAATTTTTGATTTTCACGAATTGAAAACACGTTAAATAGATAGATAATTGAATTTCTGGAACTGTCGTACATACATACATAATGAAAATCAATTAAAACAATCACTTTCACCTCATTCTAAGCAAACACACGACTGTCAGTTTATACGAGAATTTTTTGTCAACAACGCAAAATACATTATTTTTAGATATTTCTAGTAAAACGGAGATGCAAAAGAATAGAAACATCTATGAAAAATACCTTAAAAGATTTTATTAACTGCATTTTTATAGGAAGTGCAGATCGCGGGAGTTTATAAAAATATTTCAAATAAAAATTTTAATGCATTTAGGGAAAATTTTCTGAAATTCAGCAGCTTAGCAAACTAGGTTTTGTAGGTGGTGCTGAAATTTAGCAAAAGGCGTTCAAGTGGATAGAGATATTATTTTAGGAGCGTATATTTATTTATAATCATTACCGTATTAATCCATCCCTTCAACTGCGTTGAAACAGAGGCGGATCGAAAAATTCTGGCTGGATATGATAAAAGACCTCCTTCAATCTCTCGATCCTGCCACCACGCACCAGGCATGAACCCGGACACCCCTGCTAAGCCACCAAACGTAGCGAACCACATGGGTTGACCTATGGCAAAAGTGTTGGTTATCGCCTACGCGCCTCTCAAATTCAGCTTGGAGCTTCTAACTCGCACCTGCTTGTTGGCAAGGTAATTAATATAATCAATCTTTTTTTTTTACCCTTGTCTAATAGGCTATGTTGTTGTCGGTTATCGAGACCAACGATTTATTTTAACGAGGTTTGTGTGCATGTTACTGATGGCAAACTCATTCTCGTGGGTTTATACTTACGAGTACTGACTTACCTGGCTACTGGTAGGTTTTATCTATATGTCTGTCGGTAGCCCCTACCAAAAATCAGTACTAGCTATCTAACTGTAATAATATTCCGATAATAGAAAAGGAGGGAAATGTCTTCACGTAAAGAGGCGGCTGATTCCGATTGGCTCTCGAGGGGGATCGTATAAAGGGTGCGCCATAAAATTATTTACGACACACTAGATGACGCTCTGAGGGCTTTTGCAATGAAAACACCGAAACTAGAAACGTATCCGGGAGAAAAATCCAATACTGTGGTTTGCAAGAGGATATCTTTTGACCCAAAAATAAAAGATATGACAGAAGTATTCGCAAATGTATCTTCAACTGAATAACGCTTACATTTTACGACACGGTTTTGATTTAGTTATTAAAACAGACATATTATTAAAGCAAGTAATCTCGTTGAATGATGGTCAGTGGCTTTTTCTCTAGTTAAGAATTGAATATTTTATCACGGCTGCTAACCGCATCGTTTTAAATATATGTAAATATTATGAAAAAAAGAGTCTGCAATTCACACGCGGTTGAAGTGAAACGATCATAAACCTAAAGTTAAAGTTGATTTTAAACTTGATGAAACGAAAAAACGACACTAAAAAGAGACAAATACACACATCTGTAGGATTTAGCCTGCGAGAGAATGAGATAGAAAAATCGGTCTCCTCTATGTGGGGTGCATCGTGGCCTCCACACTCTCGTCAGAGAGAAGTAAGAGAGTTTTTCTATTTTATTCTCTCTCAGGTTAAATCCTACAGATGTGTGTACTTGTCTCTTTTAAGTGTCGTTTTTTCGTTTCATCGAGTTTCAAATCAGAACGCTGATAAAGAAGTTTTCACTTTAAAAAATCGGAGTGTGCAATTCATACGCCGTGAACGTGAAACCTTCAGAAAACTAAAGTATACAAGCATGGCGAGGCTACGAAGCACCGCACAAACAGGAGACCGATTATACTATCTCATTCTCTTGCATTCTAAATCCTATGGATGTATGTGTTTCTCTCTTTTTGGTGGCGCTATTTTTGGTTTCATCGAGTTTCAAATCACAACCAGAATTTTCCACTTCAAAAATATACTTGGAGAGGGCTATTTCACAGAATTTGAACAATTTATCAAATTTCAAAGTTAATTATTTCTTTGAAAGTTCTGTTATTATTTTATCATGGGCCAGTTGTTTCACAGCACTTGATTAGTAACAGAACTTGAACATATCTTTTTAAATTTGATGAATGATTCAAATTCTAAGAAACAACCCGTCCCTAATAATTTAGAGGTAATCTACTTCTCAAATCATCTTGAGTATGAACCGTATTCATAATAATTTATTTTGATCTTTCAATTTTCGTCATACTTTTTTGTTCCAAAGCCCAAGAGAAATAATTGTCATTTGTACCCTCCAAATATAATAGTCACGGTTCACGAACTTCCTTATAGGGGTGGAGGTACGCCAACGAAATAAACCCTATAATATATTATAATTATAATAGGTTTTTACATGCAGAAATATTTTTGACGGTCAGATGGTGGTCATCAACATGATCGTAATTATGTGGGTTGTAGATAAATTAAATTAGATATATTTTCAAGGAGTGTATTTTGATTCCAGGTAATAGAGATGAAAACCATATAAGTCGAAGAGAAATTTATTTAGTCCAATTTTTATATCTAATTCTATGTTAGGGGTTAATAATAGATTGGAGTTGAGTTTCACGATTTTGAATTCTGATAAACTGGGTGTACTTAGTTTCAAGGCGAAAATATCTAATAATGGAATTTTTTTTTTTTAGGTTGGTGTTTGATTCACTTCTTCGTTCCATGTCTTCCTCGGGGATTTCCAACTTCATCTACCATTCATTTCCGCATACCACATTATCCTTACACCCCTTCTTCGTTTATATGCCTCATTTCATCAAACATAATATTTGTTGTCTTGCGCCCGGTGTTGCTCAAGCCGTGTCGGTGGAAGTTTGGGATTTCGTTTTTAGGTAAATTATAATAAGCCTGGTGTATTATTGTAAGGCGAAAGTTCTTTTTTCGGTGTGTAACTGGATGAATCGGCTGATATTCTTTAAAAAATGTTTCGTTTCGGCATTTTCCCTATCAGTAGGTTCTGGTTATTCTTCTCTAAACCAGAGGCATCTTTTCCTTTCGCACAACAGATTATCAATTTTTTCTACTTTCCACATGCATTGCATTGTCAGTCCACCTAACTAAAGGGCGGCTCTTTTTGAAGTAAAACTTTTATACCCCCGTGAATTGGATTTTGGATGAAACGGAAATGACGATTACTGCACCTGCGATGCATCAACTGCTCTCATTGGCCGCTTTGATTACGATGTCACTTTTAAAGGCTCCTATTGGTTGAGATATGAAACGGGAATTACGCTCGGTCTGCGCTCACTGTATTCAAGTATTGGTTAAGATTCATTTGGTAAAGTTTCGCTTCCACCGCGTGTAAACTCTACTCGATTATTTTATTATCCCACGGCCAAGCTAGAGAACACAAAAACAAGTTGTAGAAACGAACCGTTGTGATAAATATCTGTAATATATATGGTGAATTTCTGACTATGCACCGATGCCAAGGGGTCAACAATGCTAATTCCTCGGAACACCTTCTATTGAAATAACGGTAGAACATGGTATGAGTAATCACCCCACATCGAACATTCTCACCTCTACGGTAGAGGAGTTGTGTTCAATGGGGGTTCTGACGTCACCACGTCGCGTCGCCTGCGCCCCACTTTCATTAATTCACGCGATGATTCATCGCCCCCCAGGTTGGGCGAATGCACCACAAGGCACTAATCACACCAGGAATGTGCTAATCATGTTATAATAACGCTTGCATTTCAAACCATCTCACATTCAATTTTAGTTAATCCGAAGGCTTCAATTTATTTATTACCTAAAGGTACGAGTATAAGCACTTCCGACATTCTAGTGAATTTAGGTGCTTCAGATTTTATGTCCGGGTTAAATCTTCCTCACAGGAAAAACTAAACTCTTCCACACACTTTTCCACAAACGATTATCTAGTCAATCCACGCTATGTAAGTGCACTATATAAGTGTAATAAATACAAAACAATACAAGAATAACAATACGTCAATCAACCGGATACCAAATGGGAAAATAATTCACCGACTCCGGATATTTTCATTCAGAGGGTTCGGCACGGTAGAACTCCTAACTGGACCGATAAATCCTACTGATCCCATAATATAAATACTTAAAAAATCTTTCGTAATCCTACATATATTTAAAATTACTGCTTTTTACATTTGTATACATATATGAATTCTAAAATTATAAATTAAATTTTAAATTATAGTTAAATATGACCGAATCGGGTAGAGACACATTAGCTCAGTTGGTAGAGCTCCGCCCGGCCAGGCGTAAGTCCTGAGTTCGAGTCCTAGATGTGACCGTATTTTTTTCTGATTTTTGTGTTTCAGATCTTCGATTGAGTTTCGCTAATATGATCTTTATGATATGCATATCGCATACACATGTAAACTAAATTACAATACAGAGTTGAGATTATTAGGTAAAAACAATAGAAAGAGAGTATATAAGAGAGGGAGAGAACATCAGAGACTGGTTAGAGAAGGCGTCAAAGGAGGATGGGGGTGAGGGTTATGTAGGGAGGAACGGAAAAACTTTAAAATCGGACTGTCAATTCAAATTTTAAACTGTTTATTTAAAATTTTGCAATTATATTTCTCTGATTTTGATATTTCTAATGCTTCTCAATTATTAAGGCGTATTCCTATTTTATTCATATGTATTATTTGGACTCCTGTTTTATCATTAAACGTATGGTAAGTATCAATTAAATGGTCGGCAAATTCCGAGAAACTTGTGCTTGTAAGACTCCTGACGTGTTCTTTATCTAATCTAACACACTATATAAAGAGGTAATCTAACACACTATATAAAGAGGTAATATTTGTTTGTTTGTTTGTTTGTGTGTTTGTTTGCATCGAATAGGCTCCGAAACTACTGAACCGATTTGAAAAATTCTTTCGCTGTTGGGAAACTACACTATCCCTGGGTGACATAGGCTATATTATATTTTTTAAAAAAATAGGCATCCTTACTAAAACTTCAATAATGTAACCCAGGGTGTAAAAAAATTACCTAAAATATTCTTTAAATCGCGTGCGCTGCGAAAACTATTGATGATAGAATAAAATAATGTACTACGACTTTATAGAACACATCATTATTTACAAAAAAAGTCGCAGCAGCATATGTCTAACTATTATGGTTATGCCACAAAAAGTATTTTTTTATTTTAAAATTTTAATTAATATGTCGCCGCTTGAAAAGGCTCTTTATTTGTATCTTGGTTTTAATCCTTATCAAAATAAATTACTTCATATTCAAGACAGCTTCAATACCTTTATTTAACTTTTTGAATTTTTCAATTCGGATATTTAATTAGAAAGAATATCCCGAGTTTAAAAATGTTAGTATTAGAAAAAAGTTTCGGCTACGGGCCGCGCGGGAGAGGAGTCAAGAAATGCAGTGCCAGGGGGGTTGGCGGGACGGGGGAGCGGGAGAGCGGTGGCGGGGAAGGTGGAAGTGGAACGCTGGACGGGAACGCACGGGAAAGGACATGTAAGGAGTAACATTTTATTTATTTGAATATGGCATGTATTATAAAAGAAAGTCCAAAAAACGTGCAGCTCGCAAAAACTCAGAAACGAGTCCCGGTTCGATCAAGGGAGTTATATGGTGTGGTAGATCTCTACCCCCCCTAGGGAATAAGGGTATCCGTTTTTACCAGGCCGTGCTTTTAAAGATATAAGGGCTGAAAATTTCGCCCTCTTGAAATTTCTAGAACAGTCTTCCGGAAAGTTCTAGAAGGTTCCATAGAGCTGTAAAAAGTTGTGGAAGGAGTGGAATGATCAGGAATAGGAAATCGGGAACATCATTGTGCAACATTCCAGAACACTATCTTATTGTCCTGAGCGAAGCCGGGTAACCCAGCTAGTCTCTGATATGTACGTTACGCGCCTATGTACATGGCTGGGCAATCATTTCAATTAAGTTTATACGTGACAGAATGGCTTAATTTATCCTCTTGGTCTTTAGAATTAGTTAAGAGTTTGGCTAATTTTTTTTAGTATAGAAGGCCGGCCTTATTTCTGATGGAAGTTTAGATGTGCAAAGGGAAGTGTTTCACTTCAATAATTAAACCCAATTCAAGTGAATTGTGGATCACGCGTTGGGTACACGTCAGCTAGTCCTATTTATTATATAAATGAATAAATTCTGAATAACACAAATTAATCAATTAAAATTAACTTACTCACGTCAGCATTTGCACCTGCGACCTCCGGATTGCTATTCGATTGCTATCCTTACCCGTTTACCACGCAGGCCATCAATAAAACAGCATTCAGATTTTCTACCTTGTGATGGAAGTACCAATTATTTTATCAAACATTTTGTTAAACTTTTCTCAAGTAAGTATTTTTTTCTGCAAAGGCCAATTTCGTCAAATTATAGTCAATCAATTGGTGTGGTGCCAATTTAATTCAAACGCCATATTCTCAAATGTTCATCCAGTTTAAAAGCATTATATTTTTTCATTTTACAAAATCACTCCCCGCAGTTTGATCTAGCCCGGGGCGGAAAACTATTCCGGAGAGCGCATTTACAAAATTGAACAATTTTGTAATTTGGAAATGAATGGTGATTTATTGAAATAGTTATTTAATAATAAATTAGCCCGTTGCCCGTAAAATTGTCAAACAGGGCGATTACATCACCTTCAATAATACAGGGATTCAAATATTTGAATTAAACAACTCTTACTGAGAATGAAAATTTACCCCCAGACATTCCGCGTAACGCACGTTTGCAACTAGCAAATGAATAAATAAGTGATCAAAAGGACAAAATAAAGTGTATGAAATCAATCGTAACTCTTATAGTACCTAGTTTATTCGGGC
The DNA here is from genome assembly GCA_917563855.2 of Limnephilus lunatus. Lineage (NCBI taxonomy): Eukaryota > Metazoa > Arthropoda > Insecta > Trichoptera > Limnephilidae > Limnephilus > Limnephilus lunatus. The sequence goes on along the minus strand of OU830604.1, from coordinate 22,430,069 downwards.
TTCACATACACATTCAAGTATTTATCAACTGCCTTTTTTTACATTTGCTCCTCACAGAACGCCCTGAGAAAAATAATTTCTATCAGTGTCTTTGTCATCTTGGGGATGCTGTGTGGAAGGTATTTTTAAGGAAAAGAAGAAGGGGAAGTTCTTTAAAGGAAAAATGTATGATGGGTGGGTAAGAATCTGGGGGCCAGTGTGTCCAGGAATGAATCTGAAGACAAACCTTACCCCATGAAAATGAGCACCCCTGCCATTATTTTAATTAAGCAATTTATAAGAAATGTTGGTCTCCGGTGACTTTTTTGGGGTTTTATTTTTAAAAAAATCTTTTTTTTTTCTTTAAAACGAAAAAATAAAATCTGTCACTTGCAATCATGGGTCTTTCAGCCCAGTAACCGCTAAATTCCTAACCCCAACCCTATCTGCCCAATATTTTTTTATGTTTTAAGTTGAAAAAATAAATAAAACGTCTAAACTGTCACTGGAGACCAAAATTTCATTCATTTTTTTCTCCAAATAATGTCGGGAACACTAATTAAGGTAATTCAAGTACGTCCCTCTACACCCTAAATAATCCATTGAATATAGAATCTCTTTTTAAATAAGAAGCAGTAATTTAACTCTCACGAAAGTAGGTTGTTGCTGTTGTTTGTGTACATAATATCGTTTTTCGAATTGCATCTTTCGAATAACCTTGAGGTATCGTGGTGAAAATATATAGGAAGAGGAATATAAACGCTTGAAATATTTCGATTCTCGTGCCTGCAAAGTTTGCAATCGAGCGTCTTATTTGCGCGAGGCAAGTAAGCGAAAAAGTGTTTTTTATTTATTTTGTCTATAGTTTTATAAGAGTGAAAAAAGTTAGAACATAGAAAACCTCAAAAATGGTCTTAGCCATAAAAATTTTTCTTGTATTACTTCATAGTTAAGTCAGGAAAAATACATTTTTTTTAGTGGTTTACGCTTATTTTTTGTTTGTTTTGTAAATAATAATTTTATTAGAATTCCGTTACATAGAAAACCTATTAAAAAGTATAATTTATCCGTAGCATATTTTTTGATGTTCATACTGTAAGCCGATTCGTCGTAAAGATTAATCTAAATAGTATCTAAATAGGATTTCACGCATAACTTCACCTTACAATGATAAGTGATTGGTACATCCGTTTACCTTCCATATATTCCATTCTATCGTATACATGCTATCACATAATTCCATCAAACACTGTTCCGTTTTGTCTAAAGTATATATATAATCCATTTTCCAAATCTACAATAAGACTCAAATACTTTTTTATTTATTGACCGAGCGTAGTCTTGTTTTAATTCGACTGTTTTGGATGTCGTCTGTCTATAAAATAGTTTGTACGTACCGTACCACAGAAAATTAAAAACAAACTTTTTCTACGCGAGGCTTACTTCACAGAACTAATAGTTTTCAATAATGGACCAAAAGTGCTTCTTGGAAAAGTTCTCATTTTTCAAATTCATAATATTTAGCTTGTTAAAAATACGTTTCTCAGAAAAGTATTTATTTAATGTCTACTTCAATGTTTTTTTTTTGTAGCAAGCATTTCCAAGAAATTTAGTTATGAAGTGATATTGACTGTTTTCAAAAATTAAAGAGGGCGTTTTTTCTTACTTTCTTACGATAGGAAAAAAACTGTTTAATATTATTAAAAAAGCCTTACACGTTGCACCAATTCTCTTTTTCGCAAACATATTGATACACAGATAGGATTAACAAGATCTAAGAAGTGTATCTCGGACTGTGCAACCTCCTATTAACATATGGTCGTGTAGGCTGGGGGGCTTAGGGTTGAAAAATTTTAGATTCGCTTGTAAATTTTGGGAGGCGGGAATGGGTATCGTCTCCCCGGAACCATTTATTAACCAACACCTTTTCCATAAGTCACACCAAGTGACCTACCAGAGGTTACGGGGTAAGGTTTGTCGAGGTCTTGGCGGCGGATACGTCTGCCAATTCAATATTAGTTCTATAAGCAAATTTCTTAAGATAATTTTGAAAAGATCCTCGATAAAGAATAGAAAAAGTAATATTTAATTTTATTTCATTCGAATTTTATTTAAATTTATGGATTTAAGTACCTGTGTTTGTAAAAAAAAAACACAGTGTGTAATTCACATACGAATTAAAACCCTCAGAAAAATAATTTAGACAAGAGTGGAGAGACTTTGGAGCACCGCACAAAGAGGAGATAGATAGGCTACCGCACAGAGAGGAGACCATTGTTCTATCTCATTCTCTCGCAGGCTAAATCTCTTAGATGTATGGGTTTTTTTTGTTGTTTTGATATTTTTCGTTTCATCGATGTTCAAATCGCAACGGTGATACAGAAGATTTTACTACAAAAAATTAAATATTAAATGCACACTTACATCGTTTTGAGGGTTGATTCAATCCGCGGTGACTTCACCAAACGCAGAAGTCATGCAATATTAGATTAGGTAGGTAGGTTAGTAAAGCCGCAAATAAAACCTTTTTATGGTCTCACAACTGAGTCATATTGAAGACAGAGTACTTTTACAGAAGCCTGGATAACAATGACGAAAAAGTAATTTAGTAGTTTAATAAAGCGGGTACATAATATCATGTCAAAGTTTTCCATTTATAACACTATTTTTTTGGTGAGTCGACATTTTTATCATTATCTTGAGAGTGGAAAGGTTATTTGAAAGTTCAAATAACAAGTAACAAATATTTTAAAGTTCAAATAGTACAACATAGGTACATAACCATTTACCATTGCTTTTATAGTCAAAGTTGATGTTATAGGTGGGAGTTTATCTCAGAATTTCATGAAACAATACAATACTATTGTCACCAATTACAATTGGTATTAAAATATATATATTTAGCAAGTAACCAGAATCAATTCGTTCAAGATGTTTATCATTAATTTATTAAAATAGTACTTTTCGATTATTTTTTATTCGTTGCAAAATTTGACATCATGCGTTTTTATTCTGGTAAAACGGGTTCCACTCAGAAAGCAGATTTTGCAGGTAGGCGCAGGTGGAGATTTATCAAACGTTACAATATAAATGTTTTCTCTTTTATTAAACAGTTTAAAATGCTGAAATATTGTTAATAGTTCGTGGTAGAACAAGGTTGAAAAAAGGGCAAATAATGAAAGGACTAACAAAAAATGTACTGAAAACTTAATCAAAAAAAAAAAAAAAAAAATGTGCTTTAGACCACACCACTGAAGTAAAACTTCACTAACTTATAAAAGATGAAAGAAATAAAATGTGTAAGCGCACTGCTCTCTCTTGCTCCTACAGTGTGATGCAGACAATAGGCCTGCACTGTGTCTTAGATATACAAAACTTAACTGGCTATGAGAGAAAGAGAAAAGGAAAATGTGTGCTCGCACCTCTCTCTCTTACCCCTACAGTATAATAAACAAAAGGTAACTCTCTCTCTTTATATCTTCACTAACTTATATCTCCCTTTCAACTTCCCTTCGCCTCTCCCGATCACACTTTTCGTAACGCTCTCGTCACGCATTCACCAGCTTACTCCCTAAGTCAAGCGTGCGTAAAGAAGTTTTACATCAAAAAAAATTATTAAAAATTAGTACTATATAATAAAAAGAACAGTAAAATATTCGAGTGCAGTTTACAAGCGGAAGAAGCGAAACTTTACCAAAACAATCTGAACCAATACTTGAAAAGAGAAGTAAAAATCAAAGCGACCGATGTGCACATAAAGTAAGCCTTTAAAAGTGACATCATAATCAAAGCGGCCAATGAGCGCAGTTGATGCTTAGCAGGTGCAGTAATCGTCATTTCAGTTTCATCCGAAATCCAAATCACAGCGGGGCTGTAGAAGTTTTACTTCAATCAAAAATATTAATAACTAAATAAAAATACTCCTTCCTCCCAAGCATAACTTTTTACAGGAGTGATAATAGTATTTAAAAAAAAAAAAATAAGATACATAATTTGTTTTTATTATTATCAAGTTTAATTCGTGGAACTCCATTTTAACAGTTTTTTGCGTGTGTTTTGTTCATATTTGAATGGATCTTTGATATTATCTAATACTTTATGTTTAACGTATTTTAACTGCATTAAATTTATGGTAAAAATAACAGAAAACGTAAAATAGTTTTCTCTTTTGTATAATCTACTTACTTATAGGTACATGACTTGCATACGCTGACAACTATGTACTTACAGCTCGCGGTTTTCTTTCAGTAAACTAAAATTAATTTTGTTTTCGTTTATCACTGTTTTTTTTAACGGAATAAGTCGTTAGCGATATTCATTCGATGTATTAAATACAAACTTTGCACAGATATATAAGATTGCTTTCTGCGAGATGAACCGTGAGCATGAGCATGGGTTAGCGCTTAGATCGATGCAGCGTCGGGCATGAATGTCATGCAAATATGCTCAGCACTTCCAGGTGTTAACAGTGTTCCATGGCAGACAGATATCGCGTTGCAAGATTTTGCCAAATTAATTACAAGCTCGGCTATCAAGCTATCAGATATTATCTGAAAATCGTTAAAGGGTTCATTTAGAAATTTTAGAACACAAGGTGAATGCTGGAACAATTTTATAATTAAAACATCATACAATGAAGGAACTTAATAAAGTATTGCCTTCCATGATCGAGGGGTAAGGCTTTTAAATAGCAATTCGGGAGTCGCGAGTTCAAATCCCATAAATCCTAGTCAATATTATTTGATCAAGTTGTTGTTGTGTTATTTCATAATGTATTAATTAAAATGTATACTAGGGGTGTCCGTAAAATTAGGTTTCCAAGGCGCTGAGGTTGCGAGGAATGATTTTACGCCCAATCCTGCAACACTGGCGTATAGCCTGGTTTCTCCTTGTCAAATCCCCACCGCAACGTGGTGGGGATTTGATGATGCTTAGTCTCGGCGTGGGAACTATTCGCGATGGAGCTTCCACTCGCCGCACCCGCCAGGTGTGAGTTACGCTCTGTAATTCGTTTTTAAACTTTGCATAGGCAAATCTGAATGATGCCACTGGGATTATTCCTTTATCTCTAGGATCGTGTAATGTATTAGGGTCTCCCCAGTCACAATTGAGTTTAAGAATTCTTCGCCATCGATGTCGTAGCACTCAAGGAATATGCGAGCTGCTTTAACTCGTTGTTCTTTGTTATCTTCGGTGAGCCTTTTAGGACCCACCTTGGGCAGACTTTGTGGTCTCCCAAATTTTTTGTCAAAATCTTGTCAATAGTGGTCTAACTGACATAATGGATCATATCACAGAGCTATCAAACCGTCACCCGTTGATTTGACATCATTGTTTTTCCACTTTGGCAATTTTTTCATCTGAAATCGATGGCCGTCCGGCTCGCTTTTAAATTCTCTGCATCATTTGCGCACTTTTTCGCACTCATACACTGTTTTCCGTACACTTCAAATAGCTGAGAATGAATTTCTACCAGGGTTTTGTTCTTCGTACAAAAAATCTAATTATAAAGCGTAATTCACACCTGGCGGGTGCGGCGAGTGGAAGCTTCATCGCAAACGGCTGCCACGCCGAGACTAAGTGTAGCAGAGAATGCAACTTTGTGGGGATTTGGCGTAGGTAAACCAGGCTACATACCAGTTTTTCCGGATCTCGCGAAAAATTGTTCCTCGCGACTGCAGCACATTGGAGACCTTATTTTACGGACAGCCCTCGTACGTAGAATATTTGCAGCACGTTTCTGAATGGAAGGTACACTCAATTACTCTGAAGTACTCTTTCTAACTTGATTATTTATGAAAATTTTATAACTAATGCTTTTAAAGAAAAACTACAAGTAGACTCTGTCTATACTGATTTTAGTAAAGCATTTGATTCAGTTTCCCATGAAATTCTCATTTGGAAATTAGAAAAACTTGGTATACGTGGCAATTTATTAACCTGGATTGAAAGCTATCTTACTAAAAGACAACAAATTGTTAGAATAAAATCCTCTTTGTCCGAAAAAATTTATGCAACAAGTGGAGTTCCACAGGGTTCACACCTTGGCCCAGTCTTATTTATCTTGTTTATAAATGATCTAACAAAAGTATTTCATGATGTATTTTTCTTACTTTTTGCTGATGATCTCAAAATGTTTAGAATTATTAAAAATATTTACCATTGCAACATTCTTCAAGATAATATCAACAAATTGTTGATTTGGTGTAATGAAAATAGACTCTACTTAAATATCTCAAAATGTCAAGTAGTTAGATTTTCTCGAATAAAAAATCCAGTGATCTTTAATTACAACATTGATAACAATACTCTTGAGACATTAACACAAATTAAAGACCTAGGCATCACTTTTCAATCAAATCTTTCATTTGTTAACCACATAACAGAAATTTCTAATAAGGGCTTAAAAATGTTGGGATTTATAACTAGGCTAACTAGAAATTTTAAAAATATAAAGTGTATTAAACTGTTATATTTTGCATTTGTTAGAAGTCAACTTGAGTACAATTCTCCCGTCTGGAACCCATATTATAATACACATGTACAAGCTGTTGAAAGAATACAAAATAAATTCTTACGTTTTCTAAATTTTAAAATGGGTATTCCAGCAATTATGTTGAACTACAACACTATTTTAAATGATATGAATATGCTCAAATTATCAGACAGAAGAATTTTCACAGACTTGGTATTTCTTTATAAAATTCTAAATGATTTAGTTGATAGTCCATTATTACTTGAATTAATAAGCTTCCGGATTCCTCTACGTAATACTAGAAGTCAGGATTTATTTCAGTGCAGAAATTCTGGAACTAACTACCATATGTATTCCTCTTTGCCCAGAATACTAATGGAGGGAAATAATTTTACCAAGTCTGTGGACATCTTCAATTTATCTTTAGACAAATACAAAATGCTGTTACTGAGGCAGTTCAGTTATGTAAAATAAATACTGTATATTTCTTAGTAAAAGAAATATATACCTTTTATAATAATTGGTAAAAGAAATATATAGTATTTATATTTTATTTAATGAAGTGTAATTTTTAAATTGTATATGTAAAAGCCCCGAAAAAGGGCGTAAATAAATAAATAAATAAAATAAATAAATATCGCCCTGGTGTGAGACCTCCATTCAGAAGTGAAACGTTGCTTGAAATGGCTTTTACTATATTTCGTGACCAGATGAATAGCCTGGACTTCCCACCTGCCATTTCCCCATTTCTTCCCCTCTACACTGACCTCAGCCTTACAGCATTCCTCGGACAATTGGGGATGCAATGTACTTACTAGCTCCAGATTGGGGCAGTTGAATTATTTGCGCGGTATTCACATAAAAACGCTTAAAAATATGTGTTTTGAACAAAGTCTTTACCTACCATCGAGGCAGTGCATAAATGAAATGTACCTTACTTCGATCTTTGTGTATTTACTTTAAGATGGTATGACTTTACTGAATTAAAATGTACAGCATAATGTATGTACATTTTATATAAGCATTGGGGTAAGAACGGTTCTTAATTTTGGCTAATGAATATGAGTAATAATAAAAATATAAAAAAAGGAAGAAAATGTGTGGAGCGATGAAGTGAAAATTTTAAATCGAGAATTATACGCTCACGAATTGTAATTTACATTGTTAATAAAAGTAAAATGAAAAACGTAGTGTTAGTAGTTAAATTTAATTTATATCACGTTAAAAATTGTTTAAATTAGTTTTGAATGTTAGAAGTAATTTTTTGTAGTGGGTAAGGGTGTGTTATGAATGCATAGAGGTAGCTTTTTTTCGTACGTCTGCCAAATTTCTTCGATTTTCCAAAGATGATATCGTGAAGAACGTGGCTTACTCTTCGTGGCTTAGATGAGGTCGATAGCTCCAAAAATCAAGGTATCGTAAAAATCGGTTTTGCACATTCTCAATCCTTTCTTGATGCATTAGTTTCATTGGCTAGTATTTGAAGAGTATAGTGTGTCTGGTATGCCTAGTTGGTCGTAAATTTAAACCAATATCGGATAGGAACTCGAGACTTCATATTTTATTATTAAGCAGAAAACGTAGAAACGATATATCTGATAATATACGTATTTTTGTAAAGTTAATACGTAGTTTTGGTGTACTTCTTATCTAGAGTGACGTGAGGAAATTTAAAATCGATTTTTCTGAGATAAATTGTACATGTATAAATCAACCATATTACATACTAGCTGGGTTACCCGGCTTCGCTCAGGACAATAAGATAGTGTTCTGGAATGTTGCAAAGTGATGTTCCCGATTTCCTATTCCTGATCATTCCACGACATACTCCGCCACTCCTTCCACAACTTTCTACAGCTCTATGGAACCTTCTAGAACTTTCCGGAAGACTGGTTTAGAAATTTCAAGAGGGCGAAATTTTCGGCCCTTATATCTTTAAAAGCACGCCCTTTAGGTGAAAACGGAAACCCTAATTCCCTAGGGGGGATAGAAATCTACCACACCATATAACTCCCTTGATCGAACCGGGACTTGTTTCTGATTTTTTGCGAGCTGCACGTTTTTTTGGACTTTCTTTTGTAATATATTCCATATTCAAATAAATAAAATGTTACTCCTTACATGTCCTTTCCCGTGCGTTCCCCTCCAGCGTTCCACTTCCACCTTCCCGCCCCCGCTCTCCCGCTCCCCCGTCCCGCCAACCCCCCAGGCACTGCATTTCTTGACTCCTCTCCCGCACGGCCCGTAGCCGAAACTTTTTTCTAATACTAACAATTTTAAACTCGTGATATCTTTCTAATTAAATATCCGAATTGAAAAATTCAAAAAGCTGAATAAAGGTATTGAAGCTGTTTAGAATATGAAGTAATTTATTTTGATAAGCATTAAAACCAAGATACAAATAAAGAGCCTTTTTAAGAGGCGACATTTAAATTAAATTTTTAAAATAAAAGTATACTTATTGTGGCATAACCATAATAGTTAGACATATGCTATTACGACCTTTTTTGTAAAGAATAATGTGTTCTATAAAGTCCTACTACATTATTTTATTCTATCATCAATATTTTACGCAGCGCACGCGATTTAAAGAATATTTTAGGTTATTTTTTTACACCCTGGGTTACATTATTGAAGTTTTAGTAAGAATGCCTATTTTTAAAAAATATATAATATAGCTTATGTCACCCAAGAATAGTGTAGCTTCTCAACAGCGAAAGAATTTTTCAAATCGGTTCAGTAGTTTCGGAGTCTATTCGATGCAAACAAACACACAAACAAACAAACAAACAAGTATAAGTATAAGTATAAGTATAAGTATAAGTATAAGTATAAGTATAAGTATAAGTATAAGTATAAGTATAAGTATAAGTATAAGTATAAGTATAAGTATAAGTATAAGTATAAGTATAAGTATAAGTATAAGTATAAGTATAAGTATAAGTATAAGTATAAGTATAAGTAATAAGTAGATAAGTAGATAGATAAATAATATAAATTAAGTAATACATAAATAAGGCGCATTACCTGGGCTTTTGTGCATAGCTTGGGCTTGGATGAAGCATACCGCAGCGTTTCCTCCTTATTAATACTGTGGGTACAAACTGGTCTCAAAAAGTGATCAATAATCACTTCAACAATTCAATAATGGAAGTATTACTATTAAGGATTCTTGGCTTTTGGTAGCATGTATAGAGTTCGATTCTCACAGCAAGTTCCGACTTACTTCAAATTTTACCGTCTGGAACCAGTGAGACCATGGCATCCCCAATTAGGATATGTCGTGACGCTGAAGGTAGGGGTGAGAATAAAAGAGATGAGCATGAGGAAGGTAAGGAAGTACCTGGCTATTCAGATATGGTCACAAAACACGGCTAAAGTCATTTCAAGCAACGTTTCACTTCTGAATTGTGGTTTTGTACCAGGGCGATACTGAGATTATCTTCCACTTTGGAACGTGCCGCAAGTATACTACATTTGGTTTTTAGTGCAAAAATTATGAAATAACTCAACATAAGTAAATAAAATTTCTTCGTTAAAACCACCCAAGCGTCTCTTTCTTAATATCATCGATCACGCATAAATTAGCCTTGCTTTATTTACAAATCTCCACTTAACGTTTATGGTTATTTTCAAGAAATAAAATACCGACGTCGTTACCACAACGAAATATTTAAGACTCTCGAATTACATTTAGAGATGTAAATATAATTTCCCTATGATTATTCCCTAGCCCAACGTAAACAATGGTTTTTTATTGTACGTTGCACAATACAAACAACACTGAAAAGTTTGATAAATCAAATAATCCTACTAAGTAAATGCAATTTCTCTATTAACTCCGAGCTTTTTAAGTAATTCTCTTAATTTGCACATAATTTTCCCCGCATCAAGAAAGTTTTTTAAAACATAGCGGAGGAAGTGTGCATGCCGAAAAGTGTATAATTTCTGAATAAATAAGGTAAATCACACCGTAATGGTGTCAGTGTTCGCCTTGTGTGTATGAATACATTTATATCACTTTTAAAAGGAGGGTGCAAGCAAGTTTCTCGGTGAATAATAATTGAAATTATTCTTACCCCATGTTTATAAAATTGACTCACTGATTGTGGCTGATGATTCACTGCGGTGACTAAGACCTGAATAAAATTAAGAATAAACCTTTTTTCGATAAGGTTGAAATGCCTAAAATTTAATGCCTTAAAATATTAGAATTTATGAAATGCGTTGTCTTACAAAAAATAAATCTACCATTTACAAAAATGGAAGCATTTCCTCAAATCCTAGAATTACTACATGTATGTACGTATGTCTTATATGTGCATACTTTAATTTGTCATATAATGTAGGTAGATAATTCAATTTTTATCTGAAAATAACATTTTTCCCAATGCAATCTAAACCAGTGGGCCTCTCTCTTTTACTTAGTTATGGAAGAAATAATAGGCCACTTGCATGGATTTCATAACGACTTGGAAAAAATCGTGTGGATAGATTTTTTTTAATAAGATTACCAAAATGTTAGTAAAAATTTTTTGAAATGTAAAGTTTTTTTTTTTAAATAATTAAATCCATTATTTGAGCTCGTGACGTCACTACATGAAAATGTCCTGTCTCCGATTATGTTCCTTTAATTTTATAAAATTCCACACTGATTATTTTTTTTTATATGGCAACACTTTGATTTCCGGCGAATTTTTGAATGTGCGTTTAACGTTCACAAGATTTAATGTTTGTTCTATGCGTACTTATCTCTTTTGGTTTGATTTTTTTATAAAGATGGAGGTGTTTTTAAAGATGTTACGAAGAGAACCCCGTACAATTTATTGCTATTCGTCTGGAAAACGTTCTTTTTTTAAAATGATTTTCGGTTATGTAATTATCGTTTTTTCGCAACCGTAAAAAATTTTGTCCCGTCTCTCCGGTTTATAAAAAATGGTCTGATTTTTCGGATTGAATTTTTCAAAAAATTGCCAGGGTTTCAAAAATACGATAAAAAAATTAAAAATACAGAATGTCTTAGAATATTTGCCTAAACCGGAATTTTTTTTTTAAAATGTGATGCTACTGGCCCTATTACAAACTTCTCTATTACGGTTATTTTTATATAATATATTCAACAAATTAAGATGAAATAAAAATTTACAAAATTTTCTCAAAATTGTTTTATAATTTCTTTTGCAATGTATTATTTGCATTAAAAAAAAACGTTAGTTATAAACATAAGAACAGGCTGTTTAAAAAATGTGAATAATTCTTCAAACATTTGAGGTTAATTCTCACGTTCAGTGAAAGTTTTATTAAAGTTTTGTGATTAATTAAGTTTGATGAAGCAACTGATCTATAAATATATGACATTTAAAGAACTTTAATAGAACTCACACGGAATGTGAAAATTAACTTTAGATAATTGTTGAATTGTTCAATTTTTTTAAACAGCCCGTCCTTCAAGTTTTCGAAAATAACATTGATTGTTATGACCTAACAAATTATTGTTGATAAAGATAATTTTAATATATACGCAAAAATTTGAAAAAGAACAAGAAATAGAAAATTAAAAAGGTAACGGTCGCAACTAGGATTCGAACCGTGATCTATACTGGGAAAAGAGCCTCATCTAAATCGACCATTGAAATCTCTTATTGAAGTAAAACTGCTTTACGCACGCTTGACCTGGGGAGTAAGCTGGTGAATGCGTGACTAGAGCGTTACGAAAAGTGTGATCGGGCGAGGCGAACGGATATTGAGAGAGAGATATAAGTTATTGAAGATAGAAAGAGTAGGAGTTACGTTTCGTATATTACTGTAGGGGCAAGAAAGAGAAGTGCGAGCACACATTTTCTTTCTCTCTTTCTCTCAAAGCCTGTCACGTTTCGTTTATCTAAGATACAGTGTAGGCCTATTGTCTGTATCACACTGTAGGAGCAAGAGAGAGCAGTGCGCGCGCACATTTTCTTTCTCTCTTCTTTTATAAGTTAGTAAAGTTTTACTTCAGTTGGGTGGTCTAAGGCACACTCGTTTGTGTTTTTAATCAACATATTTGAATTTTAGAATCAACAAAATTATCTTCGATTATTTTTTAGTGGGTTCGAGTACCAGTTTCGACCGTTACCTTTTTATTATTTTGTGTTTGTTATTTTTCATTCTTTAGTCAAAATTTATAAATATTATCTTCTTCTTCAATGATATACTTAATTGATGAGAATACCCTTCAAAAGTTATTAAAATTATTATTTTTTTATTATTATTATTGTATAAAGAATTGCATACAATTGGAATTTCTTACCCGCTAAGCTACTTCAAGTAGCTTGTCAGCAGGAGATTAGTTCCGCAGATTAGTTACAACTAAAAATAAAATAATCATAAACGCGTTAGCGTACCAACAAAATACACAAATACACACTTAACATACCTACCAACATTGTGATATGGAATAAGAAAATATAAATTTTTATATATTTTTTTAAATGTCATGAAAAAGTTGAAAAACAGCAATTGTAAAGATAGTTATATCAGTAAAATAAAAATTATTGGTTTTCGTGAGAATTGATCCTGAAAGAAGTAGCCTGGGATCAAAGTGCTCACTCTTTTGCTTTAATTGTTAATAAAAAAAAAGAGTTAAAAATTGTAAATGAAATATAATAAAGTTGTAGAATTGTTAAATTAAATCACCACCGTTCAATTTTCTTTGGCATATCAACACACAATACGGACCGCTATTATTGCAGTGTATGTATAACATTTGTATCCGTTTATACGATCGTTGAATGGAAAGATTTTTCTAAGAAAACGTGCGTGGAAAGATTTTTCTAGTGAAAGAACCCGTCTCTTGTAAAACGGATAAACATGGAACTGTTCACACATAAAAGATTTGGCTACATAATATTATTATGGGTGCCTGGAACGCGTTTTGCGTGCCCCGACAAGGGATAATCCTTAGACCTTAGGAGTGTTTCTTATTGGAGCGCTTTGAATTGTTTCATTTCCCTTTACTGAAAACTACTTAGTACGTTTCACATGATGAGCAGGTGACGTGCGTAAATAATGGAATACCGTTTCTAAAAATCACAACCAGCAAGACAATTTTTACTAGCACTAATCTACAAAGTTTTTTTTTTCGTACATTAAACTTTTTGCACGGGTAATTTTTTTAGGCCTTCATATTATAAGATGAAAACTCAATGAAGCCAAAGGTTAAAATCTTGTTTGAGAAAATGACAAGAATGGCAAGAGGGTTAAGGGTTAAAGTAAAAAAATAACAAGAGAACACCTTTTGTCTACTAAGCACCGCACAAAGAAGAGATCAATTATAATTATAATATCTTTATTGCGGTGCTCCAGATATTATGTCCGGGTTAAATCTTTCCTTATTGAAAGACTAAACCCTTCCACACACTTTTCCACAAATGATTATCTAGTAAATTCACGCAATGTAAGTGCACTATATAAGTATAATAAATACAAAACAGTACAAGAACAATACGTCAATCCACCAGAAACATAATGGGAAAATATTTCACCGACTCCAGATTTTTTCATATCAGAGGGTTCGGCTCTGATGAAATCCTAACTGGTCCGATAAATCCTACTGATCCCTCAATATAAATATTTAAAAAATCTTTCGTAATCCTACATGTATTTAAAATGACCGACTTTTGCATTTTTATATACAAATTTTTTGACAAATCTAATACGCCTAAATTTTGAATGAGAGAGCTAGGTATAATGCCAGTAGCCGAAATAACAAATGGTAATATTTTTATAGTCTGAGAATGCCAAATTATTTTAATCTCATTTCCTTAATCTGTATATTTTCTTATTTTTTCAGAAAAAGTTTTCTGAATATTACAAGAATTTGGAATAGCGACATCAATGATATTTGTTTTAAATTTTGTCATGTAAAACTATATCGGGTCTATTATGACTAATTGTTCTGTCTGTTAGAATAGTTTTATCATAATAAATTTTATAAAATTCATTTTCTAAAAATGAATTTGGTTCATATTCATAATATGGTACATTACGGCAGTCAATCAAGTTATGTTTAATTACCAAACTTTGGTGAATTATTTTTAAAACTTGATTGTGCCTAAATGTATACTCGTACGGCGCTAATACAGAACATCCCGATACAATATGTTCTATAGTTTCCGGAAAAGCCAAACATTTTCTACATAAATCATCAATTTGATTTGCATTTGTTCGCGAAGTGAATTTTGGCTTTACTCAATTGAAAATTAAAATGTATAATTTTTCTAAAGTTTCCTTTTATAATAATTAAGGCGAATATAAAGTTTTTTTCTAAAAATTATTCGTAATAAGCGTGTCAGGCCCTATCCAAAATTTACCTTTTTATTTTGCACGAGAGCAGTTTCGCCTTCTTCCGATCGTTTTATCAAATTTTGGTGAAGCCATTTTTAGACCATCTATAATAATTTCTGATAATTAATTATTTATTTCCGTCAAATTTACTCGTAATGTGTCCAAAGGTTGTCATTATCCACATACGTAGAAATAATACGAATAGTTAGCCTGTAAATGGCTACAAAACGATTTGATAGTGGATTCGGATGATGAATCATCTGTCGCAATAATAACTAAGTAGCAAAATTTGTTTGTAAACATCAAATAATTTTATTTTTTTATTTACTAGATTCTTATGCTGTATTAAAACTGGTGTTCTTTATAAAAATAGAATGGCGTCGCAGGTGTCTCGCAATTTTTACCTCATTTTTACCAAATGTTACTTGGCTATTATAGACTTCCTTTGGTAGGGAAAAATTGTAACCTAAAAACCATGTTAAATAACACAACAATGTTCATATTTAAAAAAAAATATAATGAAATCAATTAATAGTAATATGGAAATAAAGTCTTTTTTTTAGTATAAGTACATCTGTTTCCAATTTTCGATCCAGTTGTACCATACCTTGGGCCAGCTAGAAGCCACCGAAATTGATAAAATGCACTGTCGTTACAAATTTCGATGTTACGATTACCACATAATTTAATGCTCCTTCATAATTTTGTACACATCTCCTTTAAAAAACGATATTTACTTGCCGATCTGATTTGTCCATGAGTCCATCGGGTTTCAGATTGAAGAATTCATATAAACCAGCTCTCCATAAAACATAGGTTAACTCGCTCATAAATAATTACATGTTAAATTAATAAAACACGTAAAAAAAAATTTCGTACATTAATTTTAAAAATCACTAAGAATTTATAAAAGAGAGATAAAAATAACTCCCTTTTAGTATTCTTACAAACATCTATGCTCAAATTTTGCGAACTTTTTTATTGAGATTACAGCAATCTGTAAATGTTTTAGCAGTGATTTGAAAATCTCAAAGGGGGGAATTGGTGCATAACCTTTCTACGATGGCAAACAACAAGCGTTTAAATAAATAATTATTGGAATACCAGTGAAGCTTCTTGGGCTTACACTTGCCTTCGTTGTTAATCTAAAGTTCTCCGTGCTACTTTAGACGCCCTGTCCTTGTCCTCTCAAATATTCCGTTGTACAGGTGGAATAATTTATTTAATAAATACAAGTAGGTAGTGCAGTAACAGTAGACCTCGCGTCAAAAGAAGTGTGTTTATAATTTTCCCTTTCTTAATTTGTCTAATCCAAAGACAGAAATTTTAAGATTTGTAATTAGGCACTTAAGTAGGTACCTACAACTAAACTAAATAATACTATCATGAACTTTTGCGATATAAAAAGTAAGGATCCAACACAGCCGCCATCTTGAACAAGAAATTTTCGCTACGCTCATTCAATTTATGTAAGTACTTATTTCATGGGCAGGATAAAAGTTTTCAATGAGTTCATCAACATTTTCAAGTTTAATATATTTGATTTTTTATTATTATTATGTATTATATCGACATTATTTATGACTTAAGTCCTTCGGATCATAAAAGATATGCGCGGTTTTTACAAAGGAACGCTACCATTTTCAGACAAAACTTATGTTTGGGTTTCTCGCAAAAATATCCTGCCATCTGAATAGTTTTTTTAATTACTCAGATACGTTTCATACGTCAAACGCACGTCAGCTAATGTTATATTATTGTGAAAATAAGCTTATGAGTTCGAGTGGTAAAATAAAAATTTATAACAAATATTTGTAAAGAAATTTTGATTTTTTTTTAGTTATTTACGCTTTAAATTATAAAATTAAGATTAATTTAGAGGCAATTTTAACAAGTTTTGATGAGTAAATATTAATTATTAAAAAATAATCTTGACTATTCTCCTATGATATGGCATGTTGATATACTTCAACCAGTGATTCCTGACATTATGTGGAGTAAAAAAAATTTTTTTTAAATTTGGCCACCGATGTCGTTTATTTCTGTTTTCTTATTTTTTTTCAAACTAAAACATAAAAAAAAATAGTAGGTATTAAACAGGTAGGGTCGTGATAAGTGGTTGAGCGGTTACTCGGCTGAGCAACATGTGAAAGTTTTTTGTTGTGTTAAGTTACCGGAGAGCAAAATTTCATTTATATTTTTTTCTTAAAATAATGTCAGAATTCTCAACAGTAAATCAAATACATTTCTTAATATCCTATGTAAATAAATAACATTAAAACTAAATATGGTAAAAATGCGTTTTTGAGTCAAAATTTTTATTTATATCCTACACATTTGGATGGTCAATGATAAATTAATAAAAAAAAAAAACTATGTAAATATAAGTACAAAAAGGAGACAGATTAGTAAGTTTGTTTATGGTGAGTCAATTTAAGTGAGTTAAGCTATGAGTCAAACCTGTTTGGGTATTTTATAAATACCCAAACAGTAAAATAGGTATTTTTAATTTTAGTGAGATTTGTGAATAAACGTATATTTTGTAATGTATATAATACACCACACCTGCAATCATGTTCAAAATGAAATCGAAGGAGAGGTTCTATGTATATTTATTCAAGTTTAAAAAATAATTGTAGCCCGGCGTTGTTCGGCTTAGTAGAGCGGCAGGAGTGTTGCGCTTCGCTCACAAATCGCGGGCTCAATATTTTTTAACTGATTTTCATTATGGAAACTATAATGGGACCCACATGAAACGCTATATGCCTATTTGCTTTTCTCTACAATATATTGTTTTAAGATTAAAATAATGTTTCATCATTTTTGCAGAAAATACTATGTTTCAATGTACGTATTAATAATTTAATATATTGTAATATGTTAGATGTATTAATTACCACAATAATGTATTAATAATCTCGTCAATTTCATATGATAGTTGCCATTAAAGAAGAAATTATACCTTGGTATTGGATTGGATTGGATTGGATTTCATTGTTTTAGAATATTCAAAGTAATAAGAAATAATTTTTCATTATAAAATTAAAATTAAAATTAACATTTTATTAACATAATATTATTTCCACTTTAAAATTACACCCATTTTACTAGAATTCACAAACCATAAAACTTTATCATCAACTATTTATAACCCTGAACAACTCCGGATACATGACAGCTGCTTGTATACATATTTTTGGTTAGATATTGTATGTACCCGAATTTTTTTTTTCACTGAACTAAAAAAAGTTTTTCGCTTGGAATTCTTTGCATTTTAGTTTGCTATTCTTAACATCTATGGGGCTTTTACATTTGGTAAATAATGTGTAATTTTTTTTACACAAGGGTAAGTAATTAACAATAGGTTAAAAAAAATCTTTCATTACATAACCTAAAATTATCAGAAATAATAAGTAGACATTAAAAAAATCAGAGTGTGTAATTCACACGCTGTAGAAATGAAACTAGAAAGTCGCTAGATGTCGCTTTCTTTTCTTGTGCTTGTTTTTTTGTGGTTTGAAGATTGAATATTGATTTCACAAAAATAAAAGTTTTTTTTGGATTTCGTAGGATTCGAACCCCCTTCGCTTGATGTCTGACTCTTTGGCCACTGAGACTTGTCAGGCACCTTGCCTACTACGCTATGTAAGGCACGCGCCGATGTGCGAATTTACCTCATTCTTTTAGAACCTAGTATTTGTGTAGAACTGAGTTGTGACGCATTTCCGTTTCACCCGAATTTCAAATCACTAACGGCGCTAAAGAAGTTTCACTTTAAAAATTGGCTGATTAAACATTATGCTATTTTGTCAATTAATTTTATTATTATTTATATACAAAAATATTAAAAATGCTGAGAGTTGCTAAAGAAGAATCAATTTAATGCACCGTTGTGCTTCATACCAAGCCGTTTGTTTGTAGTCGCAAATCGTTCGTAGTTTCAAGTATGTCCAATTTAAAGTGTATCAATGCAAAAAGACTGTAAAAAAAATTCTTGCTTGACAGACTATGAATAATTTCAATAACATGATGCGAAAATTGGACATTTCCAATTACAACCTGAATAAATAACTTAAAAAGTCCATGAAATAACATTTATTGACTTGTCATTAGTAACTTTTCTGCAATGAATGTAATTAATTTATTGTAATGTTACAGTTTTTGTTTTGTTATAATAATTCTGCTATGTTAATTCTGTTAATTTCTTCACATAAATGGGAAATCTATTAACCGGTTGTATTTTTGGTATAATTTAAAAATCGATGTAATTCAGCTGTTGATTTCCCAAAGATTAATATGTAAATAAATTAATAAAAATTTCAAAGTAAACAAACGCGTTTGAACGCAATGATTGAAAAATCCGTGGAGCCATGGGCCATCGAAGCCATCGAGAACCCAACAGCAGTGGAACGGCCGCGCTACGTCAAAAGTGGCGGACTAATTGGGGGTTCCCGGCGCATGCGCGCTCTCACCCTCTTTAAAACTTGTAGGACCGAGCGGGTACACCATCAGTTCTCCTCTGGCACTCCTACGGCTCGCATTCCCGAAAGTGATACTCTGATACCGGTGCTTGGACTTGGCTTGGAGGGAACGGAACTCGCGCTCGGTGGTGGTCGGTGGCCCTGTGCCAGCTCTACTTCGTTCCTCCCTTTCTACGTTCCCCGTCCGCCGTTGCTGCTTCTCGCGCTCAAATTTTTGAACTTTACTCTCAGGGGATTTTTGAACATTTAAAGTGCTTCTTTTTGTTTTAAAGTGAGTGGAGTGAGACTTGGTGATAACAGGAGTGTTTTAAATGAAATCTGAGTGTTTTATTATCGTAATTAAACACCAGTTTTGATAACTAACTTGACTAAAATTGAATTGAATATGAAGAAAATTTTTAAAGATATTTAAAACATGTGGAAAACTTGTAAGTGATTTTGTTAAATTAATAAAACGTTAGTTTAAAGCATTTCGTGTAGAAAAAACTTGTTTTAAATTAACCAAATGTGATTTTTATTCTGCGTATTGACATTTAGTTGAAGAACAGTAATATTGCACTAGTATAATTATTGTACTTAAATAGTGTTTTGAAATCAAATACTGAAGTAATTGTTATGGTGCACAAGTGATTGGAGCGGACTGAGTGGAGCAAAATAAAACAGTGGGGTGCATGGTAAGTCTAATTAATTTTAACTTTAAAAATAAGTAGAAATTTTTTCTACAAATTTTTTTATAATTTTTAACAATTATACATTTTTAAATAAAAAAAAATAAACAGATGTTTTCACGAATTAAAAACTTTATACTTTTGAATATTCTCGACAGAAAAATATGTTTTTTCATTAATTTTACATTTACATATTTCAGACTTTGTCTGCTTTATTGTTTATACCTATTATGTAACTTTAATCTTGTTTTGCAGAAAACTTATTTAATGTCTTTCTTAATTATTACAGATTTATTTTTGGCTCGTAACATTTTTTCATATGTTCATTTCACAGGGAGTTCTTCCAATTACAGGTATTATATTATATGTGTGTATGTAATATATTTATGATCCACATGGGTAAAATAAAACAACCAGAGAAAGACACAACTAATTTAATTTCCCTTGAGAAGCTAGAATAAAGACAATTTACGAAGTTTAAAAGAAATCTGAATTTTTTTGAAAAATTCAGTATTTCAGAAAAAGAAAAACCAAAGGGCTTCATTTATAATTCTGTCACCTTCCCAGTTTTTTTAACTAATTCATATTATTCATACGGAACTTTCTTCTTCTTCTTACTTTTTATTAACCGCGTCGTTTCAATTTTTTTGGTGGAGAGAACACTTTTACTTCAAATCATTTGTCTTCACGCCATTCTTGTCTAGCTGATTTTATCTCAGCTTTAAATATATATTTCAGCTTTATTTACCAATGTTTTACGAATTGTTTCCATCAATTACTAATTAAGAACTTAGACTCATCGACAATTAAAACAAATACAAACACTTCCTAACGCAGAAGAATATTGTATAGGTATTCGTCATTTATTTCAAGTAAAATGGATATTAGGATTACGGTCCTTCCTGAATTCAACACTTATTCATTACAAAAAACAACTCAATCAGAATGTTATAAAAGAACTTTTAAATTGAGTAGAAAAGCTTCTCGTTAAAAGAAATAAATTTTTGAGAAAACATTTTTTTGCTGAAAAAAGATTCATGGAAATTAAAAGTTATGATAAAAGTCAATTCAAACATATTTGTAAGGCTCGTAAGTAGGTATTTAAGATTGTCATTTTTATTTCCTTTAGGAGACAATATTTTCTGAGAGAAACAATTTAATTATTCAGATTGAGTTACGAACCCTACGTTTCTCAATATTTTTTAATTGTTCATTTATTTATTCACATAATCATATAATAAAAGCAAAAATATAAGACAATCGTCCTTCTAGGACGTTCATGTATTGTTATTTTTTTTAATTATTTGCTCTTTTTTATGCCCATGGGGCCTCAAACTTAAAACTATGTACTTTTCGTACATGCTGTTTACATTTTTTTTACAAAAGGGTTCGTAATAAACCATTTGTTATTAAAAACAATATTGAGATATACGGCTTTACAATTTGTTAATTTATGTGTACTGAAATACCTATAAAATTAAATTTAAGACAACTGTTATTCAAACTAAAAACTCACAGTTGGGCTGTACAGTTGACATCAAAAAGGCCGTGCATATGTTGAGACGCAGGCTGCGTAGAATGTGTAGAGCAGATCAGGGCAGATTTTTATATATATGGATGACAGATTTTGTAATTTATGACACGACATTCTCTGTGGGGCCGGCGAGCGCCACGCAGAAACGCGGTAGCTCTGCTCTGCACCGAGTTGCAGTCGTGGCAAAGGTTAATCGCGACACTGCGCGTGTTTCCCATGAGAACCTTGCTTTTTTCAGGTATTTGCGCTTTTAAAGACTATGGTAAATTTTTAACTTCAAAATCACAATCGGACTCGGAAATCGACGTCCTCACAAATGGCCATGGCCTAAGCAGGTATAAGTTATATCGCCTGCGTCGCAGCATACGCTGGTCACCGATTTCTGCGTCATCTGCAGCGAGTTTTCTGCCCTGCACATTCTGCGTGGCCTGCTTTGTCTCTCTACCTGTGCTGATTTTCATCATCCACTATCACAGGAAGCCTATACTGACAATAACGAGAGGGATATTAAGAATAAAAAAAAATATTAACAATACACGGTTAAAATTAAGAAATCTATTTATTTTGAATTTAAATGGTACCACAAAATAAGTTTGCTGTGTTTGAAGAAGAGATAATAAATATTAATAAAAATTAAGAGAAAGTGAAGGTAAATAATATTGTTAAGAGGTAAATACATAATATAAGGTAACAAGAAGAAGTAAATATGAATTCGTTAATGGAAATAATTACATTAATAAAATTAAATATTAATAAAATAGTTTTTATAACCAAGAATTTCGTTTGAGAGTCAATATTATTTACCTAATTTATAGCTTTGATATCATTCTAGGCTACAGAATGGGAATTATATAAATTTATAAAAATAACTCATCTTTCTAAATATTCATAAGGACACATGGGAACAGTAAAAATAAACGTACTGCCTCATTTCGAATGTGAATTATTTCTGCGTAATGAGTAACAATCATGTTCAATTCAATTTTAATTTTCAATTAATTTATTCTTAATTAGAACTACATAACAACTTACCTTATCAGGCAAGCGATAAAGTAGGTACCATACATTTTTATGACTTAATATTCAAATTACAAGATTTCGCTGATCTATGTCCAGTAGACACAATTTAGAGACCCGTTCATACAAGTATTATTTGAATGGCTGTTATTTTCAAAGGTGGTGATATATTTTTTTCATGAGCCTTACACTTTTCTGAGGTTTTTCGGAGGTTCTTAGGAAAATATTTTCCCTTAGAACCTATAACATACATAGGTATACCTTACTGGATTAGTACGAAAATAACGTGTCTTGTATTTTTATACATATTGTCGTATTTTTTCTTATGAAGGATTAGTTTTCTGTTCTTATTTTTTCTTGTCTATATAGAGGCAAAAGTTTTTTTTTTTTAATAAAAACTTTCAGCTTCCTAAATTCTACTAGTAAATATATCTCTTGATTTTTCACGGGTCTCCGTTAGTATATTATTATCATTACATATCATCATTATCATCATTACATAGTATGTAGCTCAAACTGTATGTGCGCTTAGATCTTTTAAACTAAGCAACGGATTGTCGTGCAGTTTTCACCAATATATAGAGTGATTCAAGAGAAAGATTTATATGAATAAAACACGTTTATTGTAGCCGATAAATTCAAATATACAATTCAGGCAGCGGACAGCGAGTAGCGGGCATCTGGCAAGCGGGTGGTGTGGATTTTATAAAGGTTGGGTAATGGCATTGTGTTTCGTTAGCCACAGCAACGTGTTACTGAGTCTGCTAGTGATTTATAAAAGACACATGACAACATGCCGTACATTATTATCTAGGGACTAAAAATCTTCATATCCAGATTTATTTTGGCGGGAGAAATGTTTAGTTTTAAATAAATTAAATTTACTTCTTCAAACTTTGCAAAATTACTTTGTGGCATTATTAAATAAATTAAATTTATTTATTTATATATTTAGTAAAGAATATTTTATACTATATTTATTTATTTATATATTTAATAATAAAGGATATTTTATATATAAATACTTTTATTTCTTTTGAATGTCTTCTAATTCCAGCCATCAGACCAGCATTACGAGGGGACCTTTTGCTTTCAAAGTTTCCATTAAATTTGCAAGGCCTTCTATTTTCTATTCGGTGTATAGAGCGTTCCTATCATGCATTTTCAGGTCCTCTGGCATACATTTTCCACGATTTTAAACGACAAAGGTTTAGTTAATGGAACGTCAACGAGTTGCAATCTAACATCAGCGTTTTGTTTTATAATGGATGCAAATTTTTTTGCGAATCACACGTTTTAAAAAAAAATCTAAGCAAAAAGCAGCAAATAAATATCAAACGTTTTGCTTTGGCGTCCTTACATTTGAACATATTTTCTGTATATTTGAAGATATTTTCGGTGTATAGAGCGTTCCTATCATGCATTTTCAGGTTCTCTGGCATACATTTTCCACGATTTTAAAGGACAAAGGTTTAGTTAATGGAACGTCAACGAGTTGCATTCTAACATCAGCGTTTTGTTTTATAATGGATGCAAATTTTTTTGCGAATCACACGTTTTAAAAAAAAATCTAAGCAAAAAGCAGCAAACAAATATCTAACGTTTTGCTTTGGCGTCCTTATACATTTGAAGATATTTTCTGTCTCAATTATCTAAATAAATTCGTCATTGTTATATTTAATCAGTACTATTATTTCTTTCTTGACCTACAGAACTTTTGTATATGTATTAACTCTCAAAAAATAATACAATATGCGATTTTTTTTCATTTATTTGCATCAATTGTTCAAGTCGAGAAAAGTTTTTGTTTGGGCAGCTATTGGGTTAAAAGATGAAACCTACATGGCTATATTTAGACACTGTGATAACCACTATTATCTTTTTAATGGTGATACAAACAGATTATTTTGCATATTTATACCTTTTTTAACTTCACGAAACAGGTCGGGCAAAGACATGATTTTCAGGGCAAGAACCTATTTCGCAATTACCCTCAGTATTAATCAGTATTTCAAGGGCTCACATTGATCCAGTGAATTACCTTACATACGCACATACATACACAATATATACATATATATATAAGTACATGTATGTTAAGGGTTTGTTCGGGTTGAATCACAAAAAAGTGGAGCATGATCGGGTTCGGCAGGGTCGGACATGAGGTACATGACTTTAGGGTTGAATCCTTAAGTCTGTACATTGCCAGACAAATATGTTATGTAAAATATATGTAAATATAAATATAATAAATATATATGTAATTTTAATTATTGCAAGTTAAGAAAAATATTGGATATTGAACACACTTTTATTTTCCTGGATAGACTACCCATTTTCAAGAAAATGAATGAAAACAATGTTATCAACGATTTGGCGTTTGATTCGTCGACTGCTTGACGAAAGTGATGAAAATAACATTAGGAGCTGAAAATAAAATGTACCGATTTACTGCGCTTAAGAAAATTCTAAACAAACACAATGATGATGGACACTGTAACGCTGTCCGAAACGTCGGCTATAGAAGGAGGTAGCGCAACACGGCATAACACCCCAAAAACCAACAACAAAAATGCTTTTGGCCGTGAAAATCTAAAAAACTTATCAAACACAATGATTTCACATTTGAAAAAAAATCTTCAAACAAATTTACAGACGTACGAAATGCAAAACGGTCGCGTTAAATCCGGACCACGCTGCGCTCAGTCAATTACGATGCGATTAATATCGGATTGTGAAAGAAGAATGACAAGAATAACATAAGTAATAATAACAATATGATGTAGGGTAAATAATTCAAAAGAGTAACAAAAGAACATAACTTTGAAGAAGAAGATAATACTAAAAATCTAAAAAGAAAAGACAGAAAATTAGAAAAGAAAAAAAAAACGAGTTCGCTTTAGACCACACAATTTAAAACTACACTGAGAAGAGAAAGAAAATGTGCACGCGCACTGCTCTCTCTTGCTTCTACAGTGATACAGACAATAGGCCTTCATTGTATCGATATACGAAACCTCAAATACGAAACGTAACCCTCTCTCTATTTCTATCTTCACTAACTTATATCTCCCTCTCAACTTCCGTTCGCCTCGCCCGATCGCACTTTTCGTAACGCTCTCGTCACGCATTCACCAGCTTGCTTCACAAGTCAAGTGTGCGTAAAGATGTTTTACTTCAAAAATAAAAAGGTCCCAGTTGCGACTGTTATCTTTTTATTTTTCAGTCTTGTTCTTTTCCTTTCATTAGTATAATCTTCTTCTTCAATGATACATTACCTACATTGATGGGAATATCATTCAAAAGTAAAAAGAGAGTTGTTCTTATAAAAATATGAAATAACATAAATTGAACATTAATAACGAGCATAAATACCAAGGAAAATAATTTATTATTGAAGAAATAACTAATAATTAACTTCTGTAAGTTCATTCCACACATTTTTTTTCTTTTTACCTTGAAGTAAGGCTTAACATATTTTGGAATATTGCCTAGCGGTTAATAGTTGTTATGTAATTTTGTGAACCAAAGTTGGTATATGAGAAATAATAGGTTACATGGGTAGATCCACGTTCCAGAAACTAATCAGTGGTCGCATGATATGAAACCACGATTTTCCTCATGCTAGTTACTTTCCGTGTTTAAATTACCGAAATAAATAATAATGAGCCTTTTCTTATGTCAATATGGGTTTCAAGAATACAAGAGCACTTCAGACGCTATTTCCGTTGTCACTGATTTCATTGTTAAAAACCTTGACAATCTCAAACATGGTATTTCAATCTTCTTATACCTTTCAAAAGCCTTCGTTTTATGTCACACAGTAAATTAATAAACATAAACAATAATTTTAAGTAAACAAAAAACGACTTAAAAAATGCACTAAAAAGTAAAAAAGTAAATTCGTACGATTGTTATTTTTGGAGTCGGTGTCAGCCAAGGTAACTACATACATAGGTAGTTATAGGTGAGATGTGGAGATCTTGGCTGACACCGACTCTAAAAATAACAATCGAAATTATTTTTTTCTTTTTAGTGCATTTTTTTAAGTCGTTTTTTGTTTTGTTAAAATTTTTGTTTATTTTTTGATTTTTAGTGACGAGCGTGCGTAAATAAGTTTTTCTTCAAAAAAAGAATCATTGAAATCTGTTGGCGTAATATTGAGTTATTCGTCCATTTATCGCGCACATACTTATTGCAAATTTAAGACATATATGGTTTTCTCATGGATCCCATAGTCAGAACTAGACCAAATTAAAATGGAAACACACGAGAAGCACCAGCTTTCTAATAAAAAAAGAATCATGAATATCGGTTCACCCAATCGAAAGTTCTGAGGAAACAAACATGAAAAAAAAAATACCGTCGAATCGATAACCTCCTCTTTTTCAAAGTAGTTTAAAAAAGAATCATCGAAATCTGTTGGCGTCATATTGAGTTATTCGTCCATTTGTCGCGCACATACTTATTGCAAATTTAAGACATATGTGGTTTTCTCATAGATCCCATTATCAAAACAGGACTAAATTAAAATGGGACCACACGAGAAGCACCAGCTTTCTAATAAAAAAAAAATCATCAATATTGGTTCACCCAATCGAAAGTTCTGAGGTAACAAACATAAAAAAATAAAAAAATACCGTCATATTGATAACCTCCCCCTTTTCGAAGTCGTTTAAAAATTGAAAAAAATCAGAATTATTGGAAACCAAGCTTCCTTTTTTTAAGAGCTTGAAAATGGACGCAAGCAAAAAGTTAAAATAAATAACATACAAGTGCTTAACTAACTATGTCGTATCACAAGGAAGCATATTAGGACCGCATTGGTTGCTATTGTATATTAACGACTTATGCAACATTAATATTCAGAGAAAAATCGTAAGTTTTGGTAATGACACTGTCTTACTGTACCTAGAATGCTCGCGCTATGAGCATTTTGCCGCACCCGATACATTTGTCAAGGTCAAGCGTCCTAGTAGCTGGACCCCATACCTTACCTCCTTTTTATAGAAATTAGAAGAAATTCGGTTTACCGCAGGAGCCAACGGTTGTCGTAGGTGTGTCGCGTTTGGCGGCAAAATGCTCACTGCGCGACTACTCACGAAAGTAAAATTCGTGTGTCTGTTTTTTTACTGTTTGAATATATTTAGTTTTCATTGCATATAACATTGGTTTGATGAAATAATATTATATTTGTAATATGTAATATTGATATTCAGTTTTTTTTAAATAAATTTTTGGGCGTAATAGTCAAATAATATACAAAGAACATACTGACCATTTATTATTACGACGAAAGTTTTTGAAAGAATTTGCTTTGGTTATAACTATGACACTTATAATCGTAATTAAAAAATCTTTCCGCTTTTCATTTAAATTTTTTTTCATTATCATTTCAAAACAAAATTCCTATTCTTTATTTTTTTATAAACTTTATTAACAATATTGTTTTCCAAAAATATATGTATTATGAATGTACATTGTACATAATGTAATAAGGTGAATATTTTATGTACCTGTCTCAATTTTAAAAAGTAAATGTAAAAATAACCCGTAGACAAACTGATTGATATCACTCGGGACTTCATATAAAAAATCTAAAAAAATATAAATATGTAAAAATAAAAAAAGATCCGACGTAAGCACTTTGCACAAATAGCTGAGAAACCAGATCTCCTAATTTGTTACATCGAAACATAAAAATATACCCTCAGGTAGAGAAGGTGTATGCGCAGGATATCCGTTAGAGAAAAATAGAAGGGTCAAAAAAGGGTGCAATACATGCGCAAAGTTGCTGTGCAACGAACATCGTATATACATGTGTCAGGACTGTTTTGCTGAAATACATGTTGTAGATGATGAAAACTTTTCATTTTGTCTTTAATTTAATTTTTCTTTTTTATGTAAGTTAAGATAAAGGTGTTGTTAAAATTGAAGAAATTTCACCTAAAATTTCCCAAAGCATTTTTTTCTAATACTAAGTAGGTATAAAACATTAATAAATGTTACTTTTTCTGATAGCTAATATTTTATTCTATCATTTTAACATCATTGAAAATGTGTTTAACTATTATTTGCAACAAAAAACATTTTTCATGGAAAGGCGCGACAACTCTAGGGTTAAGGCCGACACTTGGCTACATGTTTACAAAAAGCTGAAATAATAAATAAAAATAAGCATTGTGAAAAAGTGGTTGGAATATGCTCACATTGATCTCCGGGAAGCGAAATATGCGACATCAAGCATAAATATTATAGGGCAACCTCGAGACGATGTCTCTGCTGGAATACATACATGTTTGAATTTCGATTAATATTGCCAATGTTCTTTCATTGAGTTGCAAAGAAAATAAGAAAAACCACGCACTTTTTCAGAAAGATACGAAACTTTCTCGACTTACAACACTTAAAAATGGTTTATTTTGCTGTATGTCAATTAAGTATTTAGTAAATAATAAATAAAAACAACATTAATTGGTAATTCCTTGTTTAAGCCTGTAAAAACAATTTTTTAGACATCTGACACAAAAAGCGCTTTAAATCAATGTAATAACGAAACAAGATGAAAATTCACAACTACTTATTTGCGTATAACGTATTTACGTAAAATAAAACTAAGTTCTAAATAATATAATACAAATATCATGAAATCTCACCCAGCTCTCAATAGTATTAAAGACATTTTTCAAGTACACAACCAGTCGAACGCGGAATCTGAGACCGCAAATATAAACAAACGAACACATGCGTTTGCGACGAATGTCACTGGGGTACTGAGGGGACGTACCTCACCCCCCGAGGATATCATGAAAGCACAATTGTCTATTGTTTATAGTTAGCTCATAAACAGTAAAATAAGTTCCCTGTGGTCTCACACACCGCGCGCGACCGCTAAAGAGTTAAATAATGCCACGTAGTTAATAGGCCACTTGCATCACCTTTTTAAAAAAAAATTCCGGTTAAGGCAAATATTCTCAGACATTCCATATTTTTTTTTTTTAATCGTATTTTTGAAACCCTGGCGATTTTTTGAAAATTTCGATCCGAAAAATCAGACCATTTTTTATAAAGCGGAAATACGGGACATAATTTTATGTGTGCGAAAAAACGATAATTACATAGCCGAAAATTATTTAAAAAAAAGAACGTTTTCCACACGAATAGCAATATATTGTACGGGGTTCTCTTCATAACATCTGTAAAAACACCGCCATCTTTATCAAAATTCAAACCAAAGGATCAGTTCGCATAGAACAAACAATAAATCTAGTGAACGTTAAACGCAAATTCAAAAGCGTTGCCATATAAAAAAAATTACTCAGTGTGGAATTTTACAAAATTAAGGGAACATAATCGGAGACGGGATATTTTCATGTAGTGACGTCACGAGCTCAAATAATGGATTTATTTATTTAAAAATAAGAAAAACTATACATTTCATAAAATTTTTACTAACATTTTTGTAATCTTAGTAAAAAAATCTATCCACAGGATTTTTTCCAAGTTTTTATGAAATCCATGCAAGTGGCCTATTACTTCAGTAAAAATTCTAATGAGTACAAACCGACATTAAAAATATTGATGAAAGAGGTTGATGAAGTCTATGAAGACACTAAAAACGACGAAGAAAACAAATAAACTATATTTAAATAACTGTCCGCCTCGGCACAGGACCCCATAGTGAGGAGGAGTAAGAAAAACAATATCTGTACCTAAATTCGGCATTATATTTTGTATATACAATTATTTATATAAACCTAGTCACTAAAACCAAAAATAATAGTTTGGTTATCGGAAAAAGACACGTTATTTCTGAACCATTCCTATTTAGTTTTATAAAACTTCTATGAAAGCAGTATATAATTATTTACATAGTGTTGAACAAATAGTATATGCCGAGATAGAGTTGTGTTTCAGATTATTCTCTCTGCCTACCCGTACGAGGAAACAGAACTAAACTAAATAATCAAACTGAAGCCTCGTATATTCACCCTGTGTTGGTGTTTTATACAATCCTTTTCATTTTTGTTTGTGAATCAATCTAAAATATAATTATGAAGGTGAAAAAACTAAGAACGGTGCCCAATTTAATGCTTACGGGTCTGGGGAGGAAAAATCTATAACAGATGGATGGGAATACACCTGTGGTGACATAAAATAATGACGAAAATAAACACATTTTCCCCCAAGATCTCCACTAGACCTTTCCCACCATCCACTTCCAACGGATCCATTCTCTTTTATTTTGTAAATTTTTATGATTTTATTTTTATTTTTTTACAATAATATGAATTCTTCCTTAAACGTACACCCAGTTTATTTGATTTCACACTAAAAACTCACCAGAACATCAATAACCCTAAACAACGCCGTATACACATCAGGTAGTAATTATAATATTTCTGATTCTATTAAATAGCAAAAAAATTTAAAATATTCATTTTTTTAGACTGTTCATATAGATACATGAATATATTAGTATATATTCATCATGTAAACGCCACCGATTAAAAACTTTAAATTTAACCCAATGATTCAGAACATTTAAGTATTTTTTTAACCTCTTTTTATCTTGATAATAGAATGGAAAATAATAAGTCATATTACACATGTATGGGAGATAATTTGATTATGTATGTTGACCGACGACTTAGCACTGACGAGCAGAACCGCTGGTCCTCACACGAGCGCGTGGAACTACAGCTCTTTATTCATTCGCCTACATTTTACTGAACGCACGTAGGTACCAGTTTCAAGCCTTAGATTTCCAAAATCTTTAATTAAATCAATAATTAATTAGTATGGAGGAAAATCATTAACAAGAGTTTCGATGGAATCAGACTGATTGGTTTCTATAAAGCAAAATATTAACTCTAAATCGCTACTTTTCATCACAAATTATCAAATTATTATAACTCCAGAGCTGCTGCATATAAATGATTTTGGTAGTGTTAATTTAGGATTAAGAGAGATGGCAACGGACAAGTTGATTAAATTAAACAGTTTTGGAAAGTAAACCTGAATAAGTGCTGAATATTGCATTTTCAAGCGCATAACAAAAACAACAGAAAAAAACGAGTGTGCTTTAGACCACACGACTGAAGAAAAACTTCACTAACGTATGCCGTCCATTAACAATATAACAATAACAGGAATAAAAATATTCCCATTCCCTCAATATCCCCATCAACTCAACTCAACTCTCAACTCTCAACTCTCAACTGTCAACTCTCAACTCTCAACTGTCAACTGTCAACTGTCAACTCTCAACTCTCAACTCTCAACTCTCAACTCTCAACTCTCAGCTCTCAGCTCTCAGGTCTCAGGTCTCAGGTCTCAGCTCTCAGCTCTCATCTCTCAGCTCTCAGCTCTCAGCTCTCAGCACTCAGCTCTCAGCTCTCAGCTCTCAGCTCTCAGCTCTCAGCTCTCAGCTCTCAGCACTCAGCTCTCAGCTCTCAGCTCTCAGCTCTCAGCCCCCAGCTCTCAGCTCTCAGCTCTCAGCTCTCAGCTCTCAGCTCTCAGCACTCAGCTCTCAGCTCTCAGCTCTCAGCCCCCAGCTCTCAGCTCTCAGCTCTCAGCTCTCAGCTCTCAGCTCTCAGCACTCAGCTCTCAGCTCTCAGCTCTCAGCTCTCAACTCTCAACTCAACTCAACTCATATCATTTATTAGCGTTTCACATTGATAAGAGTTTCATATTGATTAGCGTTTCACATTTTTTCGAAATGTGTTACATTTTTTCGTAACGTGTCACATTTTTTCGTAACGTTTCATATTTTATCGTAACGTTTCAGAACGTATTCATCATTTTACCCCAAGTGTCGAGCATGCGTAAAGAAGTTTTACTTCAAAAAATGAAAAGAATATACACACGATAGAATAGTACGATAGAACACTATATCATGAAACCATTGTTGATGTATTGACCACAGAAAACAACAACCATAAAAAGTTGAGCCGTATATTATTTTGTCAAATATTACGAAAACCACGAGGTTTCAAATATACGGTAGTGAACCGTAATACTGATATATTGAGTATCGATCAGCAACGCAAAATGAGTAAAAAATAAGTCCGAGCCGGTTGGCGGACGTTATTTATTATATGCACATAATATAGATTAATAAATGACTGCTTTTATCTTCAGAGTAAAATGACCTTAGGTACCACAATAGGTTGTGATCTTTGCCGATTACGCGGTTGTGAAAATAACGACAGATTAACTTTCTAGTACTGCACAACAACATTGGAAATATTTTATGAAATTATCTAAACAGGTTGAATACATCACATTATGATACTCAAACAAATATACCTACATTAAGATAGTCGATGTAATAAACTTAGTGAATATGATAACCCAATGACAAGGTCAACCAGCCCTAGACACCTGAGGTTAAAGTGGTGCTAAGGGTAAGTGGAGATTAGAATCAAATCAACTGAATTTAATCTCAATACTGTACAGAGAGGTGATCTGCTATCTCCCAAATTATACAATAATGTCATTTGGCTCTTGTCAGTGACTCGAAGTGAGTGGTGCGTATTGGTAGCTTTTAGACAAGCTGAGATCTTACTTTAAACATTAATCCAAAGGTCTTCACAGAAAAAAAAAATTTAGATTAAAAATATATCACCTAATTTTTCAATGGGTAACCCACGGTTTTAACCTTTTCCACTCCGTAGGCCAGACATACTGGCCCAAACAATTTTGGTAGGCAGCTCCGTCGGCCAGAGGTCCTGGCCCGACGCAGGTATAAGTTTAATCACCAATTTCTATCTTCCTAAGTACATTCTACGAACTATTATTTCCGATAATTACAAAGAATCGTCGCAAAATATTGGATAAACCAACATTTCTTCATTTAAATTTGCCGTTAATTAGATATATTCATTTAAAAACAGATGCATCATTTTAACACACGAAATATTTGTTTTCTTCCAATATTTTCGGAACAATCAGTCGTTATCCTGCGTTTATGACGGTTCTCCGCAGCTACTCCCACTTTTAGTAACCATATTTTTTCATTTTGTGGAACTATTGATATTGATATTAGTAATTGAAAGTAAAAGAATTACTAATTTACGTATTCCATAAAAAGGTATAGTTAATTAACCGTCATAGAAAATAATGATAGTTTTATTTCGAAGTGATGGTGAAGAAGTCGGTAACGATCCAAGCGATATAGATAGTGGAAGTGACATTTTCCCACCCAAAAGAAGGAGATGCACTTATTTCAGTAAAGGTAGTGATGTAGAAAATATTGTAATTCCGCAACAACCTTCAAAATCCATCAATCCAACACCGTCAAGCTTTTCTGATTAAGACAAAATATTGGAATTGAATGTTTACTAATACACCGAATACACCACAACAACAAATATTTTTTTCTATTGGAAATACCAATGAGTCATCTTCAATTTGTGGATAGGCTAATTATTCGGCTGGTTGGAAATTATAGAGAAGGTGTAAAAACTAGAAAAGGAAGCCATTCGGTAAATCCAGAACAACGGTTAAATCATGTCAATTTATTTATTTATTTATTTATTTATTTATTTATTGTTTGAAAATATTACATAATACAATATAGTGAACATAAAATGTCCAACTAGGCAATTGCCCGTTTTAGGACATTCCAGTATGATAATGTTTGACATGTAAATTATAGTAAATTATAGTGTTGACTATTCTGTTGGTAAAATAATACATATGTATATTCATATTCTAGAATACTTTCAGTTATACCACGACATTTTTTACTATTGTTTAGCTGACATAATAAACTAAAGAAATATTAATAGATAAAACAAGAAAAATGAATTTGAAAATGAAAATGAATGAAGAAATTCTGTTGTAAAATAATACATATATGTATATATTCATAATCTAGTATACTTTCAGTTATATCACGACATTTTTTTGCTATTGTTTAGCTGACATAATAAACTAAAGAGATGTTAATAGATAACACAAGAAAATGAAAAATAAAAATGAAAGTAAAGAAGGAAATTTACATGTAATAATGCCTAATATGCATACAAAGTTTTAGGGATTGCATCGTTTTCAATTTGGGAGGCAGGAATGGGTACCGCCGCCTCGGGAACCATTTATTGGATAACCAACACCTCTGCCGCAGGTCACCCCAAGTGGTTCGCTACGTTTGGTGACTTAGCAGGGGTGCCCGGGTTCATGGGGATGCGTCTGCCCATTTACTGCGTGGTGGGCCGAATCGGGAAAGACTGGTTGAGGGAGATCTTTTGATCTCTCCAGCCAGACTCTATCGAACCATTGCCTTACAACGCAGTGAGAGGGATGAATTCAAGCATCACCTCTCTTGGATACACTAACCCCCAGATTCCTACCCACTTCTCATACAATTTTCCTTCCCATCCTTTTTTCCTTTCCTTCAAAAGATCCTCCACACAGCAACCCCAAAGAAGACAAAGGCCCTTTAGAATTTATTTCTCTCAGGGCCTCCTGTGTGGAGCTAATGTAAAAAAATCGTTAGTGGTTCTGATTATGATAGAGAAGGAGGGCAAATTACATGAACAATATATCACTGTAAAAGTTGTGAAAACAAACTTGCACTTCATGTGGGATAACATTGGACCGAATCGTGAGTTTTTTGTAATATTAAATGTGAGATAAATGTACTCAAAATGTGACAGTATTATATTATGTATATATAATATGTACGATACTCTAACTTGTAAACACCGTGTAGAATGTTTGCCAAACTTATTATCTATTTTATGTGTTGTGGGCTGGTCTATCTTTTGTTTCCTGAAAGAGGGTCGAAACCTAAAATAACGTAACCAATGCAAAATAAGAAACCATACACTACCCATAAAACCTAAGCCAATCAGGTTCAGGTAGTCGCTGGTCAGCCGCTGTGCGGTACAGGACAACTAGAAAGGAATTTCTCCAAGAATTTACATTGGATTGTCTGCATATTTTACCCGCATTATACAAATTATTGCGGTTCAATAAAAGATATAATGCAAAAAAAACACGTTGAAATCAAATGTATTATCTTTTAGTTACAAAATGTGAGATTTAACAAGTATTTTATACAAAATATAACAAACAACTAATGGTCACACGAATTATCCGATAGGGTGCCGCAAAAGTAACTAACCAAAAATTTCATTTCAAGTATAAAATATGACACACATTTTTGGTCGGAGTAGCTAAACAGTTTTGAGAAAAAATGGTCGGAGTGGAAAAGGTTAAGCTAATAACAATAACATGATCATACACTCTTGGTGAAAATAATTGACATCTTCGTTGTGTTTTGCGCCAGCAAATGAAATTCCAGAAAATCAAATCTACGGAAATGTCAAAAATTTAAAATCTAGGAATTGTGAAAACCGGTACAAGACGAGTGCAAGTTAAGACAGGAGCTGATTTGGCATTTCTATAGAAATACAATATTTTGCAAACCTCAATTTCACAAAACTTTAAAGACGTTGAAATTAAAATTAAATTTCTTGTGGATTAAAAGTTGATACATTTTATTTTAAATTGCCGAAGGCAAATAAATGTCCGTGATCACACGTTGTTGAAAAGGTAAAGACTAGGTCTTTCTAATATGCGAATATTCAACTTGCCCATATAATGTTTTTTAGTTCTTATAACATACAATATATTTACGTGAGGGTGTGTCATAATGTGTTTACGTTTATAATAACACTGCACACAATGATTGTTAGTACAGAAAACAAAAAACTACGATATAATGCATATGTTGAGAAAACATAATATGTCACTTTGCATTTACTCTTTGATGACTTTGTACAATATTTTTATCATTGAAAGATATCAATTAAGTAACACAACTGGCGCATGAGGTTTTGAATAGCTATAAGGGATTGAAAAAAAATCATTTAAAACAGAAAAGTATTTTATAATTCGCGATATTGTGAAAGAACTGTAGTTAGCATAACATCGAGTATACTTGTAAAGACTCAAAAAGTAAATGAATTATTTTTTTAAGAGGAAAAACGATAAACCATATTATCAAAGTATGTACAAACGTTAATATCAGATTAACTCATAGAAGATTTCTTAGAAATACTTTTGGAAGTCGAAAATACTAGGAAAAATAAATCTAAAAACCTTACTGAGATGTGTTAAAAAGAAAAATATACCCGAATAATTTCGTAAGAAATGGCAAAAATGTTAAACCATTCATACCTGCGTATGTGGGTAGTGGTGGGTAGAAATAATGAAAGTTGGTATGTAGTACTATGTCTTTATTATATAAACAGAAGTGGAGTGCGTGTATCACGATGGGATGCATAATACGGTTACATGCCAACTCAGAATCAGGTCAACTCAACGCTTCTTTGAAAAGTCATTAAAAGCGATGAAAAAAATATTTTTAAATAGCCGGTAAATCCAACCTAACTTAACCTATTTAAAAATTATTTTATATTTTTTTTATCACAACTTCTGAGATGGTTCTGAGTTGGCCGGTCACCGCATAATAGGTACATAGGCGACATTACGGCTCGATGGCGATTTGGGGTCAACTTGTGGTGAAGGTCCCGGATCTTCCTGGTCTTCAAGTTAGATTCTCGAAAACGTGGTCGGTGGAATTGATGTGGCAAATCACTCTAGGCTGGTGTTAGACACCGTACTGTTGAAGATAAACCCTGGCGAAACAACCTGGTCGATGCTCAATAACATGGATAGTGAAGATAAACGGTGGCGATCAACCTGGCCGATGCTCAATACCATGGATAGTGAAGATAAACGGTGGCGATCAACCTGGCCGATGCTCTATACCATGGATAGTGAAGAAAAACGGTGGCGATCAACCTGGCCGATGCTCAATACCATGGATAGTGAAGATAAACGGTGGCGAATTAACCTGGCCGATGCTCAATACCATGGATAGTGAAGATAAACGGTGGCGATCAACCTGGCCGATGCTCAATACCATGGATAGTGAAGATAAACGGTGGCGATCAACCTGGCCGATGCTCAATACCATGGATAGTGAAGATAAACGGTGGCGATCAACCTGGCCGATGCTCTATACCATGGATAGTGAAGATAAACGGTGGCGATCAACCTGGCCGATGCTCAATACCATGGATAGTGAAGATAAACGGTGGCGATCAACCTGGCCGATGCTCTATACCATGGATAGTGAAGATAAACGGTGGCGATCAACCTGGCCGATGCTCAATACCATGGATAGTGAAGATAAACGGTGGCGGAAGGGTGGTTGTAGCAATGTAGTCAGTCCTCGGTGCGCTAGGCCGAAGACAAGAGTGG
The DNA here is from genome assembly GCA_917563855.2 of Limnephilus lunatus. Classification (NCBI taxonomy): domain Eukaryota; kingdom Metazoa; phylum Arthropoda; class Insecta; order Trichoptera; family Limnephilidae; genus Limnephilus; species Limnephilus lunatus. Next base: position 22,392,314 of record OU830604.1, on the reverse strand, counting down.
ATCTCGAATGGCGGATGCGGCGAAAGACCGGCGACGTAAGTGTCGCAAGTCGCGATGAGTGAGTAGTTTTATACAAGATCACACTGAACTGTGACGCAGCAGCGTTCCGCGTAGTTTGCGGTTGCTTCGTTCCTTTCCCATAATTCGAGGTTCGGCCCCCGCTTTTTTCTCCTAATTATACGTGGCATTGGAAAAAAAACAGAGTGTTCAACTCACACGCGGTGGAAGTGAAACCTTCAGAAAACTAAAGTAGACAAAAGGAAGAAGACTACGAAGCACTCCACAATCAGGAGACCGATTATACTATTTCATTTTCCCGCAAGCTAAATCTTATGTACCTGGTTGTCTCTTTTTAGTGTCGTTATTTTTCGTTTCATCGGTTTCAAATCACAACGGTACTAAAAAAGTTCTCACTTCAATAAATGTGTCCACAGTGATGCGATCCAACTCAAGAATAATTGTTAGTAATAATAGTAATAATGCGTTTGAGAATTTATGTATGTATCAAAAAAAACCGTTCATCGTTAACAAAAACAAAAATCCATGAATATCCTTGATGAGATGTTTGCTGAAACGAAAATGAAAATTTTCATTTGACTATATAAATAAGACGAAGAAATTAAGACTCGATCATGATCACCAGTGATTGATTACAATCTGGGGGAGAAACAGACAAATAATGTTACATTCACGCAGAGATATTAATGATGTACTTACCCACACTCAACGTGGCTCCTCCACGGCGTAGCTATTAAAAGCTGACTCCTCTATTATCGATATTACATTAAAAATCTAAAGGTTTGGTGGAGTTTCATTCAGCGGTGGATAAAGGACGGTGAATGATAATGATGACGCACTTCATTTTGTGAAGAAGTATTGAACAGTTCTATCCGCATTCATTCAGACTGGTAAGCCAGTACTCGGGACTCTAGGCCTAGGCATTCATAATAATTTTACGCTGTTTCAATCAATGCCTAAAATAAAAGTTTGCGAATGACAGGTTATGGCACCGATACGTAGACTGTGTACAATGGAGTATTGTGAAATGGTAAACTTCTGGCTTGCATTTTGAAAATGCCTATACTTTGAAAAATATCACGTTAATTAAAAATGAGAATTTGAACTCGAACTGTTACACATTATTAAGGTAGTTTCTAAAAATTACTTATTGTCTTTAAAATTACTGTTTATAAAACTTAAAATCATTTCTCAGTTAGAAGAATGTAAATTTATTCAAAACTAGCTGAGTTACCCGGCTTCGCTCAGGACAATTCGAGAGTGTTCTGGAAGGTTCCACAATGATGTTCCCGATTCCCTATTCCTGAACTTTCTAGAGCTCTATGGAACCTTCTAGAACTTTCCGGAAGACTGTTCTAGAAATTTCAAGATTGCGAAACTTTCAGCCTTTATAATCTTCAAAAGCACGCCCTTTTGGTAAAATCGGATAACCTTATTCCCTAGGGGGTATAGAGATCTACCGCACCATATATCTCCCTTGATCGTACCGGTACTCGTTTCTGAGTTTTTGCGAGCCGCACGTTTTTTTGGACTTTCTTTTGTAATATATATATAGATTATATAATGATAACAGAGTTCAAAATTTTAAAGAAAACACACAATTATTTAGGATGGGTTGTTTTAAAAAAAATGATGAATTTCATTCTCACGTTCTGTGTAAGTTCTATTCAAGTTGTGTGACTATTTCAGTTTCAGGCAGGAGCTGACCTACAATGATATAATATCAGAACTTGAATAGAATCTCCACAGAACGCGAAAATTAACTTTAAATATTTGATGAATTCATCAAATATTTTGGAACAACCCGTCCTTAATCACTCAAAACAATGTGCAATATTTGAATTTATATAATTTTTAATGATGAACTTCTTATACATATATTATGGGGCAACTAGCATCTACTTCCGATTGTCGTGGAATACTCTCACTATTTCATCCACATTGACATTTTATTATCTTCTCAACTCTGATATATTTTGTCATGCCATATCATTATGCCATGTCTTTTCCATATCTCCAGGTTTCTTCGTTCACTCCCTCGCACGTAACATATTCCCACACTATTTTCTTTGTCAGTCCGTGTACGTGTTCAAACCATCGGTTTCGGTTTTAACATGCAAACGCCCCAGGGATGACATTTTTTCCGCATTTAGTCAACTATCGTCTTTCCTCTACCGAATTCCATTGCGCATTGCATTACATCAGGGTTGGAATCAAAACTACACGAAATACTAGACTTGATTCCTTTGACACTCTTCACTTCGAGCGATTTTATTTAAAACCTTTCCCAAACTTTTATTTTTGAATAGCTGGTACCCGGCATGAGTTGCAATGCCATTCAAAGAAATAAATTTGATTCTCCCTGCGTGTCTTTCCCGTGCGTTCCCGTTTCCTTCCACCTTCCCCGCCTTCCCCCTCCCTCGTCTCTTCCCTCTCCGCGAGTCCCACCATCCCCCTGCCTTTCCTGCCTGCCGCTAAAATACATGAAATACACATATTTTCATATTTACAAATTTTATAACGCCAGAGCATACCATTATATATAGTCTATGTTACTCGCTGATAATGTAGCTTTCTACTGGTGAAAGAATTTTTCAAATCGGTTCATTAGTTTAGAATTCTATTCAATGCAAGCAAACAAACAATCTAATATTTCCTCTTTATTAGAGTGTGTTAGATTACCTTCAACTTCACCCCAAACCTACAACTGTTGTTTTATCTGAGAAGTAGAAACTATTTTTCATACGTCTGAAGCAACAAAACTTCCGTTAGCGTCGTGAAAATTTCGTAGTTTTTCTCGTCAAGAATTTTTAGATCAACGCAAATATTTTCAGCTTGCAATATCAATTATAGCAATAAATATAACATGAAGATACTTTTATAATCTACATACACACTAAAAAAATATATAAAGTGGCAAAACTTCATACACTAATAAAAAAAAGCAATTGAAAATACAGAAGCAATAGTCTCTAGGCAATGGTTTCACAGAGAGAATCATGCATAAAAGTAGAGTAGCTACTATTGATTCTATGATTATGATACGCGAGCAATAGAAAACAGATGATCACCATAAATTCTGGAGATTGCAGGCAGTTAATTCGTACGGAAACGGGTTTGGTTCAAAGCCAAAAACGTTTTCGGTTTTTCGTTTTATGAAAATAATAAAATCCACAAGTCCTGCCCAAACACGTCTGCAAACATGAAACAATGTACTTAATTTGATAGCTCTTCTGACTGCTTTCCGGGTTGTTGGGCCACGCTTATGTCATTTTCATTTGAAACTTTTCTGTAAGACTATAAAAAATGACGCAGTGTCTATCAGCAAAGCAGATTATCAAAAAATGTCCAATTTTTATATCGTTGAAAAACAAAATCTAAGGAAGGATACACATGTCTTCTTACTTTATCCACATTCAAACGATTTCTTGTACATTCTCGTATCTTCTCAAGCGAACCCTGTCACGGCTCGACTCGCATTCGAAACACTTAATTAGCTTAAGGTACTTACTCATTTACAATAAAGCTGACGGCGATATATAGCTCTCATACTCAAAGATGCAATTATCTTGAAATTAATGAAAAATGTAGAAGGGTTATGGTTTTAACGTTATTGCACCAATTCGATAAAATCCCACCAAAAATTACACCCTTCTCTTTACGTGCTAAACCTAAGTGCGTTATTTAGTTTTATAATATTCGTTTCCAGTTTTAAAATTTTATCATAGGGATGTAGCGGTTAATAATATAACAGGAAATTTTTGATCAACAAATGGCTTAAAGATTAGAAAAAATCATAAATACACACCCAATTATTATGTTTTTTTTTTAATTTCTGAATAGTTTCTCCTGTTTCATTTTGTGCAATGCACTTTCATATTAATGAACTTCGTATTTTACGTATTTTATTTTTCTTCTTTTTCGAGGTTTTCCCAAATCCTCGTAATTCAATAATAATTGTCTTAAAATTTAAATAAATACACACGGGCACCTCAACACTGATTCCCCTGGTGAGGTGCTCATTCTGTTTTTTTTATTTGACTTTCTTAATATCTTATTAAATTCTTTGACATGTATAACAACACTACTAATGAATGTATAACAATACTACCTACAAAACACGAGAATACCTCAGCACAGGTTCTTTTAGTGAGGTGTTCAGGAAATAATATAATATTTAATTGTTACAAAATTCACCATTATTATTTTTATTTATAATCCGCAAAATATATGTACTAGTATAGAAATTAAAAAAAATAATAAAGACAGTTTTAATACTACAATGTACAATGTAAGCACCAAGGGAAAGTAATTTAATAAAGCAAGCTAATAACAATTCATTATAGATTTACTAATTAATCAATAGCCAAGTGTCAGCATCAATTCATTTCCAATAATGGGAGCTAATTAATGGTGTAAAATCAAAGATTTTTATATTAGTCATTAAGTAATCAGTGGTTATGTATGTATAAGGAAATAACAAACGTATGACATGTGACAATTATGTGCGAAGCATTACGTATAATATAATAAGTAATCAAAAGCGAGATATTAACTACATTCCATATAGGATCATATAATCAATGGCCAAATATCACTACAGAAAACCGTTTACTGTGGAAGGAACTAATCAATGGTAAATGTATATAGGTAGTACATTTATAAAGACCGCACGAGTCTGCCAACTAAGAGAGAGCGCGTGTAATATTAATACATAATATCAACGCGCCATAACTCATCTACCTATCTGGGCGTACGCACGGAGGATTAAGGGCCAAAAGTATAATCCCTATTCTGAAATATAACGCAGTACACCAATAACGCGGGGCTTATATCGCGGCGTCTTATCCCCGACTAAAGAGATCCCTGTGTCTCGGCCAGTCATACATCATCGTTCTGGCGGATTAATAAGTCATCCACACGTCTGCCCGATCATTGTGGCTACCCACTATCCGTCCCCACGCTACTCAAGACTTACCATTGATTCATAAATAAAGGTTTTGTCGTTTTATTGATGTAGGCTTTATAAAAGCCGTGGTTGGTAGCAACTTGCAAGCAATTTATACATCTGATGGATTATGCGAAATGCTTGAAATTAGGATGTGCGCTCTCTTGTAAATATAATAATATGAGTACTCGTAAAAAGAAAGTACCAAAAACCAATTTATGTATGGCATCCCCAAAGTGAGATATGTTTTGATGCTAAAATAATTGGTTGAGTTAATAACGAAGATTGGGAATAACCTGGCTCTTCAGGAAATGTTGCAGTCGCAAGTGGTTACAAAGCTATGCAAGTCCCAAAATAAGTAAGTTGATTTGAGAAGTAAGTTGATTTAAGAAGTAAATTGATTTCAGATAAAAAAGCATTAATATACTCTAAATCTAAAAAAAACACGTGAAAATGAAATGGTATATTTATCACATAGGTACTTAATTGCTCAAAAATCCATGCATTTCAGGAAAATCTTTCTTGAGATTTTTTGACACATGTTTCGAAAAAAGTGGTTTCGAGAAAAACGCGCTTAAAGTTTTGCTCTATTTAGATTCTAATTAGATTCCATCTAACCGGTCCAATTAAAATGGCGGTAACTTTTAAAATAATTCAAATTTCCGAGATATTCTGGAATATCTAAACTATCGAAATCTGAAGAATTTTTTTTTCTAAGCTAGAATACCCCCTTAAATCAGTAATGAAAAACAGGCGGCTCGCGAGCAAAAATCAACAGCATCGATTATTCATTGGTTTTGCCGTAGGCCCAGAAATTGTTTTGCCTAATGAGCTTCCTTTGCGCAGTAATTTCAATTTTTTTAATTTTCCATATATTTCATACTTTTATAGAACATGTTTCCACATATTTCCATACTTTTATAGAAGAACACGACTAAATCCTGTTTGAGTAAATATAGAAGTCACGGAAGTGAGTTTTGATATTTCTTAATTAATAGCCATCTTTCCGGTGCCACTATTAAAATATTTGTAACGTTTTCCGTTCTGTTTTGCAAAACACGAAAGTATAAACTCGTCATTCTTCAATACTCTGAATAACCCACCAAAAAATAAAAAAAAATTCTTACATTATACTATAATAAGATGGATGAAAATCCATGTAACTTTTATTGGTAGGTATAAGGTTGGAGAGATTTTTTTTGCCTGCGTTTTACTAAATATTATAATCAAGTTTAATTTGAAAAACTTCTACTTATTTTTTATTTCTTTTGTATGTTTAATAATATTATTATTATTTAAGAACAAGTTTTGCAATTTAATTATTTTTATGCTGTCTCACCTTCTGCGGGCATTATCAAACTAAACAGTTTGATAATGCTTTCAGAAGGCCAACATCCATCAAACGTAATAATAATTTGATAGCAGAACTTCTTTGTAAATATGAACTGTTTTTGTTAATTAAATAATAATATTATTGAACATACAAAAGAAATAAAAAATAAACTTTATGAAATGCGATAAGTACATATTTTAGGTAGGTATCCACCTTTTTATGTAAAAGGTTAACCATATTTTATAATATACTCCTGGCTCCGGACTGTCTGGACGTTTGTATGGTACTTATTTACATAAAATCATATTTAAAAAAAAACACTAACTTAACTATGTCTAGCTATTGGTAAGTACCCAATCCTTTTCGGCCCGCGAACATGTACAATCGATAAATTGGCCCTTCGGCTAAAAAGGTTGTGCATCACTAGAATAAATCTTTCACCGTTTAAGCAAAACTTACTAAATCAATCACTGATTCAACCTACAATTCCTGAATATTCCTGATCGCTTGGCAGGTGTTGTCAGATTACGAGGTAGGTAGCACCATCTGCCCCTGAAAGAGAAACCCACAAATCCTGTATATTCTAAATAATATATCCGCGGAACTATATTAATGCGATGTTGAGTGTTATGTTCATTTCCCATTGGCGTAAATGAAATATAAGCTCGTTTATATGTAACGGAATCGTTATAATATAATATGCTATTTAAAGCAAAGAGCTATGCAAATCAAATTGATTAATTAAACATGTTTTTTTTGTTGGGAGCCAAATTACATTGCCCTGATTGGCTGTAATCTGTAATGGAACCGTCTACCCGTGGGTACTTAATTTGATGGGATGCTATGATAGTGTACAAAATAACAACTTAATATAGGTTTAGGTACTCCGTAACAGTGGCGGAATTTACGAGTATTATTATTCGTCCGTTGTTCAATTAAAAAGTATAATTCGTTCACCGAGAAGGAATCAAGGAACAAAAATTAACGTATATATAATTAGAATTGGATATAATTTACATAAATTTATAACGTAAATGAAATTTTGGTTGCGCCGCCTTTGTAACTTAGCAGGAGTGTCCGGCATCAAGGGGATCAGGTTTATCTGAGTCTTGGCGGCGGACGCTTCCGGCTAGATCGGGAGAGACTCGTTGAGGGAGACCTTTTTATCTCTCGGAGGAGGGATGGATTTATCCGTCCATCCACCTGGACACATCGATTCCCAGATTCCTACCTACCCCTCATACTTTGCTTCCCAGAACTTCCTCTCCTTCATTTCCATAAAAAAACCTCTAAACAGCATCTCCAAAGAAGACACACCAGGGATTTTTTTCCTGGGGGCCTCCTTGTGGACTAATTGTAAAAAAAAACATTTATATATTGTAAAACAAATAAAATTCAATTTTATTGCAATGAGTGTCCACGAGATTGATTCTTTGTAAAATATGTAGTTATTTTCACAATATTAAGACAAAAAATTTAAAATTAACAACAACAACAAATAGTGATGGGTGCAGATTTTCGTAAAGCGGGAGAAAATTTAAATAAATTTATTTCCGTGTTTCAACATTTTCTTCTTCACAGCTTGCTATTGTTTTTTTAAAATACGTCCTTGAATTTAACTTTTGTTTACTCGATTTAACGATTGTATGAATGAAGTGAAATTTTGAAAGTGAAAATTAAATCACTTTTTGATATCCGATCGAGCTGAAACTAGGTAGATAGACTCGTTGTCGATAACAATGCATTTTATTAACTTTTGGTGACAGTCACGGTCTCTCACACAATTCTCTAATATACGAAATATATTTCGGCCCCACCCATTTTTTTTTAATTTCGTTTTGTTGGGTTTGTAGCACAGTTGGCTCTCGTACTTGAATTTGAAGGGTTTCAATCCATAGTCAATCCAATTTTCGTTATTATTTTTTTCAAGTTTTCAAATACTTTTGGAAATAGATATCTTCGAGTTATTGTAGTAAAAAAGCTTTGTTTTTTAACAACGGCTGATTTGTTTTTTTCTGACTTTAGTTGAAAATCTCTTTTAAAGGAATGATTTGAGATTTTCTTCGAGGTATTCATATTTTTTCAAGATATTCAGTTTTTTTAAGCGCAAAAGTAGCCAGAAAATGAAATAAATTCTTTGGTTTTCTAACCGAACAAGTTCCATTGTTCTATGTGATGTTTTTGCCCGTTGTTTTGCCCTAATTTAATTCAAGACCGCAATGGGTAAAGAATAGCTCCAGGCATTATAAGAATAATGACTTTAATTCAAAATTTACCAGAGCTATTACAAGTTCATATAATTCCCCAATTTGGGCAATTTTATTCCTAATAGCTTAATTTCTATGTGAGTGGTTTTCATTGTACCATTCTTTCTGTAAGTTAAGGCTGTGCCAAGCTGACCGGCCGGCCAATAGTCGCTAGTCGCGTGTCTCCAATGGGAATTCTGTGCTACAGCGATAATGCGAGTTCACATTATATAATATTAAAATACATACCGTGCTTTTGTGAACGGATATTTATATTTTCACTTATACCACCGCTTTTCACCTAAAATATTCGGCAAGTAAACCTTCGCAGACGTTTCGAGCAGTAAAAATTTGAATAACTTAACGAAATAATATGAAATTCACCTATCAATCCATCAAGTTTTAGCAGTATAGAGGCGTTGGTGGCTCGGCTTCCTAGTGAACTGTTGGAACAATACGTCAGTTTATAAAACAACTGTAACACTGTATCGACCACGGCAAATATTCCTCCTCCCAACATACTAACTAAAGAACATTACGAGATATTATATTTGTACAAACATAGCTGTATGTATTTTTAAGCTTATTTTTATAAATCGATACAGAAAGAAATATCCACAAATTTCCAGAAAAATGCTTAGAAAAACATAATACAATATTATTTGTTTCAGAGAAATGTGATATTACGATGGTTCCAATATATATTATGTATCAACAAAAAAGCAATCCTTTATACAATATTATGTATCTAACTTGTCAATAATATGAAATAAGAAACACAAGAAGACATAAAAAGAAAAATACTGCGTAAGAAGGATCAAGGGAAAATAAGTTAATTGATAGAAATAATACTGCGGCGCTTTGTCTTCAACACAAAGACTTGATAGATCCCAGTGTTTCCAGTCCCACGATGATCTGAAATTATTATTATACGCAACTACTAAATCAGCAAATCTCACCCACGTCACAAATAAAACATAACACGTTATGGGAAATACATCTTACTCGTGATAATTGTCCCTAATTGAAATATTATTATATTGGACTTTTTAAAAACACAGTTTATTTGGATCAAAGATATTGAAATACAAATTTAGGTAGGTAGGATTAGCTCATAAAGATTAGCTAGAATAATAGCTTAAAGAATAGCTCCATAAAGATTAAAAAATCCACCTGCAGGAAAACCTACTTTCCGATATTATCCGATTCAATCTCCGAATTTTAATATCCAAATATTCTGACGTCAAGTTTGAAATGAGCAAACGACCTTAACATGTGGAAAAACATTGACACAATTTAGATTGAAAAAAAAAACTTTGACGCAACCAATATGGGTTTTTTCTATAGATTTTGTATAAACTTCAGTCGTCTCACTATTTATGAATGTATTGAAATTGAAAAAAAAAATATTTCAAAGACATAAAATTCCAATTTATTTTCTTCGTGTTTTATCGTTCCACGTTTCCAAACAAGGTGACCTTCCGTATTTTTAATATCTATTTTTACGCCCTTTTGTCAAAAATTGATGGTTAGCCGTCAGTATTTTGTATAGGCAAGCTGGTTTGTGTACACACCCTTATTACCTACGAACAACGTGTTTATTGATTTACCAAAATTGGTATCAAAACTTGAAGGGATTATATTTAAAAGTAAACTTTTAATGAACTGACAGGACCCTTCATCAAAGTGAAGTACAGTTACCTAAATGTACTAATTCCATTAATATTTAGTGTTCCTACAGGCGTTAACTGTAGAACATGTTATTAATTAATTCAATTAATAAATGCACCATCACTAACTACATTAATCTAACCTAAAAAAACCCAACAATCAAATGTGTTTTGGTTCCACGGCGCCGATAGAGTACTCACATCAATAGATATTACATAATAATTTGTAAGTACGTACTATTGTTAAAATATATAATTTATTAGTGATTGAAACAAAGTGGTTTTAAACAAAGGAGTTAAAATGTATTTAAAACCACTTCTTCATTCCCAACAAACGTAAATATTTCCACCCGTCCCATTTCAATTTCTGCCAAAACCTATCCATTTTAAGTATTATTTATTTTAAAATAATACTTCTTTTCAATATTTTCCTTAAAATATGTAAAAATAACACTTCTTTTCAATATTTTCTTTAAAATATGTAAAATAACAATGATATTTGGGTTATACATATACATGAATGTAGGTATTTATTATAATAACAATTTAATCACCGGAAACAAATGTTCAGGAAAAATAATAGTTTCCCCGAGTAAACAAACAGCGCGCTCTAATACGGCATATTATTCATTAAAAACCGATATTAGAATGAAATCCATGGCGGGCATATTATTTGGCAGATGTTCGTGCCACAGAATGTTAATGATTCGAATTGAAAATAAAATACCTACAACCTTAACAGGGAACGCTAACGTTTCAGGAAGCGCCCACAACGTTAATATTTATTTCGCGATACATTTTGTTTCTTTTGATTAATATGATATTTGCATAAAGCTTCCTTTTCTGGAAATTTGATTATGTTTTACGTAACGACACAATTTCTCTTGCAATTGATTAATTGGCATGGACGGTAATGTTCGCTTGGCGTGCGTACAGCGTACAATGTGGAACGGTTTTGAATTTTTACCCAAATTACAGAAGCGAGCGTATATCGAACGGGAAATTTTCAAGCAATGACAAACGGTATAACAACCGAAATGGTTTTAATATGCATTTCTTCACATGCAAGCTTTTCCGTCTCTCTACATTACTAATTACTATGGTTAAAACAGATTTCCGGGAGTCAGCTTACCTAAACTTAATAGTTTGGCATCCGATGTTTGACGGCTTCATCAAAACTAAATGCAAAGAACCACATAAGGAGGATTAACACAATCTACACATCTACCCTGATGATAAACATTGTAACGCAGTCCGAAATGTTGGGTCAAATAAGGAATATGTGCAACTCCGCATAAAAATCCAAACGTTACTCACGAAAGTGAAAAAATGGAAAAATTACGTTTTAGTTTGTGTTTTTGTAGGCGAAAACCATTTCAATTTGTGAAGAATAATATTTGCTCATTTCAATACTTTTAGATTTTTTGAGTGCCGAACGAGGTTCGTTAAAACCAACAAATAGAACAGTACGTGCAAGAAAAAAAACTAATATTTTACTATTTTCATTATTTTTATCCATCTACGTACCTACTACATGTGATGTGGACGTTGAATGGTTACTAGCTACCACTGCATTCAACTATTTAATGTTAACCATAAAATTTGATACATCCCTTACTAATCAACATAATTTGTACCTACCTGTTTAATAATTGTACTCTGGTTTCTGTCGCTCGTGCAAGAGGCATGCGGATGTTTGCTCATTACTATGTTCGCCTCCATACGCTCTTTGGTGATCTTTTGGGTTCGGTTGTGGTAATAAAATTTTTAGAATTCTTTGTGTTTGACTGCAGACCCTTCTTTGGCAAACTCCTTGCGTGTAAATTTTTTATTAACGCTTTGTAACTTGAAAGGCAAGGTTTTCAATAAACAATTGAATTTATGGCACTGTTGGCTGGGAATTCATTTCCAAGGGGGGACTTCATAAAATACAATAATTATTTCAACACTTCACAGTTGGAAGCTCGTTATCGCGTTAGGGTGTGTTCCACGCTCTCGTCACGGGGAAAGGAATGAATACTGTGATTTATTAGGAAAACAAAATATATTTCTTAAAAGAAAAGCTTTTTGAAGGAATTGGAAATTGGGTAAGGGAGAAATGTAAAGTCTCGGCTTATTCGAAGAAACAGTAATAAGTGCAAAATATTTTCATTTGAGCTTGTCTGGATACGATCAAACTATCATTACAATATTTTATTATCATTTCATTTTAATATTTTCTTTGTTTTTCTTTTTGTACAATCCTCTTTGAGAGAGGGTTACTTTATTATGTCAATAATAAAAAAATATCTTATTCACCTAAGATACCATTTTTATTGTTGGTATGTCCACAATGTTTTCCGCACTGAACCAGATCACTTACGCACTATGCCAAGAAATTAAAATCTTTGAAGATTATAGACCAGGTGGTATTTTAGGGAGTACACATCCACATTTTACAAAATAAATTAAATGTCTTTCACTCTTCATAAATGTCCTTCGTTTATGACTAAAAAAACCTCTCGCCCCCAATCAGTTACTCAATCAGATCTCATTCGCGAAAAGATAGGGATTAAGTTCTTCGAAAATAAGCTACTTAACCATTGGAGGGTAATTTCATTTTATTTATAGCCGCAACATCGATTGCTTTTCGAAGTAGCTATTTCAGGAAAGTATTTTGTTTTATTGTGGCTCTGCTCATAATTCGAATTTTGAGAGTTTTTCGCTTTTGATGACTTAAGAGGCTAAATTGGCTTTACTGGGAGTACGTACAGTTCTTGCTTTGGTGCTCTCTCCTGTTGAGGATGGGCTATCAATTAGCTGTTCTTCATCCGTACATAAGTTACTAGGTTAATAGCAATATTATTTTACTATCCTGGCTTGAAATACTAGCCTCGTGTGTACTGGGCATAATTCTCTCCTGGAAACATACACACCCAGATTCTGTACCCACTCTTCATACTTTTTCTTTCCTAGATCTTACTCTCCTTCCTTTCCATAAAATGACCCTCCATACAGCATCTTCAAAGATGGTGGAGCTATTGTGAAAAAAAAATTATGTAAGCCGATAATCAAATCGGCTAATGCAGCAAGGTTTCATTCTCTCTCATTCTCTCGCAGGCTAAATCCTACAGACGTATGTGTTTGTTTCTTTTTAGTATCCGAGTTTCAAATCACAACAGTGCTAAAGAAGTTTCTCTTAAAAAACAAAGTTTTGCAATTCACTCGCGGTAGAAGTGAAACATTCAGAAAACTGAAGTAGACAAGAGTGGGGAGGCTAAGGAGCATCGTACAAAGAGGATAGCGTTTATACTATCTCTGTCTCCCGCAGGCAATATGAAAGGAAATATGGAGAGCATATCTGAAGACAGAATGCGTCGATTGCCATGGCTAAAGGATACGATAAATTGAACAAAGATGGATGCCCCTTTTCGCGTTAGTATTGCCGAAGATCGTTAATATGTATTCTTGATACACGATTAGAACGACAAAGACAATAAAATAATCAGGATTGAACAAAATGAAGTTGCAATCTGAAAATAATTGCGGTTTTTTGGACATTTCTGATAGAAAATGTCGTACATATTTCATGACGCCAGATTTTTCGATGATTCAGCTCTGCACACAGATAATCTATCTATCTATCTATACAGTGTGTCCGGGGGTAAAGTTCATTAACTTCGGGAGATGATTCAACATGATGGTAGGAGTAAAAAAGATTAACTACTATTTCCAAAATTCCAACTTTTTCTTTCCCATACAAAAAGACGTACCTACTAAAAATCCTTAGTGTGAGGTACAATCTTACTTGCTGGGAGCCTGCCGAGCACGATTGTGGCAACATAGCATGGTTGTGACTGGCCTGTATCGTAACAGTTGAAAAAAATAAAGCTGGCTACACACGCCGGCCTATTTTTATGTTTTACCACAAAACACCCCTAAAAGTTGGAATTTCGAAAAAAGTCGTATATCTTTTTTACATATAATATCATGTAGAATCACCTCCCAAAGTAAATGCACTTTACCCCCGGACACCCTGTATAAAAAATGAATCCCGAAATGTATGTATGTACCTACGTGCATAACTTCCGAACGACTGCACCAAAATGGGATGATTATTTTTTTTGTGTTCTTTATTGTCAGGACAAGGTTTGTATAAACTACTGCTGAGCTCTGGCATTATGAAATTTGTATAAAAAATTGCAATTGAATGTACCGGGAATGAATGCATGAAATGCGGAAGGGGGGAGGGGAACTAGGGTAGGGGGTTCACGGGAGGGGGGGTGGGGAACCGGGAAGAAGAGGGGGAGGGGAACCTGGGAGGGGGGAGGGGAACTCGGGAGGTTGGTTCGCTGGATGGGGGAAGGGGAGGCGGAAGGCGAATGGGACGATTGGGGAAGGACACGCAGGGAGATGCATTTTATTTATTAAATGAGTAGTAGTAGGGGAGGAATTAACGCTAAATGGGTAGTTACTCGAGCGTTGTGGGGACCTATTGGATTGCAAAGATTAGATGCTAAAAAGAAAAAAAGTTTATGTGATGTTTGCCATTTCAGTGGTGGGGGGAGCGAGTATAAATTATCAAAAATGTAAAAAAAAATCGTCACATTGACTTACTCGAGCGCGTCAGATATTAATAGCGTATACGCCCTACGTGTTTCTGGTAACGGAAAGATATTAATCTGACGACTTCAGTGGTGGGGGTGGCCGTATGAAGAGGTAGAAAATTAAAAAAAAAATGGATTTATTCGAGCGTGTCAGATTAAGGTAATGTGCGTTAATTACATGCAGAAAAGCTTACATTTCAATAATCTGACGATTTGGACGTAACCTAAACTCGTGGCTGTTTGTTGAAAATGTAAAAAAAAATCGTGACCTTGACTTACTCGAGCGCGTCAGATTTTTATACAGACGGTTCAGCTTGATGTCCTGGTTGAGCTGACCTATAATCTGACAATTATGTGGAGGGGTTTTCTTAATCTGACAGTTTTAAGTTTATTTTTTATTACTGAATAGAATTACAATGAACAAAAAAGAATATATACCCATTATAACGATTAAAATAAAATTGCTTAATTAAACTTCTTAAAAATTTCACTTATTAAATTTCTTTACACAATAAATAAACTAAAGCGTTGTACACGAACTCCTCCGCTCTGCGACAGAATATAAATAGCAAGCGCCCGTCAACGTACTACTCGACCATAGACATATGAATATTAATAGACCTGCTAAAATTATCAAATAAAATTATTTGATAATTATTATCTAATATTATTATATGATTATATCAAATAAAATTTATTATCAAATAAAATTTATTTTTCGGTATGCGAGTCACGATCCTTACCGCTGGACTACGCTGGCCGGTATCTGCGGACCCTGTACAGTACGCCCAGTTTCTGAGAGGCTAACTTAACATTGATGGAGCCCCCTACCTGAGCTGGTTACTTATTATATCGTTACTTGTTATCGATTCGAATTTGCAGTACGAAGACGATTCCACTGATGATGACCACGATTAAAACTCATTCTCAACCTTTTTTTTTCACTAAGAGATTTTCTTTTTATCATTATACCTATATTATTTTTTATTTTTATTTTTTATTCTATTCAATAATAAAAACAAATATATGTATATTTTTAAACAAATTAATTTTCTTCGGTCTTCGGCATAGGGCAAGTCTATTAATATTCATGTGTCTATGGACTCAACAGTTAGTGGGCAGTTCTCAGCGCCGTCAGCTACTGTACGCTCCACATTCAATGATGATTTTAGCTTCTTCGACATGTTGAACTCGTCAGATTATACTATTTCCGTGATCCTTACATTATTTCCTTCAAAATAAAAGAAAAATGAACCGCGCTCGAGTAAATCCACGTGACGTTTTTTTTTTGCAACTTTGTGACTCGCTAATTTTCTTACGTCACGTTCAAATCGTCAGATAATAGAAATGTAAACTTTTCTGTATGTAATTAACTCACAATACCTTAATCTGACACGCTCGAGTAACTACAGGGATCGATTTTTTTTTACTAATCTGATCGGTACTCCTAGCCGTACCCACCAATATTATGGGTTCATATATGGTGGTAGTCCATAACAGGGTCGGGAGGTATCTCCCCTTAGTTAATCTGACGCGCTTGAGTAAATCCCAAAATCCCTGCTTCGCCTCCCGTACTATAGCAATGCAGGCCGGGTACCAGCTAGTTGTAAATGTAAATATTATTGACCTATTAACGTGTTTGAAACACCGGATGTCCTCGATTTTTTTAAGCAATTTTATTCCTTACGAACAAAGGAACTGTACAAAGGATAAGGTCAGAATCGCTTGCGCTAAATATCATTTAAAAAAAACTCTTAATTGGATGGCTTGTGATGATTATCTATGATTTTTCAGCGTGTCATTTTTTTACTTAGAAATTCCACAGACAACAGTATAACTGACGTTAATTTTTCAGCAGTTAACAAGAAACTCTTCGTTCCCGAGTAAAATAAAATAACACAGATTCAGTTACTCCATCCACTCAGCGAACAACATTCTGTTTCCGTATGAAAACAATGCCAATCTCCGCCACGGGTAATAAAGTGAAGAAAGATAGATATTGCAGTGCAACTGGCGAGTCCGTCCGCCCGACCCAGAATGGATAAAAGTTGGGAACTTTGTACCCTCACTGGAAAAAGCTACCAAGTCTGAATACCAAATAGTGGCTAAGGAAAGAATGATTGGGCGATTACGGTGAGTATCCATGTAGGGTAAATATTATTCGAGTTCGTGCCTTCTCTATTTCACTCCGTGTTTCGCTCGCCTTTTGCGAAATCATTTTTTTAATGTAAAAATAATAAACTTCTTAAAAATACAAAAAAAATTACTTCATAATATTTTCGGATTTAAGATCTTTTTTTGGTAAACAATGGTTTTGTAGTAGAATCTCGTGAAACAATAATTGTTTTGTCTGGCTAGAGGTAAAATAATTTTGTAAATTTTGCAAAAGGGAAAATTGATCTTTGTTGCGATCTTTGTTGAGATATCCAAGGATGATGTGTATTTTTATGTAATTTAAATCCAATATCATCACATAATATGTATGCTAAACAATCAATATTTCAACACATAATATGCTTAACAATCCATTTATCTTTCAACAACAGATTAATGCCGGATTAGGACTGTGAAACCTTATTTAATTCATCATCCCTATATAGCTAAAAGATATTATTGACTGAATTGCGTAGACAATTGTACCAAGGAAGTTTTACGGATTAAGAAATATTAGAAAATCTCCCACTAGTAAGCGGAAAAAGTTGCTTGTGTCGTGAATTGAACTTAGTCAGTCGAAGAATTGAAATCACAACGTCTGAGCGGGAACCGAGCGCGATGCCAACTCATCCACTCACCGCTAATTACCGTCATTGTATCGCAAAGATTGGTCAAACTCAATTAGGTTTTGATCCCCTCACATCGCAGAAGGAGTATGCAGCGAGTAGGTACCCACTGGTCTACCGACGCGATGTGGGTACGTGATGAAATCGAGCATGAAATAATAACGAATCGGTGCTTGAGTGCCGAAGAAGCCTTCATTGTTACAAGAAATGAGATGTTAGAAGCCAAAGATTTAGTGCTTGAATAGTATTTTGGCTCAGCAAAGTACCGTAATATCTCAGGAAAAGGTTGAGGGATGGCGGGAACCAAAAGGGTTCGGAGAAACGGGTAGGGATGAAAACGATTTTCATCAATAAATATTTACATTTTTGAAGAGAACATTGCTGTTTCTACACGCCATTTCTTCCCTACACATGTTGAAATACGCACCTACAGAATTAATGATAATATAAGAACTCGGAAGGAAAACGTAATATGCATCTCACAGAAGAAATTTGCCCAAAAAGATTTGTGTACCAGGGCATATTCTGAATTTTCACGTTATTGTGTTCTCGCGAAAGTACCCTGTAAAATGTGCCTACTTTCTAACAGTGCTATTAAAGTACGGCTTCCATAAAAATGGTCCATTTACAAAATGAAGTAGGGAAGGCAGATCCAGAGCTTATTTATCAAATATTTTACTAAGGGTGGCTGCCTAATCGCGCGACAATGAACTGGAGCAACCCACCCGACTCGTTAATTTACGCGAACATAATTATATGTTATTATGAAGCCATTGATTTAAAAAGGTTTTGTGTTACTTACATGTTAAAGACATTTGGATTATTACAATAGAGAGAATGCTTGGATAATAGGATGTCTTGTTTCAATAAAATTGAGATCTAACGAAAACGAGTCTTTTAAAATAATTTCAAACTCTCCCGGAAAGCAATAAAATTTTTCGTATTAGAATAAGTTAACAATAATAATCTAAATGAAAATATGAAAGAGAACAAGACACAGAAAAACAGAAAAAGACAATGGTCGCAACTGGGACTCGAACCCAGACCTCTCCGTCTAACCTATAACCTTCAAAAAAGTATAAAAAAATAAAGTTTTTCTTATAAAAATTGAATAAAATTTTTAGTCGACTAACTAAAGAAAGTAAAATACTTTTAAACTAACCATCAAAAAAATTTCTTAGCAGTAGTAGAAAGAAAGGATAGAACACCAATTAAACCCAACCCGACTATGGTAATATATTCATTTCGATTTATTGTGCCAAATCTTCCTGAAAAGACCATTTAGATCCTTATTTAAGACCTTTTAGGTCAAGGTCATTAATATGTTTTCTACATTCTTTTAAATATCTTATATTAAATTCTTAAATTTTAACGCTTCTTTTCTACGTAAACGCTAACTATATATTTTTTCTTATTTTAATCCCAACTAGCTGCAGGCAGTTGAGAGTATGCCTATGACATGATATTTGAGCTAAATCCACGCACGTTTTGAACCAAAATGGTAATCTCAGGGTGATACTGATAGTATCTGTGAAAGGAAATTGTTTGAGTGGTTCCCGGGCGTTCAAGATGGAAATAAAATTAAAGATATTATGTAATATTATATTTATGAAATACATTGTTTCTGATTTAACAACTATACCAACCAAAAGAACAATCTTATTGATCTAGTTGATCCTACAATTACCTAACCTAACATCATTAAAACTTATCTTACCTTAACTAATCTTCCTGACCTACATAATTTCGTATGATTGCTTCAAGTTGCCATAGTTTGCACGGAATATTAAAGAAAAAGTCTCAACGGTAACTAACAAACACAGCCACTACAGCCAGGGAGCCAGGATATATTAAAACCATCTTAGAATGGAATTTCTCGATACGGGTTTATCCGTTGCGCTGTTTTTAGTAGCCGCTGGCCGCGTAGCTTAAAAGTACTTGGATTAGCGCGGGGTTTTCTTTTCATTTGCATCGGATTTTTTGTTTCCAAGTTACATCGGAACGCCATTTTCATCCCTTGCCCGAGACGATGCTCGCCACCGCCATCAAGCCAGTCCATTGTGCCTAAGCTTATAAGGCCTCCTTTGGCTCATCAACATTAATTAAACGCGGGTACGCGGAGAGAGGAGGCTCCGTTTGGCAGGTGAAAGCCTTCGCCGTTTCTTTTATCTTCCACGTCGGGCTTGCAAATGGAAGAATTTTTAGTCGGAATGTACCGGTTTAGCCTAAAATTTTCGGGGCCCGATTCACTACTGTGTCGGAATAATCTACGAAATTAGTGTAAACTTATTCAGTGCTGAATATAAAGGTGAAATTTTGTGAAGACGTATCAGAAGGTATCACCTGTATATAGTGGAACGTTCTTTTACGCTTACCTTGAACTTACGGGACAAAAACCCAGCGGGGGTACAAATGAATAAAATAAAACATGAAGTGGGTACAGTCAATACATTATCACCGTTCTACAATATGCAAGTGCTTCATGGCCTTTACATACATTTCTCAACACTTTCCTTACCCTTCTTCAGGTTCACTATACTCTCCTATATTGGTATACAAGTACTACCGTACTTGTTTGACTCCGGACTTGTTTGCTGTCTTTAAAAAAAGGTAGGTATGTGGCTACTCATAACCACTCGAACGATCGCGCGGTTTTTTTTTTTTTTCTCGGATTGCTCGCGGTTTTTTAGAGACGATTTTGAATATTTTCCGCCCACATTAAAAAAATCATACCTCCGAATTTTAATATGGAGACACAAAAACTGATTATGGTGCTATACAGCCAATGAATTCACCTATATTGTACTAATTATTCTATATTTTTAGAATTGATAGATAAATTATTAAAAAATCTTTAACTTTATAAATGCGCGAAATTTGTGTTTTACTGATTTGAAATTGCCGCTAGTGGCGGTTTTAAATATCTATATTGAATATTTTCTACGGTTTTATGTTCTCTATGGCCTATTTGATAACCACAGATGCAAGTATATACTAGAAAACGATTTTTTTATCTGTTACGATCTATCCAAAAGTTTGATTAGAAAATTATTTTATAGAATTTGAGTGCGTGAAGTGTCAAAATTGAAATCAATACATTATACTATTTAATAAATTTACCACAAAAACCTGGTATTACATTAGGAAGATACATTAACTGCCTACAGTTATCAATAAGAATAGTCGCCGTGTTTGCTGTATTTGAATCATTTGACGAATTATACTGAGAGCCTATTTTACGTTGTCAAAATCATGGTGCTACTTTTTAAATAATTGCAAATCATACCTGGAGATTTGTAACCATGTTTTTATATTTCGTGGTAAAGCAAGAAATACGTTTTAAAATAAAACATATCTCATAGATATACACTTTGCCAATATTTCAGGGGGATACTTTGAAATTGATGAAATCTGCAAATATTCGACAAAAAAACACTACTGACAGCCATCTTAAGGTCCACACACACAGGGGTAAATGAGAATATGTAAAATGATGATGATGATAAAACTGTATATATATATCAAACCTTCTGCATAAGCGTTTTTGCATGGCAAATAAAATCATAATGATAATTTTATATTTAAAAGCAAAGATATGGAAAAAAAATAGTGGAAGGGAAAATAATTGATGGAACAAATAATTGATTTATTTAAGCCCTAATAGGTTTTACATTAATTAAATTAATATTACAGTTGTATGGTTACAATGGAAGAACAGTATATCGATTTAAACATTGTTTACACATTTTGTCGTAATAAAAATATACTCAATTTATATTGGTTTTTTCATAATTTAAGTATATCAATACATAATAATCATTATACCTCGCTCTAGAGAAATACTCTCAGTATCGTTCTGGTGAGAGACAACCATTCAGAATTGAACATTGCTTGAAATGGCTTAGTTATGTTAAGTGACTAGATCTGAAAAAGCCTCTTTACAGAAAAATTGACAAAATATAAATAAGACATAAAAATAAAACAAGTTATTTAAATGTGTACAATAAACAGGGAAAAATGAGAATACCTGTGCATTTGTTAACATGCATATTTCAATGATCAGAATTGAAATATACATATTAAATGTCCACCGAACCTTATCAGATAGAACCTTCGAGGACAACATAACATATGATGTGAGTATGCGGAAAGAAATGACTTGGTCCAGCCATCCAGGCCATCATAATTGATGTTCAGACAAAGTTAATTAAATTTATAAATTAGAATTACACAACTAAAAAACAAGAAAAGAAAAACATGAAATATAAAAACCACCAGCAATTCTATATTGTAGTGTGATATGGCTTCATGCAATCAGAGCATAAAGCCACTTCACAAACATCACACTTTGTGAGGGTCCTTTTGAAAATGTTATTTATGTTGCACCACACACATTTCACCTTTTTCCCGCTACGGACTACGAAGTGGTTGCCTTTCAGGATAGGTCGCAAAATCTTTCCTTCAGCTATTAGGCCAATGGTCCGCACAGTCGTGTCAATTTGACTACGACAGAACAACAGAAGAAGATCATCCGCAACCTCACTCCTGAAGTTTCGGTACAAAATGTGTTTATTTTCCTTGCGGAGCTTTGAGCTGTACAATATATACGCATTCTGCACCGAAACGCTTAGTAGTCTCCTGAAAAGCTTCTTGTACCAGATCAGGTTTCGCTGTCGTTCAATGGGGAAGCCTGCCAAAAGCTGATCTTTTCGGTCGACCCCCCCCATTACTTTGTTATAGTCTAGTACCAGTTGAGGTTTGTATGTCCAGGTACCAAACTTTTCAGCAGCCCCAATTTCTGCCTTATGGTAGGTGGACAACATACTTACCAGGTTTTTGTCCAACCAAACCATAACATTGAGGTCCCCGCAGTTCGAGTATACAAGCTCACCTTCCCTCAGTTTTGTCCGGAGATGGGACTTAAATGCAGAGGGCACAAATTCTCGGTTTAACCGCAATGTGCCCATGCAGTCCATTCCATTTCTTTTGAGGCATCGCGCCAATAATGGACTATTATAAAAGTTGTCCATTATTAGCGTATACCCCTTGTTAAACAGAGGGCTGGCCAGGTCGTATACTATCTTTGCAGTGGCCCCAACTGGGCAGATATTGTGAGCACCCGAAAAGTTGACCTGTGTCATGTCGTCTGTCATATCTTCTGTTATGTCTTCCGTCATGTCTTCCTGGTCTGGATTTGTCGATTCAGCCTGTATAGAAATGGTCTTCCCCGTATAAATTTGGAATTTCCAAAGATAGCCAGACTTGGACTCACAAAGCTCGTAAGATTTTATACCCGCGCTGGCCGCTTTGGTTTTGATCATCTGGACGAATCCCAAACGGCCTTTATAGCAGAGTAAGGATTCATCCAGAGAGATGTCTTGCTCGGGCAGGTATAAAGTCTCAAACTTATTTGAGAGGTGGTCCAAGACGGGCTGAATCTTTTGTAACCTTCGCACAGATAATGGTACATCAGAAGAAAGACTTTCATTGTTGGTGAAGTGAAGGAATTTTTTTATTAGAAGAAAACGATTATAATCCATGGCTCGGCTGAAATAAGGCATGGCGGTGATTTTTTTTGAATAGAAGTAGTCTTTTTCAACGGGAAGGGGAGAGATACCTTGATACATTAAAATTGCCAAGAATACGTATATTTCCCGTTTATTCGTGGGAGCCCATTTATTGGTACGCGCATGGCGCTGAAACTGTTTTTTCGCAATCCATTGATCTGCATACCTGTTGGTCTCTCTCGCGATCAGTTCAACGAAATCTGCATCGAAGATTTTAAGAAAGGCATCCACAGGTTTGCCCATTTCGTCGGTATTGAAAGTTGGTCCTGGCGTACCTGTAAATGTCTCCCTTATCCCAGTAAAACGTGAGATATCGCTGGACCAATCGAAAGAGTAACCATCAGGCGGCAGAATCGAACGCATTGCCTCACTATCTACCTGGTCTTGTTTACTAAAGTCTATATCCATAGCGGAATAAGGTGAAACGTTGATAATATTATGATAAGGTATTGGTGGCATGCAGAAAGTATCCTCATCGCTCTCTTCGTGGTCGCCGTCGCTCGCTTCATCGTCCACGTCGCTTGTTCTGTCCATATCCATTTCTGCAACAACAGAAAACCCAAATTATTTAAACGTGTCTATATTACGATTACCCGCTGCCTCTGGTACAACGTTTCAAAATAATGAAATCTTGGTACGATCCTGTTAATCAAATACTTGAGGCGGGCAATTTCAGGAGTCAGAATAGCATAGTCAGGTAGGTATGGATGAATTTGAATGAAGAAAAGAGTGTGTGTGTGCCAAGACCAAGTTGTCTGGCGGTCCATCCTCTCTGCCTACCCCTGCAGGGAAATGGCGTGAAGGTAAGTTAGTTAGTTTTATAACTCACGGTTTTCAATGATCGACTCTTCTTGATAGAGAGCTGCCTCGTCTACATTGGTGCTGTCCATGTCTGTCTCTGAAATAATAGAAAACACAAATTTACAATAGAATTCGGATATAATAACTTTGCATATAACGGCCTACCGTTTTAAGTGACGATAATGTAAACTAAAGTTAGGTTTCATAGCTTTTAGTAGGAAAACGTATCCGTTTAAAGCGACCAACTACTTAAAGCGACCTATTTTAAAGATAATTCGTCCGGTTTCAAAACCCACCCACCAATACCGCACCTCGCTTGGAAGTGACTAGGAAGCTCGACAAAATGAGTTCCGTGAAACAAAAGTGTTTTTTCAATTGAAGAAAAAAGTCCTATATTACACCATTTAGAAGCCGGTAAATCAAATGTACCCTCGCGAAGGAGTTCGGCGTGTCTCATTCTATAATATCCCTGTTTAATGCCAATCTTTTGAAATGTAAACGTGTCAGGACATTATCTCGAGAACAAATAGATCATGCTTTGTTACAGTGTAAAACTATGATTTCGGTATTCCCAATGCTGTGCGAAGTTCTTACTATCAAACAAAAATTGGCCAAAACCAAACTCAAATTTCAGACTTTCTACTTTAGCAACTACATATTTACTTGCATAGAACGTAGGTACATTGTATCTTTTCGGATTACAATACATTATGTATGTTTGTTATGTGGAATTTTTAAGTACTATGCTTATTTCCTGCCAATATACCAACAGTGAAACTGTGCTAGGGATATCAATATAAAATCAATTATCTATCCGATATTGCAAACTTATCGAATTCACCATACTAGAGCCCCTGGTATGTATGACATTTCAAAAAATAGACTCACCGTTCTCAAACTCCGACAATTCTTGGTAGAACGGCACGTCCACCCACAGCTCACTGTGGTAGCCGCCCTCCGGAGAGAAGAGTTCGCCACGCTGGAGTTCTCCACCCCGCGATGTCCCAGGTAAGGGCTCCGGAGATGCCGCCCGGATTGGTGCAGCAGGCGGAATTGGAAGATTGGGAACCATTGACTGGGTCTGTGCGGGAGTGGACATCCACGGTGGTGGGACGGGTCTTGGCAACGGTGAAGGTGTCCCTTGTGAAAAGGGACACGGTATTCTCTCCGGAGATGGAATTCTGAAAACATATACATAAATCATATGAATCGTTCTCATTCACGCGTGAAACAGTAAGCACAGTAAATAAATAAACAATAAAATTAGAACTCTGTACATTATGTACTGCATAATGCACAGAGCGCTGATTTAACGAACTCTCACTGTAACAGTGGAATGCTGTCGGAGAAAAAACAATAATATTGTATCAAGCATCTAAATACGATAACTTACTTTTGTTTAGTTTTTCTTGCAATTGCGGTAGGGAGCAAAATGCGCGCCGCCTGCTTCCTAAATTTTCGGCTTTCCAGCTCTAGCTGGAAGGAAGCAGACAGGGCCCTAACAGCCTTTAGGGCCTTAACCCGATCATCTCGCACCAGTAGCAAAGCAGGGTCACTGTTAAAATAAATAAAAATATATGATGAGTTCAACGGCCACAGCGACGTACTTTCATAAAAAAACATTAAAAAATACTCACACTCCAGACCGCGCAGCCAATGCAGCTCTGCGTTGACTCCCGCGTCCACGTGCAGTTAGTCCGGCACCAGCTCTTTCTGCACCTCTCCCTCTTCCTCTGCCTCCTCTTCCAGTCAGCACTACTCTATATATTTTAAATTGAAAACACTTCATAATATACAAATGTTTAAATTTTGTATACTGCACTAATATAAAATATGAAAAAAAATTATTTAAACCTGGTTCGTGGAGTGCTCCCTTCTTTTCCTTGACGATTGCTGTTTCTGCACAATTTTGGTAAAAGAAAATCAATTAATTAATTGGTATACAACGAAATAACTAAATTTTTATTGTGTGACGGAAGCTTTATGTCAAAATTGACTACGAAAGTTGTCGCTTTTTTGACATATGACATAAATAATTGGATAAGCAAATATCTGCATTAATAATGAACCAATCCATATAAAACTTATATTTATCTCTTTGTTATGAATCACTCTGATTAAATAACTATATTTCAAATACACAAAAGCAGTAATTATTAATATTTTTGCAAATCAAAAACGATGACATTTTCGGTTGATGCATTTTTACAAAAAAACTTCCACCGAGACAATATATTAGGAACAAACAAATTAAAAACACATTTCAAAGATAGATTATTCAATCACAATTACACTGATATATAATTATATGTTAAAAACACAATAAATGAATTACTTACGGCATTTTAAGCAGAGAGCAAAATTCGTTGAAATATTGAAAACTTGTAAGTTGATTTCTGACAGGACGCTATTAAAAACCCGCCAAAACTTGTTATAGCATACTTCAAAGACAATCAATAAGGTCATAGACTGAAAGAATATTTTATCAACTATTCGATAATATAAGTAGCTGCCCATGTAAAGGTTTTAAATAATTACAATAAATGTTTTACGAATGGTAGAAAAATCGGTCCGTTTTTGGACCGACATCAATCGGAGAAAAATAAAAGTGGTCGATTTTTCGACCGAAATCGTTCCAGTGGATAAATGTAAGAAAAATGCCAAAAAAATTGATATTTTCAGAAAAAACTGAGTGATCACAATACATATAAAATTATTATGTGATATCGGTTTTTACTTTGTTGATCTACGTTGTATTTAGTCTTCAATTTAAACCCCATTCTATTAACAACAAAGCAAACAACTTTACGACATGTCTTTAACATTTTATCTTAGTTATGTTTTTCTCTGATATTTTGAATGTTGATCTTTCATTATTAGTGTCTTTATAAATGTGTATGTAGTAGGTATCCTATGTTGGTTTTTTTTGTGATGATAAACTTAGGACATTGGCTAATGAAGGAGATTGAAGCACGATGTAGGTTAACTCCCCAGAGACAATCAATTATAGAAAGGCTATTGACCGTTAATATCTTCCATCTCCAAAAAAGTAATCCAATAAATAGGCCAACTTATCTAGATCCCAGTGCCTGCCCTTTCCGTTCAGCGCTTTTAAATTTAGGATAAGATGCTCCAAGAGTACGCGGTTCATAACTGTACACAGCGGCCATATTGGTGACACGTGCGATATTAGCCGAAAGGTTTCATACCATTTTAATAGATCTAGAGATGTTGCTGTAGGAAAGTTTTGGACATATTGTTAATATTCTAGTTTTGAGGCATGATTTTCATATTTCATAATCTTCAAAACAAACCATGTGACTGAATTTGGAGTCACTTTAAATATTTCTTGTACGGTTGGTGAATCGCAAGAATTTACCTACGCTTATTCAACTTAAGATTTTTCACTTAGTTTATTATATTAGATTTTTCACTTAAATATTGTTACGATACGCCCTTGAAGCGAATAGTTTCGAGAACGCGAGCAGCTAGCCACAGCTGGCCGCCCCCTCTTCCCCCCATATCCTGTCTGCCTCTCCTTACCGCCCCGCTTGCCCGGCGACTCCGCTGCCCGCTGCGCTCGCCCACAGAAGCAATCTGAGCGCCTTTAAGAACGCACGCTAGCGGCTTACTCGTAGCCGGCGGACCCAATTCATTTGGGGCCGCGATGTATTATTGAAGTACCTTTGTGTATAATTGGCCTTTTGCCGCACCATAGTTCGGTCTATTTAGACTATGAAAGTGCCTGATGAAGCTGCCACATGAGACGAGGTTCCTGCCTACCTACATGTAAGCTGTATCTTGATTTCCTCTTTAAATGTTGTCCGTAAATCAGTGAAATGTAGGGCCCCCGTGGAAATCACGACTCGGAGAGTTTCGTTTTGAGAGACAGTCAGGGAGAGTTAAACACTTTAGCTAGGTTTGTGTAATTTGCATTTCTTGTAATTGAATTGTACTGTAGAAACCTATGTATGTGTTTGAGTTTACAATACATGTCTAAATGATTTAACATTGTTATTATTCTGCTACGGCGGGAGGATTGTTGGCCAGTGAGGATCCCGTGGGTCACCGGAGGATGGAGAGAAGTTCCCTAGCCTTGAGCTGCCCACCCCCCTGAATAGAGAGTACCCTTGTCCCGCTGAGAGCTAGCCAGGGACGTGTTGGTGTGCTGATGTTGGTTTAGAAGCCGACATCGGGGTACCCTAACAATTGTCGCCCGATCGTGGGGCTGGAATTTTTTTCTCTAACCCGGTCACTTTGCGGGACCTTCCTCTGTCAAAGTCCTTCCCGCACAACAACTATTTTGTAAACATTAATTATGCCTTGTTATTCTACAGTGAATCCTGTGAAAAAACCACAGAAACCAATATGTAAATCAGATCCATAACAGATCTGATTGTAATTATGAAATTAAATCGCATGTGAAACGGCCATTTTGAGTACCCGAAACGCCAGCTTTTGACCGCGAATCTGAATTGCGTCACCAAGCGGCGGGCGCGTTAGCAACAGTTATTCGCGCCCAAATCCAACGGCTTTTGTTTCACGCGATATTCCGGATTGTGCGCGCAAATGCTTTGTTCCCGCCTAACCGACTGTTGCTAGGCTGCGTTTTAAATCCAAACCGTTTTTTATGACTGAACCGGGATACCAACGGAAATCATTGATTCTGGAACCCCAGTTATTTTGCGAATTCCTTAATGAAAATTTCGGACTTACGTATTTTTATTATTTCTGCACAATATACCAATTGGCCCACTTGTGTCTGTCAAATTAGTACAATTTAATGTTTCTCCAAATGGACAAAATAATGACTTTCTTTCCCCATTGTACATTATAGGTACTGTTTTTTTTCAGCATAAGTGAAAGTGAATTGTGTTTTTTTCCCTTACATAAGTGAAAAGTGGAATAATAATAAAGCCAATGACTGATTCCATGAATAAATAAAATAATTTTAATATGGTTGGATGCAATAAACCCCCATATTCAGTCATTTTCATCCGGAAGTTTGTCCTTTATTTGCCAGAAATGTGCCTTTTGTGAACTTTAGCGCCTTTTTCAGTGCAAAGTGTTTTGTGAAAATAAAAAACCTGTTTTCTAAAGGTCAGTCCTGGCAAAATTTTTCTAAAATAAATAAATACTTGTGAATTTCACAGTTTTCTCAAAAGTGATCAGTGAAATACAAAAACCTTTACCACTAAGGTCTTTCCACGCAAAATTTTTTCTCGTCTGTCCCTCTTTGACAAGAATTCTGGTGTCATGTATACAAAACACATTTGGAAGTGCCAACAGTGATCACCAAGTGAAAAGTGCCTCACAAAAATTAATTTTTGCGCTTTCTAAAGGAAACCCCTGGCCAATTTTTTTCTTCTCCCCACCACCCAGGAAACTCACAATGGAGGACAAGCAAACTATTACATCATCCAACTTGGGTACCATTCCCAATGTGCATAGTTTATCCAAAGCCCACTTACAGGCTGCTTTAAGGGATAGAGGACTCTCGCCATCAAGCAAATCTAAATCTACATTGAAGGCATATGCACTTTTATTCAACAAAAAGTACATTAGGAGAATAAATCTCGCCCCCTCCAACGAAAATAATTCATGTTCGGCTACGCAAGTTTTGGATAATCTTGACAAAGAACCTACGCCGCATGTAATGATAAAACAGGACGTCGCACCCATCTTGACACAAGATAAAACTTACGATTTATCCTCTTGGAAAGTCAAATATAATGGCGTCTCCGACGTGCTGGATTTCATTGACCGTATTGAAGAAACGGCTACAATCAAAAATATCCCATTCGAGATTCTACGGAGAAACTTTATAGAACTCATCTCCCCAGAATTAATTCCGTGGCACCGCATCCAAAAGACTAAATGCAAAGATTGGAATAAACTCAGAGCTGCCCTAATCTCTAGCTTTGGAAAAAAGGAGGCCCAGCACCGGATCAAACTATCTCTACTATCTATTAAACAACTAGTAGATGAACCTGTGGCTACATTCATAGAAAGGGCTGAATCCATCAACATCAAGCTCTCACATCCTGTTCCGGAAGCTGAACTATTACCAGTCATAACTGATGGCCTTTTAAGCAAATACGAGAACATCATCACCTCACAGAAAATTGCATCCCTGGCCCAGCTAAACGAAGTCTGTCTCCTCCTGGAATCGTACCAGGATAGGAAAAACATAAAGAATGTGTCGAATAATGTGGTTGTGCCAAGCCGTTCGTCTGGTTTAAAGCCAGAATTCGACAACAAAAAAGTGTGCTCCTTTTGCGAAAAAGTAGGCCACCTGGCCGCTACTTGTTTCAAGCAAGCAAGACTTCTGGAATCCAAGGAACCCCGAACCTCCAAGAGACACCACTCTAGGGACCGCTCTCCTCCATGCGACGAACTGCGCAACATTTTCAAGAAATCAAGGCACAATGCAGAAAGGTTACAAAACCCAAGCGATGTCAGACCTCAGGTGGATTTCTCCAAGCCCCCACCAAATTTCTACATGAAGAGGCCAAAAAACTAAATAATAACCTCTCAGGTACCCATTCTGAACCAAGGTCTAAAGAATGGACTGATTGGTTATCACACATTAAGTATTTTAACCAGACCTTAAATGTTTCCTCGGTTTGTTGCAAACAAGCTAAAGATGGGAGACCCTATGCTCTTTTCTCTGTTAACAATGTGCCCTTTTCCGGACTACTTGATAGCGGTGCATCTGTCAGCTGTCTTGGCAACAATGCTCACCTGCCTTTTGTTAACAGTGATTTTAAAATTTCGCCACAAACAACACACCTGACGACTGCGGATAATGTTTCCCAGCCGGTCATCGGTACCCTTGCACTGCCAATTAATTGTAACAATAAAATAATTACAATCAATTTTCTAATAGTGCCCTCTATATCCCAGAATTTCATCCTTGGCGTTGACTTCTGGAAGGCTTTTAACGTTGCTCCCCAAGTATTTAATACTCTTGGCGAAACCTCCACTGCTGCTCAAATTAGTGAGATCCGCACAATAATACCTCACGAAAATTTAAGCACGGACCAAGCTCTCCAACTAAAGGAAATGGTCAATAAATTCGAATCAATATCTTTCGAAAAATGTGGATTGGGTTTGACAAATTTGGTAGAACACCACATTAAAACCAATGGCCCACCCATAAAGCAACGTTATTACAACTTAGCCCCCCAAAAGCTTAAACTTTTGGAAAAAGAACTTGATGAAATGTTAAAAATGGGTGTGGTGGTTCCCAGCAGAAGTGCATGGACCAACCCAACTCTTTTGGTTTCTAAAAAAGATGGCTCCGCACGTTTCTGTCTCGACAGTAGACGTTTAAATTCTTGTACGGAAGCTGACGCATACCCCTTACCTTACGTCCACGCGACCTTAGACCAACTGCGCAACGCCAAGTTCATCTCCTCTGTTGACCTAAGCAAAGCTTTTTGGCAAATACCTTTGGACGCAGAATCGTGTGAAAAAACTGCTTTCGTTGTACCTGGTAGGGGAATGTTCCATTTTAAAAGATTACCCTTTGGTCTAAAGAACAGCCCCGCCGAATTACAAAGACTGATGGACAAACTCTTCGGTCCTGAAGTCGATAACAGCCTGTTTTGTTACCTTGACGACCTCATCATCGTCAGCGACACCTTTGAAAAACACCTATTAATGTTGGAAAAGGTTTTTCAACAACTCAAGTTCGCTGGTTTAACCATCAACTTGAAGAAGTCTGAATTCTGTAAGTCCCGTTTACGTTATTTGGGATTCATTGTCGACGAAAAAGGTCTAAGAACAGACCCCGCTAAGGTGGAAGCCATGGCAAATTTTCCCCGGCCCAAAAACGCGAAGGAAGTCAAAGGTTTCCTTGGACTTGCAGGTTACTACAGAAGATTCATCAAAGACTTTTCCACAATTGCAGCCCCCTTAAATAAAATTACCGGCACCCGTAAAGGTGTCAGCAACTTCCGATGGTCTGCTGAAACTGAAGAAGCGTTTACAACTTTAAAAAATGCCCTTCAAAAAGCCCCCGTTCTGAATTGCCCGGATTTTGCACTCTCTTTTACCCTCCACACGGATGCCTCCAACGTAGGAATCGGTGGAGTCCTAACTCAAGAATTCCCAGATGGCGAACACCCTGTAGCGTATTTTTCCCGTACATTAAATAAACACGAGAAAAACTACGGAATTACCGAAAAGGAGTTACTGGCTGTATTGGATTCTGTTCACCATTTCCGCGGTTACATAGACGGTAGCAAATTTACTGTAGTCACAGACCATAGTAGTTTGAAATGGTTGATCTCTTTAAGTAATCCCTCCGGTAGACTCGCTCGTTGGGCCTCCCGTTTGTCTCAATTCAATTTTGATGTTGTACACCGTAAAGGCGCGGACAATATTGTTCCTGACGCTCTTTCAAGAATTGAATTGGCTTCATTAAATGTTGACACAATTGCCCCCCCTCCATCTACAAAAGATGAATGGTACTTGAAAATCTTCGAAGGTTGTAAAAATAATCAACAAAAGTTTCCTAATTTTATCATAAAAGAAGGACAACTATACCGTAATTGCAAGGCACCACTATCCATCCTCGAAGATTACTCTTGGAAACTTGTCGTTCCCCTCGAAGGAAGAGAACAAATAATAATTGACAATCATAGTGCTCCCGACTCTATACACCCAGGAACTTTCAAGACGTATAAAAAGATTTCCTTGAAGTATTACTGGCCTGGTCTTTTCAAACAAATTCGCAATTACATCTCTAAATGTGAAACTTGTAAAGCCTATAAACATAGCACGGCAGCACCTGCCGGCCTAATGGGTAACCCCAAACGTGCCGACAGACCCCTACAGTCATTGTCAATGGACCTCGTCGGACCTTTTCCTCGAAGTTATGCCGGACACATGCACATACTTAGTGTAGTGGATGTTTTCACCAAATTCTGTTGGATCTTCCCTTTAAAAAGAGCCAATGCGTCCGCCATCATCAAACTTCTGGAAAAACACATTTTTATACCTTACGGAACACCCAGAACCGTAATTGTTGATAACGGAAAACAGTTTATTGCCCAAGAATTCAAAGAATTTCTTGCCAAATACGGAATCAAGGACATTTATTATAACACCTTGTACACTCCCCAAAATAACACTGTCGAACGTTACAACCAAACAATCAACACAGCTCTAGCTATTCTAGTTGATAAAGATCAACGCACTTGGTGTAAAAACCTAGATAAAATTCAGGCCGCTATGAACAACACTGTTAACCTGGCCACTGGTTACACACCTTTCTTCTTAAAACACGGTATGGAACAAGTCGTCCATGGTTCTCTACATAGGGACACAAACTTTCCCACGTCATCTGCCACCACAAGCAACCCTACCGCAGACTATGCCCATCGCTTGGAAGAACTGTCGGCCATTTACAGTGAAGTCACTGATGCTTTGCTCCTGGCTCACCAAAAGAGTGCGGACAGATATAACTTACGTAGAAAACATGTCACCTTCAATACAGGAGACATAGTTTGGAGAAAGAACAACACACTTTCCCAAGGAGCCATGTACTTCTCTGCTAAGCTGGCACCACGTTTCGTGAAGGCCAAAGTCCTAAGGAAAATATCAGACCTAGTGTACTCCTTGTCTGACTCATCTGGAAAGCACATTGGTAATTACCACATTAAGGACATTGTAAAGTCTGGAAGTGAGGAGTCAAGTAAAACTGCCCCCACTATCTCAGCAAACGTAAAATGATCCAGTATGCATCACCTTTTTGTAAGCTTACAGAGTCTTACTACGTCAGGCGTGTATTGTGTCAATCACATGCCCATCGTTTCATAAATGAAACAAGTTGTAAATTATTTTGTAAATTAATGCGTACTCTCCTTGAAGTTACTTTCAAATGTTGTTTTTGCACTGTTTTTTCTTACCCTCACGACAAATTTTTTTTTTCTTTTATTTTTTTCACCTGTTCTAAAACTGATCACTTTGGAACGGAGACACTTTTCGAGTTTCAATGTTTGGGAAGTCGCGAGCTCATTTATTGTTTCAACACATACACTACGCAATGTTCATGCCATGTCATACCCTGTCTTGTCATGTAATTTTGTAATTTTTCTCCTATTTTTTTTGTTGCATTTTTGTCGTGTGGAAAGGAACTTTTTCACCTGTTTATTTTGTTCATGTAAAGTAGTTGACAATTGCCCATCGGCGTGTCGTTCTAGAAGTCGGGTTTTGTAAATTCCAAAGTGTTAAATTCCGACCCAGAACCAGTTAACTATTTTTACAATTTTTCCTTTTATCTTGTTCATCATGAGTTGTAAAACCTTCCGAGGTATCTCTAGCATGAAAATCAAACAGTGGTTACTTACATAGTCGCCCCTCGTGTATATAAGTTTTTTTCAATTTTTTCCTCTTAAATTAAAAATTGATGGCGTCCTACCCAAATTCATGCTCTTGTACCCAAATTGGATATCGATACGTCCATTTTGGAACTTGTATTTATAAAACCAATGATTGGTCTTTATAACCCTGTATATAAATCAATTTGGCTCGTTTCAACTAAAGTACGTAAAACCGAATCATCCGGTCTTTGGTTGTTATAACAAAGCCACTGCCTTTTTGTTATTTTGTTTTTTTGCTTGTACGTTACGTATGTCTTATATGACACGTTTCAACCCTACGAGACAGGTTAATAAAACCTTATGGTCATCCTGATTTTGGAATTCACAACTTTTAGGTGTTCATTTAACCAAGTATTTGCAACCCAAATTGCACATAACCTGGTATGTTTGTAACTACACAAAGGGTATGTAAAACCGTAATTGGTCCCTTTTCTTTGGTCTTCCTCACTGCAGGTTGCCACAACAGACAGTATGTAAAACCATTATAGGTCTGTCTTTGTTTTAAATACTTGGTGTAAGTAGAATTATACTCTGCCATCACCCTTGTATTTTGTAACACATGAAGTAGCATCAAATTGTCTATCTTCTCTGTCGTACGCTCTTGGGCTACGGAGTTAGTTAATCTAACGAATCTTTATAAAATGTGTTAAAATCAAGCATCGTTAACGTTTATTGTGTTGTATTTAAACGTAACCCACCGTCATAGGAGAGATCCTTAGAACATCCACCGTCATAGGAGAGATCCTTAGAACATCCACCGTCATAGGAGAGATCCTTAGAACATCCACCGTTATAGGAGGGATCCTTAAAATACCTGCCACGATACGAGAAGTTCGTCATAATCACTTTTGCTCATAGCTAAATGTTATTGAGTTGGTCGTGTGACATATTTGTCATGAGCACCGTTTTGTACAATCTGTTTTGGTCGTGTGTCATTCATTTGTCATGAGTACCACCCTTTCTGTACAATCTATTTTGGTCGTGTGTCATTCATTTGTCATGAGTACCGCTTTTGTATTTTGGTCGTGTGCCATTAATTTGTCATGAGTACCGCTTTTGTATTTTGGTCGTGTGTCATTAATTTGTCATGAGTACCGCTCTTGTATTTTGGTCGTGTGTCATTAATTTGTCATGAGTACCGCTCTTGTATTTTGGTCGTGTGTCATTAATTTGTCATGAGTACCGCTTGTATGTATAATTGTGTACAACCCTTGTACACGAGACGTGGAGACGTTAAAACACTTACCGTGATTCGTGCGAACGACATAATATCGGCCTTGCCATCTTCTTTAAGAGGCATTGTATAAACTCTTGACTTCTGTCTATAATTGAGTTTTATCTTGTATGTACTTACATGTTTTTGTACACTATACGTGGAGACGTTAAAACACTTACCATGAGTCGTGCGAACGAAATAATATCAAACCTTTTGTGTGCGATCTACGAAATGTAGTCCACAACCCTTTGTTGTCATTCAACGCCAATGCCCGTGGACCTCCTGTTTTTTTACTTCTTTGCAAAAAGGAAAGAAGCCCAGGAGTATCTACTATCCCAAAAGGACTAGTTTGTAGCTTCACTGCTAACTATGGGGCATAGTGCTGTGGGAGTTAATCGATTGAGCACAAAACCACCCAACTCGTTGTCTGGGGAACGGATAAGAAAACCCCCAGGTTTGTGAAATTGGAGCAAGGGTCTGTCTTTTCTCACAATCACGCAGGAGTTTTTAAAATGACCCCTAATTTTTTGCCCAATACACGCAAAAGATTAGTCTCTTTGTTAATGTGTATTCAAATTTCTCCTCATCCTTTTAACAATTGTAAAGAGTCAGGAAATCTGCTGGTTGATCATGTTTCATTCTCACATGGAGTTTGAAGTGGAAATTAGTCCAGTCTCTAGCAAGTTTCGTCACTCAACTCCTTTCCTTTTCCTTTCCTTTCTCCTCACCATCATGTTCTCAGGTATAT
Source organism: Limnephilus lunatus (assembly GCA_917563855.2). Taxonomy (NCBI): domain Eukaryota; kingdom Metazoa; phylum Arthropoda; class Insecta; order Trichoptera; family Limnephilidae; genus Limnephilus; species Limnephilus lunatus. The sequence continues at coordinate 22,356,010 of OU830604.1, read as the reverse complement.
GTTATGAAGAGGAAAATCTGTTGTTAACCATAATTCGCCCTCTCTGGGAGTGCGAATCGGTAAACTAACCAATTATCAGCAGGCTTTCTCCCTCACTCTCTGCATATGTCTCACCTTTTGTTCTTTTTCTCAATTTTACGAAACACATTCATGAATGTTGGATATGTACGATATGCACTTGGCGTACCGTCTGTCTCCTTTTGACAACCTTTATTCATGAATTGGTTTCTCTGCTTTTACCGTGACTCATTCACGACTTCTTTGTCTTGTTTTTTGAAATTCTACAAAAAATGTTACCACCTTTATGTTAACATAGGCCATGGAAGGCCGGTTGTTTTTTAACCAAGACATATTGTCACTCGGCAAACGCCAAGTCATCCTGGTAAAGGAAAATGTTCATGTAATCACAATTTAGTTAGAAAACTCTCTCTTCGTCACTCTCTGGGTCGGTGATTAAAACTTCGTTTATTTCATAATCTGGACACATTTTGTTTCTCTCCAAACCTTTTCTTCATTGGTCCCTAGGCAGGTAAACTTCAAGAATTTTGCTCTAATAATAATTTCTCCCGGATTAAAAAGAAGCCCAGGCGGATGTCATCACCAACAGCCAAGCTGAGCTCCACTTCCTGACAGCACGCGCTGTGGTTACTAGGTCCCTCCTGCTGCCATTTTTCTACGCATTTGTTCCTGAAAGCACAGACCATACCACCCATATGTATGTTGTTTTGTCGTGCCACAGCAAGTTGAGTTGTCCCACTATACATTATGACACTCTGAACCACCTTTTGGGCACGCTAGCTCCTAGGTTTGTTCTTACTCTTGCTATCAATGCCAACCATGTCGTCTCTTGCGCTGTCATGCAGTGACGCATATATCGTCATGTGTAAACCATCATTACCTTGACCTCCAGTATTCGCTGAATGCGTACCAATAAGTTATGTTGAGCTACATTATGCTTCAATAACCATTATATACGATCCGTGTTTACCTTAATAACACTTAGGATTCGTACTGGCATGTCTGCAGACACTGGATTCTCCTCTTCAATGACCTCTGTAACCATAGTCGCGGCACAGCAACCACAGTCTCCACTTCGTGAACTTCGACGTTTTCGACGAAACCAAGTGTTTTCTAAGGCCCAAGTGTACTTTTGAGTGTTATCTCAAAGGGGTCTGATTACAGTGATAATGTAATCCTAAGAATCTGTGAAACCACGTCCTCCTCTTCGAAATTCTCCGAAACCAAACAAATCCACGCTTCGCAAACTTAGCTCCCAGACCAATGAAACCTTAGAATCACACAGGCATTTTTGTTCTTGTTTTTTTTTTGTTCTTCGATTGTACAAATATGAATTGTTATTTTTCAATTGCATAACCATGTATTGTTATTTTTCAATTGCATAACCATGTATTGTCATCTTTCAATTGCATAATCTTGTATGTTGTTTCACACCATGTACTTTCACCAAAACTGTTCTTTTCCAAACATTGTATGTACCCCTCACCCATTCCCTACAAACATTGTGACCTAAACTATAACATAAATTGCATGTTCTAGCTAGGCATCTCTCAAGCAACGAATCTCTCAAAAAACCCCAATGGAAGTTTAAGAGGATTTTTTTATCCTACAGCTCCATTGCCACGTCGCTTTTTTTCCGAGCGCGGGGGGAAGTGTTACGATACGCCCTTGAAGCGAATAGTTTCGAGAACGCGAGCAGCTAGCCACAGCTGGCCGCCCCCTCTTCCCCCCATATCCTGTCTGCCTCTCCTTACCGCCCCGCTTGCCCGGCGACTCCGCTGCCCGCTGCGCTCGCCCACAGAAGCAATCTGAGCGCCTTTAAGAACGCACGCTAGCGGCTTACTCGTAGCCGGCGGACCCAATTCATTTGGGGCCGCGATGTATTATTGAAGTACCTTTGTGTATAATTGGCCTTTTGCCGCACCATAGTTCGGTCTATTTAGACTATGAAAGTGCCTGATGAAGCTGCCACATGAGACGAGGTTCCTGCCTACCTACATGTAAGCTGTATCTTGATTTCCTCTTTAAATGTTGTCCGTAAATCAGTGAAATGTAGGGCCCCCGTGGAAATCACGACTCGGAGAGTTTCGTTTTGAGAGACAGTCAGGGAGAGTTAAACACTTTAGCTAGGTTTGTGTAATTTGCATTTCTTGTAATTGAATTGTACTGTAGAAACCTATGTATGTGTTTGAGTTTACAATACATGTCTAAATGATTTAACATTGTTATTATTCTGCTACGGCGGGAGGATTGTTGGCCAGTGAGGATCCCGTGGGTCACCGGAGGATGGAGAGAAGTTCCCTAGCCTTGAGCTGCCCACCCCCCTGAATAGAGAGTACCCTTGTCCCGCTGAGAGCTAGCCAGGGACGTGTTGGTGTGCTGATGTTGGTTTAGAAGCCGACATCGGGGTACCCTAACAATATTTCCCAGTACTCCTTACCACCATGCCAGTTGACGCTTTGTTTCTCCAGATTTATTATTATAACCCATTATTCACATAATTATCTTTCGGTTTTTTTCCATTACTTGTGTACTTATGATTATGTATTTTATAGCTGTCTATGTGTTTGTTACATTTGTATCATGCTGTCTTCCTCTACATTTTGTTATATATAAGCACACATTAGCTATGTATTTATTGTTCAGTATTAATTTGTACCCTGAAGATGTTTGAGTAAAGCGAAACCGGTCGGTTCATAAATTAATAAATCTCGTGGTTTTAAACAAAAAAGTATTTTATTTTATTAAGATTTTTCGTTTATTTTGTTTTTATAGTTTTTTTATCCTTGAAAGAAAACGGAGAAAAGTAACACACCTATATTGTAAAAGATTTGAATAACCCACATATATTTTTATTTAATGTATTAAATGTCTAACTTGCCACCTGTAACTGTGCAAGAAGAAGAGGACTGAATTCAATATATTAGATCGCTTGAATGGTGGCAAGATAAATGCATGGGATGCATTGCCACTGAGGAAAACAAATGTGACGTGTGCGCTTATTTAGCATAGCATGTGAATAGTAGTGCGTAGTCTTGCAACATATTATTAAATTACTCCATCTTTCCTATGCTATTATATACCTAGGACTGTCGACGTGCCTATCCCACGATATTCATTATTTTCAGTCGCTACGTGAAGATACATCGATATTGGTATCGTATCTTTGTGAAGATCGGAAAGAAGAGTTATCAACCGTGCTTAAACAGTCAAAGAAAAATTAAACATTTATAAACAAAGTTCACAATTATCCGTTGACAAACTGATATCAATTAGTTTAATGGGACTTATGTAATTAAAAAATGTAAATAAATAATAACGGAATTAACCAATACTGAAAATAAAAAAATGCACTTAATAAATAATTAACAACCTCATTATATGACTCACAGTTATGTAATAAGACTTATTATAAAAAATATTTGGTTATTAATTAACCACAATAATAATAATAATAACCTAAGTTATAATTGTTTTATAACGAGTCCGATACAAATTTCAAGCAAAAAATGAAATAATAACAATAATATAACCTGTTAACCTCAACACAGGCGTGTCCTAGTGAGGTTACAAATTGTATTCTAAACATTTCACCTGCTGTGTAAAGAAACAATAAATAAATAAATATATGCCTTAAAGAATAATAACAATAATAGGTTATGTATTATAATAAAATTACAAATTCATATTAAAAATAAATTACAAATTCAAAATTAAAACACAAATTCAATATTAAATTACAAATTCAACAACATATTAAAATTATACTAATCATAGCGCAATAGTAAAAAGAACAAACATTCGATCAATGCTTCAACACTTCCGATCGCGGCGTCTGACGCGACTCCCGCGTCTACACCGCTCGAGAAGCAGTAGAGCCGTCCGATTCGAGTCGCCTCGCTGGAGTCGCTACAGCCGCCTGGCTACGGACTCTCGATTGGAAAGGGTTCTATTCATTTACATAAAGAGTCCCGTTCACGCAGAGTTTACAGCCGCGCGGCTACGGCGCTTACAGCGTCGCACGGGGACGGCGGCGCCAAGAATGAACAATTACCTTTTTTAAAGCTGTTTAATCACTCTTATTGTTATAAATCCATGACGTGGCTCTTTTAAATTCCTAAATGGGCTCCGTACCAGTCAATTATAACAATCTTCGCTTTAACATTTATGTAAGAAGGGTCTGCGCCTGACTGAACAAAATCCACAACGCTTTTGCGGATGGAAATCCGATTTTAATTATTTACTCTATCTCTTACTGAATCGAGCCCTTGCATGCAAAATAGAAACAAAACGACTAAGTATCGTGTTTGCTCGGGTTAAATGTTTACTCCGGCTAAAATCGAAGCCACGGCCTATCACGTTTTTATTCGTTTTAATTAAATGCGTAGATACAAAAAAGCGCCTGATATTTCACGATTTTTTTCTTTTACATAGCGCACGTGAAGGAACGTCGGCATTCGAGCCTTATCTTCGGTATCTCTCGCAGGCAGAAAAAAAATGTTGTTTAATTTTTTTCGGTTATTGCGAGAAATAAACACATTTTATGTTTTGCATAATATATGCGGCTGCCTCAATGCGAGTTGATACGCAGATATGATCAAAGCTACGTGTGGGTAAACGTAAACCGTTGGTAGTTCCATTTTAACATCAACCTCTTTCTCGTATTCAACGTGCGTATCACCAAGAAATTTGACAACGGAGCTCTCTGTAGTTGGATCATGGATAGGCGAATTAAAATGACAATAAAAACACTTGCATCTGTTATAGACCACTTTTTTTATTTTATTTTATAATAAAAGTGGTCTATAATAAATTGATGTGTTTTTATTGTAAATTATGGCGAGCCAAAAAGATAATGTTTTTTACAAATATAGAATTATAAAATGAATTCGAGGGTTTCTAACTCTGAAAAGATATAATCGCAATTCCAAAAAGTGTTACATTGACTATTTTATTACTTTGTGAAAAAACATTTTTTATACTAAAATTAAAACTTTTTTGTTAACATAAACATAAACATTTTTTCATGGACTTGGTTCCTATTTTCCTTCCTGTTGTCACACGTAAGGAAGTTCAATTGTTGTGGCCACTTCAAATAATCACCACCATCTCTGGTTTAACTAGTCCAATGAGAATTTGGTTCACTATTGCATTGAACAAATTACATTTTATTGCAAATCTTTCGTTCAATAATCTCAAAAATAATATTTTTGACTTAATCCTATAATATTCCCAGTTGTCGCTTTCTTTTCTTTTGCCTGTTTATTTTAAAGTGGTTTGAAGATTGGATATTGATTACACAAAAATAAAAATGTTTATTTTTTTGGACCCGCCAAATAATAAATTTCAGTGAAGCATTTTAGTTTTATCCGAATTTGAAATCACTAACGGGGTTAAAGAAGTTTCACTTCAAAAACCGATGAAGATTTGGCTTTGGAGTTTAACGCTCTGCCAGAATCCTTCGAATATTGTCCAACTGCTGTTTTTCTACTGCTAAACTCTGTCTATGCTCCCACTCTTGCTTTATTCACATGCACGCATCGTCTCACACATCCTATTCTGTTATTTTTATTCCTGAGATAATCCAACTCAAGTATTTAATACACTTGATCGTGCTCTTCTTCTATTGATATTAGTGTCGTTTTTATATTTTTAATTATTAAAAAGTATCTATTTATACACCAATCTATATACCTACTTCTTCAAAATGCTTGGCATTCTTCAGATTTACATTTTTTGGTTGGCGAACGGTGCGCGGTACCACGAGTATTTATTGGATAAACCCCACCTCTTCTCTTGTTGACTTAGTAGGAGTGCTCGGGTTCATTGGGTGAGGTTTGCCTGTGCTTTGACGGTTTGCCCGCCTACTGTGTAGCGGGCGGGATCGATTAATTGAGGGGGACTTTTTGACCTTTCCGGACTCTCTCCACCATCGCCATGGACCGCAGTGAGAGGGATGGATTCATACGTCCGTCATTCCTGGATAGATTGAAACCCAGATTCCTACCCACCTTACCTTTTTCCTTCCCATAACTTCCTCTCCTTCCTTTCTGAGGGATTTTTCTCAGTTCCCCTGTGAGGAGCTAATGTAAAAAAAATATATAATTATAATTGTTATTATTGTTTTATATATAATTATAAATCTTGTTTTTTATCAAAGAATTTGAAAAATTCAGGCCCTTAAACATGAAAGTAATTAACATTGCCTACCTACATAAAAGAAGTGGTTATGAACTTAAAAGGAAGAATTGGTAATAAATTGATAGAATTGGTACTTAATTTATCTTTAATAAACATTTTTAACCAATTACAATTAAAAAGAGGAGATGTCCCTCTCCCTCATCTACCCCCATCCCACGCTCGCCTATTTAGAATAAAAAAACAGACCAAATAAAGAAAAATCGTAAGTATTCACCATCTTCCCACCGACCGATAACGCTGATAAAAAACATTTTGTGAATATTTTTTTGCCTTTTGGGACTGAAAGGTGAGATAATTAATAATGAGATTAAAACCCGTGAATACCCTTTTTCGCTTGTCTACGATTGGAACGCTTTCACCTTTTAACCTTCAGATAAGTAGGTACGTACTAATTTGAAAGAGAGTACGAACCAAAGTTAAAATTCAAGTTCTGTGAATGTTCTACTTAATTTTATTTACTATTTCATCGTGGGCCAGTTTTACGGTACTTGAATTATAACAGAACTTAAATAGAACTCGAATATTTACTTGATTAATTTTTCAAATTCTGCGAAAAACCTGTCCATGGTTTTTACTTCAAACACAATAATATATATTTTTTTACAAGTAAAACTTCTTAATGCACGCTTGACTTGAGGAATAAGCTGGTGAATGCGTGACGATAGTGTTACGAAAAGTGTGATGTGAAGTTGAGAGGGAGATATAAGGTAGTGAAGATAGAAAGAGAGAGAATTACGTTTCGTATATTACTGTAGGGGCAAGAGAGAAAGGTGCGAGCACGCATATTCTTTCTTTCTCTCTTTCTTTCATGCCCCGTTACGTTTCGTATATCTAAGACAAAGTGCAGGCCTATTGTCTGTATTACACGGTAGGAGCAAGAGAGAGCAGTGCACGCGCACATTTTCTTTCTCTCTTATTTTATAAGCTAGTGAAGTTTTACTTCAGTCGTGTGGTCAAAAGCACACTCGTTTATTTATATGTCTTTCCAGTGTAACGTCTGATACCACATTACTTTTATATAATAATTACTTAAATATATATATTTTTTGTTCCTTTTTACCTTTAATGTGGCATCTTGTTATTATTACTGATTTATTATAAAATAATTGATTTCGTCACGCTCATAGAAAACTTTACACATATTACAAAATGTATGTCGTGACCATAGCAAGCTCGTGTGACCGCTGAATAAAAATGTTGCTATATATCTCGATAACAAACGTAATATTGCATATTATATTATATTTGGATCGAAAAGAAGAGGAATATTTTGTTATCTTACTAATATTATAAATGCGAATGTTTGTATGGATGGATGTATTACTAATATTATAAATGCGAATGTTTGTACGGATGGATGTTTGTTACTCTTTCGCGCGAAAAATTCCAAATGGAATTTAAAAATTCTTTCAATTTATATATTTTTTGTATTTTTACAGTGAATACCGCACAAGAATCTCAACTGCTCCCGTCTGGAGCCAGTGAGACTATATGTCATCCCCAATTGGGGTATGTTGTGAGGCTGAAAGGGAGTGGGGAGGGGAAGGAGGTGGGGGAGAGGAAGGTTGGGAATTACCTGGCTATTCAGATCTGGTCACCAAACACGGTTAAAGCCATTTTCAAGCAACGTTCCAATTCTGAATGGTGGTCTTACACCAGGGCGATTCTGATAGTATCTTCCACTCTGGAACGTGCCGCAAATATACTATATATTATTTTAAATGAATCACTAATCGAAAGCTACATTATTTGCGAGTAATAAAGGCTATATATATTGGTAAGCTCTAGCGTTATGAATAAACTGTGGCGTTATGAAATAATTTATTATACGTTTATTGGCAAAGCGTGTTGCTAAGTAAATGTTTGAAGTGGGCTGTCATTTTGTTAATTGTTTAGGTTACTATGGAGATTTCTTTGATAGCCAAATTTCAAATATGAGTATTCTAATATGAATATTTAGTGTACAAATATAAAATAGGTACTAATCTACATTTCAGTGGAGTGGGGGGGAGGGTTGGGAGGAGAGGAACCTGGGAGGGGGAGGGGAACTCGGGAGGGGGTTCGCGGGATGTGGGGAAGAGGACGCGGGAGACAAAGGGGAGGCGGAAGAGGGACGGGATGAATTGGAAAGGACACGTAGGGAGAAACAATTTCTTTATTAAATGGCATAGCAACGCATGCCAGATAGCAGCTATTATTATATACATTGAAATAACCTACAGTAATACGCAGCAAATAGAAAGATTACAATTATTATTATAAGAAATAATTATAGCCTGAAACATTCATTCAAACGGGACTCGAACCCGCGTCCTTCTGATATCCGGTCAAATGCTCTACCATTAAGCTATGTCGGCTTTGACTAAGCTTTTGACTAGATTTTGGCTAAGCCGACGTAGCTCGATGGTAGAGCATTTGACCGGATATCATAAGGACGCGGGTTCGAGTCCCGTCGGCGCTGCAGAATGTATCTTTTCTCGGGAGATTTTTTCAATGTCGATAAGTGTTTCGGTCTAATAATTATTGCTTATAATAATTGTTACCCTTTGTGTTATGTATAAAAATCTTGTCTAAAACATTAGTTTATCAATTAAAATATCAATAAATATAAAGATCCTTCCTTGGAATGTGGAAATATTTTATCTTACCCGGTTAGGTACTCAATACGAATAAAATAAATTTTAAAGTTCGGTACAACGTGTGAACTATGGTTCCATTGTTTTTAAAATAAACATTATTTATTCTAGGTATAATTGAATTCTTCCAATGTAGGTAGCAAATGTTAGTATCGTCATTTATTATTAATTGCATTTCTTGACATATTCCAGTACCTAATTTAATAAGTAGGTATATTGGTTATTTATTGAGGTTTAATTTATTTATACTACTATAGCCGTATGCTCAAGTTCCAAACACGTTGCAAATTCCATTAGTTATCAGTTTCATTGTCTATTATGTAATCTCTGTACAAACAATTAAGAGTGCTTTTATGATACGGGTTTACTACATAATGCATTGCTTTTAATCAGCAATGAGCTGAGATGTTTTAGATGCTAATTCGATGAATATTTGGGAATTTGATCGACAAAACTTTTGGAGACATCTGAGAACAATATTTTTATAACCGTAACGGGTACTTATTCGAGTCAACAAAGAATATTTTCGATTTCTGTATGTAGTCTGTTGTATACAGGTGTATATCTATGGAAAATGGACTTACTTTTAACGTGAAAAACATTCCTAAAATAGTCAACGAAGTTCGATCCGAACTTAGAACATAGATCCTATGGTCAAAATAGATAAAACATTTCAATAGTGTCGTTTTAAAATAATTGGCTGGCCATGGAAATGTTTTAAATAATTACAATAAATGTTTTACGAATGGTAGGAAAATATGGTCCTATTTTGGACCGCTATCAATCGCAGAAAAATAAAAGTAGTCCATTTTTCGACTATAATCGCGGCAGTGGTTTTAAAGTCAACTATTTTAGGAAAAAACACTTTTACCGAGATGTGCTTTAAAATATTGAGAAGTATTATTTGTTTTTGCTGTATACACGCAATATGAATATTAATTAATAATTTTGTCCGTGTACAAGCACAATAGGCCACTTGCATCACATTTTATAAAAAAAAATGAGGTTAAGGCAAATATTCTAAGACATTCTGTATTTTTTATTATTTTTTAATCTCATTTTTGAAACCCCAACGATTTTTTTAAAATTTCAATCCGAAAAATGACACCATTTTTCATAAACCGGAAAGACGGGACATAATTTTATGGGTGCGAAAAAACGATAATTACATTGCCGAAAATCATTTTAAAAAAAGAACGTTTTCCATACGAATTAGCAATAAATTGTACGGGGTTCTCTTCGTAACATCTGTTAAAGCTCCGCCATCTTTATCAACAAATCAAACCAAAGGATAAGTTCGCATAGAACAAACAATAAATCTAGTGAACATTAAACGCAAATTCAAAAATTCGCCGGAAATCAAAGTGTTGCCATATAAAAAAAAAATTAATCAGTGTGGAATTTTACAAAATTAAGGGAACATAATCGGAGACGGGACATTTTCATGCAGTGACGTCATGAGCCCAAATAATGGATTTATTTATTTAAAAATAAATAAAAAACTATACATTTCTTAAATTTTTTTTTAACATTTTAATAATATTAGTAAAAAAATCTATCCACACGATAGGCATACAAATACTCGTTCAAAATTGGAAATATTACAAGTCTCAAATAGAGAGTCTGTAGAGAACGATTCTAATACAGTTTCTTTATTATCAATTTAATGCGACGTGGATATTTGACTCATTGAACGAAAAAAACACACATTTTGTGACGCATGGAAATATTTTTTTACTTTTATGAATTATTTTTTTTATATAAACTAATTCAACGCCATGATTAAATTGATTATATAAATACAATTCAACGAAAATTTAAAAAAAAGTGTACGCAAGGGATGAAGAAATATATTACGAGTATGATATAAAAAGCAAAAAAATCATTTTGTTAACTGTATTGTGAGTAAGTCCTGCGTGAAATCTGGTTCCGTGATTTGCTTTGAATTTAAATGATGTTGCAAAATTGGAACTGTTTTTTAAAACATTTCAGGAAAGCGATGAAGTAGGTTCTGGCCTATACCATAATATTTTTAAAATTGGAACTGATTTGCTAATATTTATTTATTATTTTTAAACTGTGAAATTCGTGGATGAATTAGAATTAGGGTATGTAAACATTTAAAACTTCAAGCATCTCTAGGCTAGTGTTTTCATACCTGTTTTAAGATGCCCGTTGTACGGCGAAATCAGTCCGGTAAAAAACACATTAATGGATAAATGTCAGACTATATATTTTCAAAAATTGACAAAATTTGTGAAAACATAATTTTTTATCATCATTATAATTTCATAAATAGGTAGATAGCTATTATCTTTTAAGAACATATATTTTTTATGATGTGTTTGAAAACGATTTCTTTTAATTACATAATCAGAATAATTCAGCTCCGTTATTGCAGCATGGAGGATTTTAAGTCTCTGTATTTATCAAAGGTATGTCGGGCGGCTAATAAGTGGGGGCCACGTTCGACAATTAGCTTTGTCGTTTACCCAGCCCGTGAACTACTGTCCCTAACCCTTGTTTGAACAGATCTTCACGTTTGCCCTATATAAAATGATGGACAATTATTACCACAATTGACCACAGAACTATATGTTCCTCAGGAATGAATTATTGTCCATGTTTTAATAAAACAGTAACTATAGCTATTTTATTTTATTCATTATTTTATCGTTCTTTGCCTGTCTTACTGGGAAATGTGTAAATACGGATGTGGGAGGTATATCTATATATATAAACATAAGTTGACTATTTATAATATCGTATATCCTACAAAAAAGGGCCGTAAGTGAAAAAAATTGTTTTATGAAATTTTATTTTCATTTCTGAATAGAAAAACGATTGTGATTATCTATGCCCCATGTAAACCACATTTAAATTAAATCACTTCAATTCCACAAATATCGCTAGTCTTTCTTTTCGACGGGACCGCTTGTTTTATCAATTTTTTATGACTTACGACCCTTTTTTATGGAATTTTAGATGTGAGTATCTAATGTAGTTAAATGCCACAATTCATATTTTCTTTGAGGTTATCTGGGCCAATGTTTTTATCAAAGTTTGCCCAGGGTTTGAAAGGGAAGTTTGAGTTATGTATTTCTGTGATAAAGATGCATATCATTTTAATTTATTAGAAGCTCTACAAAGTTACTTCCATTTCCCGTGTGAATATGATGACACTTCGTCACCTTAGTTCGTATTTGTCCAACAAACCATTTGAAAATTTTACAGGAGGAGAAGGTTTTCTTTCTTTATTTTAATGAAACATTATGATAGGTGTTTAAGATAAAGCTATTTTCGTAAAGGTAAAGGTTTCATTACCTTAAATGATTCGTAGTTAAGTGATTAACTATAATTTTTTATACTTTATTTTTAATTTTGAAGTAGAAATTGAACAAAAACTAAAATGGTCTGTTGGATAAGTAAGAACTGAGGGAGACGACTTTCCTCTGTGGGAAATAAATCAGTAAAAGCAGTTGAAGTCAGTCAACATTTTCACTATAGTGATATAATATTCGATATAACGAGAAGAAAAAACCAGTAACAATGCATTCATCAAAGATAAGCTTAGAAATGTCTCACATTAAAATTGGCTCCTTTCGATGCATACGAATTTACTATCTAAAAGAACCTTTTTTACTCCAATTTTTGCTTATGATCAAATAAAATAATTTTATTTTCATATGAAACATATAACTATTACTTTTTCCTACATTTAGTGCGACTCTGCCCAAACAAAATCCAATAAGTCTCTAGTAGGTATGTAAATAGTTCAAATTGGAAGCCTTGATGGAACTCCAGTGAGACCCACATTCATCATTTAGAATTAAAACGTTGCTTGAATAGCCAGGTACTTCCCCACTTTCCTCTTTTACGTCTCCTTCCCCTCCACATAAAAAAATTAGGTATCAAAGTTTAAAAAAAAAGTATTCATAGAATTGTTTTAATTTTTTTTCAGGAGGAATGGGATAGTTTCAGTTTGGTGTAAAGGGTTATGCATTAGAACAATGCGTAAAGGCGTTAGACCATCGACGCTACCCCCATCGGGCCGGAGGAAAAGCTTCCTCTGCGGCGTCCTGTATGTCGTCAATTACTTCATCGTCCTCAACGCGGTCACTGCGGGCGGACGCTCATCGTTCGGTGAGTCCTTCTTGCCTTCCTTTCGATATTTGCCTTGCGACCTTCATGAATTACAAATGTACTATGTGTACAAATTTCCTAGTTCCAAACAAATGTCATATCTCTGTTCCATGAAAAACAGATCATTGATCAGAAAAGTGATGAAAAGTTTTAAAAAAGTACTCAACCTAACCTAATCTAATACTGTTTCTAATCATTTTTTGTTTGGTCATATTTCTTGTAATACAATATGTACAACTAGTTAATGGGTGTACCACTGATAGCTAGGCTGTATCATAAAAAATTACAGAAAGTGAGGTTACAACGTAGTTCTCAGTGGTCTACCGTAACTTCCATTTTCTTATGGGACTCGTTAACTTATCAGAGTTAACGATTTCTGCCAGAAAATGGAAAATATATTTTTTTATTAATTTTTATTTCAGCTCTGTCATTTTTAAAAATATTATTTGATGATTGTGTTGAGCGATTTGCTGTCGTTGCGATGGCTTATGAAAATTTCAGTTGCTACTTGCCGAGTTGCTGTTATTGCTGTGTTGCAGTAAAAGACAGGTCAGTTAAGTCGGGTAAGTAATAAAAATAAACTCAGAACTTGAGGAATGCTGAAATTGAAATTGTTCTAAATGAACGTCTTTTTTAATTTTCAAAACAATCGATCCTAGGAGTAGCGGAATCCATAAACATAAATCGATTTTTACTAGATTTTGCTCGCCCGTGAAACTGGTCGTGCTAAAACTAATTTGGTTACTTAATGAAAAAGATTTCCTGCCAATTTACATCTTAACACTAGAAAGACCGAAGCCTTCATTTTGACGGCTGGCCGAAGTAATGTGACGATATAATGCTTAATAATTATTGTATTGGTGTGATTTTTTTTCACATTTCATGATTTATGATTTTACAACTATGGTAAAAAAAACAGGTACGGGTCTTATTTAATTTTTGAGATATATTGACTTATACCTACAAAGACCGCCGCCGTCAATGTGACGGTTTGGGCCATAATGCTGAGTTTGTTTACAACCTTCCTTACCCAAGTTTACAACACGCCCATTCCTCCTCGTTTATGATAGTACCACGATAGTACTAATATGTATGTCTCTTTCTTTCGCTATCGCGTATCATATAATTTGTAAAAATACCACAAAAAATATATCTCTGGCTCAAATTTATTTTATGGCTCGTCGGAGAACTAAAGACAGGGTATGCATACATATACCAGAGTTGGTCCAGCTGGGTTAGCTCCTGAAGAACTGGCAGAATCTTGGATAACCAATACCTACGCCATAGGCCCCCCTAAGAGGTTCGCTAAGTTTGGTGACTTAGCAGGGGTGCCCAGGTTCATTCCAGGTATTTTTTTACATTAGCTAACAGGAGGCCCTGAGAAAAATAATTCCCCTCAGGGCCTATGTATGTCGTTTTGGGGATGATGTATAGAGAGTATTTTTAGGAAATGAAGGAGAGGAAGTTCCGGGAAGGAAAAGGATATTAGGGGTGGGTAGGTATATGGGGGTCAGTGTGTCCAGGAGTAACGGACGTATGAATCCATCCATCCGTGATGTTCCCAAAGAGCACGGCTGGAGAAGTCAAAGGGACTCCCTCAACCAATCTTTTCCGATCCGGCCTGCCATTCAGCTGATGTGCAGGCGCATATTTATTTAACAGCGCCCTTGAGGTGATTTTTTCACAAAAATCGCGCTATATAAATTAGCCAAATATTATTATTATCTGCCCCCAAGACCCGGACAAACCTCATCCCATAAACCCGGGCACCCCTACTAAGTCACAAAAAGTAGCGAACCAATTTTGGTGACATATGGCATAGTTGTTGATTATCCAATAAATGGTTCCCGGGGCGGCAGTACCCGTATCCGCCTCCCAAATTAGGAATTTGTTCGGGGAAGGTGTGTTCGGATCTTGGTGGGGGATGCGTCTACCAAACGACTGCGTGGCAGGCTAAATCGGGAGTGACTGGTTGAGAGAGATCGTTTGACCTCGCCAGCAGGACTCTCAGAACATTGCCTTGCATCGCAGTGATAGGAATAGATTCTTACGTATGTCACCACACTGATCCACAGATTTCTACCCACCCCTCACAAATCATTTAATTCCCATAACTTATTCTTCTTCCTTTCTCTTTAGGTACCCTCCACACAGCATCCCCAAAGGTGACAATGCCACGAGGGGAATAATTTTCCTTAGGGTTTTTTTGTGGATCTAATGTAAACGAAAAAAGAAAAGAAACCGGGCCCTATGCCATCTTTGGGGATGCTGTGTGGAGGGTGTTTTTAGGGAAAGGAAGTTCTGGGAAGGAAGAAGGTGTGAGGGGTGAATAGGAAAAAATGGTAAATTTATCCAGGAGTAACGGATGAATGAAGAAGGTGTGAGGGATGAAAAAAAGAAATTGGTAAATGTATTTAGGAGTGTTAGACGAATGAATCGATCTCTCCCACAGCGGTGTAAGGCGACGGTTCGAGAGAGGTCCTGCTGGAGAGGTCTAGATGAGGTCTCCCTCAACAAGTGTCTCCCGACCCGGTCGGCTACGCAGTAGGTGGGCAAACGTATTCGCCACCTAGATCAGACAAACCCCACCTAATGAACCCGGGCACCCCTGCTAAGTCACCAAAAATAGCGCGAACCGCTTGGAGTGTCCTATGGCAGAGGTGTTGGTTATCCAATAAATGGTTCCCGGGGCGGCGGTACCCACATTCGCCTACCAATTGGCAAAAAGTGATCAGCCGTCAAAATGACGGTCGTGGTCTTTATAGGTATAGAGAAGTACCCGGTCTTTCTAGTGTTAATTAAAACTCAATAAGCAGTAGATGTCTACATATTTCAATCCCGAAACATTAGATGTTCTCAAAAGTACTTAGACTTATAAACTTCAAATGGAGTACGGAGCTTCATTCTATTATTAAAGACCTGGTTACTTTGAAAGGTGAAAAAAAAGAAGTGAAATAATTAAAATGCTTTGATGGACTTCAGAAGCGTTCAATTATAAAGTCAAGACCTCAACTTTACTTTAAAGACGTTGTAAATGAAATTACTGTCAAATATAAGCAATAAAATTATTAGAATAATTTAATGCCAACCGGAAAAGCCAGATACGAATTTTAACCAAATTATATCTTATTATTAATACATAACTTTATATTAGAATAAGTTAGCAATAATAATCTAAACGAATATATGAAAGAGAACAAGACACAGAAAAACAGAAAAAAGACAATGGTCGCAACTGGGACTCGAACCCAGACCTCTCCGTCTAACCGGGACGAGCGCGTTAACCAATTTCGCTATTGCCACCTTTTGTCAAACCGTCATATTTGTCAATCTCATATTTTCAAATTTTGGAATTAACATTCTTATCAACTAATTATTTTTCTCCATATAACGGGCAACTACCCTTTTCATTGGAAACAATCATTCTAAGAATTGGTTTGACAGATGGTGGCAATAGTGAAATTGGTTAACGCGCTCGTCCCGGTTAGACGGAGAGGTCTGGGTTCGAGTCCCAGTTGCGACTATTGTCTTTTTTTTTCTGTGTCTTGTTCTCTTTCATATTTTCGTTTAGATTATTATTGTTAACTTATTCTTATATGATATATTTTACTGATGGGAATAACCTTCAAAAAAGTAATAAAAAGAAAGTTTTTCTTATAAAAATCGAATATTCATTTAGACTTTTATAAAAAGTCTGTTGTTCCACATAAATGAATTCGGATATATCTATCCGAGACGCTATTCAGGGTACAAACCAATTATTAGAATGATTGTTTCCAATGAAAAGGGAAGTTGCCCGTAATATGGAGAAAAATAATTAGTTGATAATAATGTTAATTCTAAAATTTTAAAATATGAGATTGACAAATATGACGGTTTGACAGAAGGTGGCAATAGCGAAATTGGTTAACGCGCTCGTCCCGGTTAGACGGAGAGGTCTGGGTTCGATTCCAGTTGCGACTATTGTTTTTTTTTTGTTTTTCTGTGTCTTGTTCTCTTTCATATTTTCATTTAGATTTTTATTGTTAACTTATTCTAATATGATATATTTCACTGATGAGAAAAACCTTCAAAAAAGTAATAAAAAGAAAGTTTTTCTTATAAAAATTGAACATAACTTTATTTTTATATATACCTAAATATTCTTTAATATTCATCTTCTCCATAAATCGTCTGGCATAGTACTAAATATACCACAAACTTAATTTCTTAGTGGTTCTCACTGAACCAAGAGGGAAATTACATTAAGTTTTTCAACCAATCTCGTCTACGGTGTACCTCTGTTTTTATTTCCCAACGAAGGACCTCCTACCATGATCCTAGAATTCCAAAAGTGGTCTCTATTCATAATATGAACAGACCACTTTTTGAAATCTTTAGAGGCAAGATTTATTCATTTTAATTGATGACTATATTATAGTAATCAATTAAAATTAATTAAACCATAATTTAAAATGAATAAAAATATTTCGATGAATAAATTCCCGCTCTCAGCTGCAATATTCATAAATCTCCTAACCTAACCTTAGTGTTGGATTTTACGTTTAGAGTATCGCTCTGGTTAAATATGACCGTTTTTTATAGAGACTTTGCATTTGCTGTGTTTCGTGACCAGATCAGGGTAGTCAGATACATGCCAACTAACTTATTTTCCATTTCCTTTGCCACATTCCTGCCGATAATCCCGGTGGCTCCGGTCACTTGGAACTCTAGTGTAATAATGCCATTAAAAAATGAATAAAGTAAGATTTTACCAACTTGTCTGGGTACACGTAATTGTGCACAGGAAGTTATAAATAAAGCTCGGAATGTTTTGAAATTCCTTTCAAAATACGGAATGCAGGTCGTTTGAACTTCCAGACTTGTCACGCTATATGGCAACATTCCATTTCTATAAGCAGCACGCGTATTCGTATATTATAGCTAATCCATGACAGTTTATCAAAGATAATTAGGAAAAAATCCCAGTATCACGAATGATAACAGCCATTCCAAAGTTGTTTTAAAAATATCAGGGGTAACCAACCGAGCTTCTTAAAAAACATATTTCAATCTAATGAGTCTTTATAATATCTAACGGACCTTTTTCACAGGAGTTTTATTTCAAACATTATAAAAGTTTCAGTATCAGAAATAAAATTTGTGAGGGTTTTCAACGAATTTATTTCATACCAGCGCCGATCCGCTGTCAATCACGGGGTATAACAATTGTAGGATTTGTGAAGCTTATTTATGTTATTTTTGAAGTGAAACTTTTATAGCACCGCTATAATTTGGATTTCGGATGAAACGATTACTGCACCTGCGACGCACCAACTGCGCTCACTAACCGCTTTGATTATGATGTCACTTTTAAAGGCTCCTATTGGTTGAGATGTGAAACGGAAGTTACGCTTGTCTGCGCTCATCGGTCGCTTTGATTATGACCTCACTTTTCAAGTATTGGTTGAGATTGTTTTAGTAAAGTTTCGCTTCTGTCGCTTGTAAACTGCACTCGATTTTTGTGTAAATATCGCACAAGAGTCCCAACAGCTCTCAATCGCCAGGAGCCATATACCTAAATGTAAGACTGAAGAGGAAGGAGGGGAAGTATCTGGCATTTTGTGGTCTTAGAGCAGGGCAATAGTGAGACAATCTTCCATTCTGGAACGTGCCGCCATTGTACTTTATATTATTTTAAATGATTAAAATATGAAAACCCAAATCAATAAAACATTTTATACTTGTGCACGCCGGGATTGAGAGCCTTGCTCCTCGACCACGGGGGAGACTTTATTAATTCATTAAATAAATACACATATCGATTTAAGTTAAAATATTATTGCAATTTAAAACGAAGATGCTATCACATTTATTTTGCTTTATTTGAATCTAAAAATCTATTAATAATTTATTAATTGTTGACGTTTTTATGGTTCCTGGCAGAACATTATTTTTTTTATTTATTTATATAGAAACAAACAGCACATTGATTACAGTGGTGAGAAAATATACAGATGTTAAGGAATATTTCATGGTACCTATGATTTGTTTCCTTGTAGTGTCTTATTTATGGTATATATTATTATCTACATATATTTAGTAATAACCGGGTGATATGCTTAGTGGGTAGGTGTGTGTGTACATGTGTGAGTATATTTGTAGATGTTAGAAATAGTGATGTGTGAAGGGATATAGATGAGCATTGAACTGTTTATATTATTGACATGAAGCTCTTTTTAAATTTGGGCAGTGAATCGGAGAAAATGCTGATGTTAAAGTTTAGGCAAATATTAATGAACGTATGATGAGCACGCTTAATTTGACGAATTAGTTGTTGCATTTGTTTGGTAATTAAGTTTTTGGAATAGTTCTGTATGGCTTGGACGCCTCAAGGGCATGTTAAAATTAATAAGGGAAAAAAGTTCGGTACAGTCGATGTTATTATTTAAAATTCTGTCTGTAAATGTTAAATCAGCTATTGCTCGCCTTCATAATGCTTCATCCTCATGGGCTTTGTCCTTATTTAGCAGTCTGATTTAATTTAAAAAATATATATTATTTCTTCTTTTATTGCTTGTCTGATATATAAATACGTAGTACCAATTTTGAAAATGAAAAATTATTAAACTTCAATAATGTTACTTATCACGCAGGAATAGTTTACATAACTTGGTTATTATGCACCAACTGCCCAAATGAGTAGGTATGCTTTTTTATATAACGCATGTCGCCCAGGAATCGATTGGGTTCGCAACTAGGAGTAAAGTTTTTATTTTATTTTTAATAAATATTTCAATCAGTAATATTATACTTCGGTATGCACTACCTGGTTCCAGTTTAATATGCTCATAGAATCGGCCAAATGGGAGACCGCATATTTAGAATCGAAAAACAATTAAAATAAACAGATGCTAATATCCTTCCCATTCATCTTATTCTTGGATTACCATTTAAATTTCAACTTCACAACATTTACTAATAGGATGCTTTTTTTAAATAAAATACTTCATTTAGTAAAATTATATTACGGTATGCACTACCCGGTTTCACAGTTTAATAAAAGACAATATATTTAAAATAGAAAAACATTTAATATAACCAGATGCTAATAACCTTTCCATTCCTCTTATTGTTGCATTCCCATTCAAATTTCAACTTCACAACATTTACTAACAGGATGCACATACTATGTAAAAATAAACAATCATGGATTTTTTATGAAGTTTTAATATTCTAATCAATCCACTACTCTGTTCCAAAAAAAAACTTTATATCATTTCCTCAGTTGTTTTCTACAAGAACCAACAAATTTTAAGACACCTACAAATGGTACCAAGCAATCAATCAAAGATGTTTTTTAATAAAACATCAACAACAATAAAACCCTTGTTTGAGAATTCCGAGCGTGCAAATGAATTTATATATAACGATGTAAAATGTATTATTACTTTATCTGAATAAGATCGATGCCTAAAACAGTGCCTATTCAAAAGCGCCTCAATGTTATCTTTTCCATCGTTGAAAAGGGTATAAAAATAAAGAGTTTGAGCATTTAGCAAGCTCTTTCATTATTTTTTATGCTGCTACAATCACATAACCGTTACGGCTTGGATCGAAGGCAGATTATTGTTCAATAAAATCGATTAAATCTTGACACTTATTCTAAACGTCTTGTTTAATGAAAAAAGGGAAATATAAGCTCTGATTACCAAGCCTGGATAAAGCTAAAGACCATAAAGAGGAAACTTAATTTTTATCTATTTTAGGTCGGCCCCTCTGATTGTGAAACAAGAAAAACAAATCACATCAAAAACATTCTAAAGATACAAAAAAAATAAACGTTTTAACAATAATCCAATTACAATAAAAACGTGTCATTTAAATTTTATATACTTAAGTACCTACTTACTGTAGAATTACAGTTTTTTCTTACAATTATTTTCTCTGTTGTTATACTGATCCACATTTTATCTCATGAAAATGTGAAAAGTGATAACCAATCACATACTCAGGAAGATATATACATATGTAGTGTGTCTAACATTACTATTTATAGATTAATATTTTAGAAAGATGGGTAGGTACTTTCCAAACTTCCACTAAGATACTCTTCTTCCTCTACTTCCCTCACGCATTTTAACTTCACAATATTCCTCGAGTGGTAATTCCATAGTTCCACTGGCTCTGACATTAAAAACACTTGCGTAGTATCTATCACATTTTTTTTAATTAGTTCGTTATGCATTATGTCTTGCGTGAAAGAAAAGAAGATTATTTTACTCTGTCTATGCACTATACTTCGTTGCAGCATAAATCGAAGAAATTTTACAAAAAGTTAACTAAACATAATAAAATAAATTGTAACGTAAAGATCGGCGAAATAAATCTTGAAGTGTTCAAATGGCGATGTTTCAAAGTGAGCACAAGTCTGTGCTCGTGATTTATCAATGTTTCATTATTTTTTCTTTATCTTTGAACCGCTCACATGTACAAACAATTTTCTATAAAACCTTGGGACGGCTTGGAATGTTACAGATTGCAGCTATTAAATAAATAGAGTGGATTCCAAAGACAAATGGCAGAAGATTACAAGTGCGTTTATATTTTACTTTACTTTAAGGGTCATTATTCGGGTTCAAATCCCCAAATTCCCGGCCCCTTACACTGGAACAGATTTTATTTTTCTGATGCGAAGCTCTGGGTATTTTTGAAGACTTTATATAAAAGAAATGGAAAAATTCATTTCCTTCGAACATGTTTTTGGAAATACTGGCTCTTTATACTAAATATATGAAATAATAACTACATTTATAAATTATTTTTTCATTGAAGTAGAAGACAATACTAATAAATCTAAAGTGAAGGTGTTATTATTTAGATATCACCCAAAAACATGTGAAACAAAAAAAAAGCTGCCGGCTAGATTCAATTTCATCAAATGTACGAACTGACAAACGTGCGAAGTTTAAATAATAATCGTTAAGTTTTCTGAAATTTTTTAAATATTTATTTCAGTAAGAATTTTCTACAAAGTATTAGAAAACTTAAAAAAAAGATTAATGAAATAGTTACAGTAGTTCTGAAGTTATGGTGTGACCAAGTGAAACAGGGTTTATTTTTATATATATAATTTTTATACAGTGCTTGTGCACCATGCTCGGTCATAATCTCAAAAGAGTATGAAAGTAGGCTTACAGTTTGTGTTCATATTAAAGGGGTGTGCCATTCGGTCTTTAAAATGTTAGGTTTTGTTCTCCGAACCGTCAGAGTTTTTCGGAATATACGGATATTCCGAACTCTGAGAATTTTATATTTCTTCCTGACCCGCAGTAGACCGGAGAGTGTTTCGGCTATCCGGAATCCTCACGAGGTGGTTTCTCCCTTGTGTTAGAGAGGGTTAAAAAGAGTTTTGCAGATTTCTCTACACGAGGGAGTGCGGCCACTATCTGTGGCTCTACTCAATGAACTTTCTTCAGGACATGCTGGGAATTCAGCTCAGAAGAGAAGGGTATGCCGCCATCCACTTAATCAGACCGCCATGTCAGGAGGCTATATTGATAATTCGTATATTTTGGAGCGTGTGGGTTAATTTATATGCGAGCCATTATGAGCTATGTTCCAGATGATTATTTTATTTTTATTTTATTTGGAAAACCAACAGTTTATAAAAATAATGTTTGATGAAATACATATGTATAAAAAATTAACAAATTCACTGGTGTATATTAAATTATTAAGTGAGTAGGTATAAAGAAAAATAGTTAAATTAGGTTATGTGGATGGGATGGTGGAAGGGAGGGGAAAGGGATGGATCTTTTCTATGTAAATAGTAGTATGTATGTGTAAATGTTATTTATTCATTTTAGATATGAAAATGTTAGGTACTGTGTTAAATAAGTCGAATTCACTGTATGTCATGTTAGGTACTGTGTTAAATAAGTCGAATTCACTGTATGTCATGTTAAAGATGAGTGGAGCGCGGTGAATGAATGTATTTTGTTTAGAGTTAGTGTTGCATTGAGGAATGAATAATGCGTGGTTTTGTCTGGTTTGTCTGATGGGCACTCTTAGTTGAATTCTTTCTAGTAATTCCGGGCAATCTATCATAGAGGTAGCTATTTTTCGTAGAAATAGTACGTCTGCCAAATATCTTCGACTTTCCAAAGACGATATCGTGAAGAACGTGGATGACTCTTCGTGGCTTGGATGAGGACGATAACTCCGAAAATCAAGGTATCGTAGAAATCGGTTTTGCATTTTTTCAATCCTTTCTACGTGACATATGTACTTGGGATTCCAGATTTGAGAGGCGTACTCCAGAGAACTGCGTACGTACGCAAAGTAAAGCATTTTCATGGTTTTTAATTTTTTAATTCTTTGCAGGTTCTAAGTACAGAGCCTAGAACCTTGGAAGCCTTTGATACCATCTGGTCTACTATTCCCAAGTCCTTGTCCTCCGTCATTTTTGTTAGTACTGTACCGTTTAGGGCATAATTGAAAGTAATCAGGTTTTTATTGCGGGTAAAACTAATGGCGCCGCATTTTTTTAACGTTTATCTGAAGGTTGTGCTGAGCACAATAAATATTAAGACGATTAAGATCTTCTTGTGTGCCGGTACAGTCGTTGGTACACGTGAAAGAGGAAAATATGTTCATGTCGTCTGCGTATAACAACGTCCTGGAATGGCGAAAACATTTTCCAATGTCATTAATGTATATGTTGAAGAGTAATGGTACCAATAATGAACCTTGGGGTACTCCCGACGGTACGATTACCCAGTCTGACTTGTAGCCACCGACAACTACTGCTTGGCTGTGGTTTGATATATAGGACGAGAGCCATCTGAGGAGGTCTCCATGTACGCTAATTTGTGAGAGTTTGATCAATAATATATCATGAATTACTAAATCAAAAGCTTTGCTGAAGTCTCTGTATATTACATCTACCTGTATGCGCTGGTCCATATTGTCTTGTAAGAATTCGGTGAATGCCGTTAAGTTCGTGGTTGTAGATTTTCCCTTCATAAATCCATGTTGGTTGATATTGAGTGATGATCTCAAGGCTGAAAACATCTGGTTAATACACATTTTTTTCTAAAACTTTACTGAAAATGCAGAGCTTTGATATTGGTCTAAAATTTTCGGCGTCAGATTTTTGGCCATTTTTGAAGAGAGGAGTTATAAAGGCTGTTTTACAGGTGTTTGGCACTATCCCCTCTTTAAGGGAGCGACTAAAAATTATGGATAGTGGCTTAGACAGGCGCATGCTTATGAAGAGAGGGGGAATTTTATCTGGGCACCTTTTTTGGGATCTAGATCTTTAAAGTGTTTCTGTATATGATGCTGGTCGACGTCAATATTATGAATGCTAGCAACACAGGGCTTGTTGGCTCATTATCCTCATATATGCCTGTAGGACCAAACTGGTTCTTCCGTTGGGGAGGATTATATTACTCCCAAAAAGAATCCTCTTTGGAGATCGATATATTTAGAGTCACCGATGAGAGGTTCTTAATTCTTGAAACATTCTCTTATATTAGACCATTGTCTGATTTTTTTTTTTAAACATTTGTTATAACTTTATTTTAGTCAAATATTAGATTGTGTAATTTATTACATGCATTAAACAAAAAAATTGTAATAGAAATGTATTTAAATAAGAACTTTAAGAAAAAACGAGTATGATTTAGACCACACGACTGAAGTAAATCTTCACTAACTTATAAAAGAAGAGAGAAAGAAAATGTGCACGCGCACTGCCCTCTCTTGCTCCTACAGTAATATACGATGCGTTCGCCACGCTTTTCGTAACGCTCTCGTCACGCATTCGACAGCTTACCCCACAAGTCAAGCGTGCGTAAAGAAGTTTTACTTTAAAGATATATTAATATTATCAGACGAAATACATTTACGAGCGCGGAATTAATAGAATACCTCACAATTTAAAAAAAATTATACAATATTCAAAACGCAAAACACAAAAAAAATGTATAAACTCCGGAAAACCGGGCAGTAACTTTATTTAATGAATATATAAAATTATAACACATTTTAATTATAAAATCTCTTTTGAAGAGCAGAAAAAAGTCGGAATAATTTGAAAATCCATTATTCTTTCCAACACGAATAAGCCGCCTGGCTTAGGATTGACTAAATACCCGGAATCTATGTAAGTCAGCATCTAAAGCCACCCTTCTCTTTGGCGGACAGGATTTTCATCGCTAACAAATCGATCCGACGAACAAAAGGAACTAAGCCCAAAACATTAAAGAAAGACCTAACCACATAACAATAGGTCGGTTCCTACTTCCTACGTGCCTCGCGATGTTTCAAAGGCGCTTTAATGTTTTTTTTTTTCACGCCAGAAAGTGTTTTTGTTTTCCAATGAAAGATGCCTGCCCATCTCCGCCGGGGATGCTTACAATAAAATCAACGGAATAAAACACGAACAACGGTGTTTGAATTAAAGCAGTTATTTACACAAAAAAGGTAATGAATTTAATCTAATAAAAACCTTAACTTTTTTTAAATTTATAGATATTTTTTTCGTTAAATATTTATAACGTAATCACATATTATATCAACTACGTCAATGTGATATTTAGGTAAAATCTAACACACTTTATAATCAAACATCTAACACACTATATAAAGAGGAAAGATTTGTTTGTTTGTTTGTTTGTTTGCATTGAATAGGCTCCAAGGGTTGGGAAGCTAAACTATCCCTGGGTGACATAGGCTATATTATATTTTCGAAAAATATAGGGATCCTTACTAAAACTCCAAAAATGTAACCCAAGGTGATAAAAAATTAAATAAAATATTCTTTACATCGCGTGCGCTGCGAAAACTATTCATGATAGAAAAAAATCATATAAAATGACTTTGTAGAACAAATCATTATTTACAAAAAAGGTCGCGACAGCATATGTCTTACTATTATAGTTATGCCGCAATAAGTGTTATTTTATTTTAAAAATTTAAATAAAATGTCACCGCTTGAAAAGGCTATTTATTTTTATATTGGTTTTAATCCTTATCAAAATTTTTTTATTCAATTCAAAATTTTGAATTATTCAATTCAGATATTTCATTCGAAAGATATCACGAGTTTAAAAATGTTAGTATAAGAAAAAAGTTGCGTGGTCGTGGTTAGCCCGCTTGGCTACGGGCCGGGCGGGAGAGGAGTCAAGAAATGAAGTGCCGCGCTGCCAGGCGGGTATGACACTGATCCAAAAAGTCAACCGAATATTTGGTGATATCATAAGTCCCCTTCGACTTGTTTATGGTCGCCGGCTACGGTACGGAACGGTACAGTACGGTTTATGGTACTCGGCTAGGACTGAATATTTGAAACACAGAAGGGGGTTGGC
The DNA here is from genome assembly GCA_917563855.2 of Limnephilus lunatus. Taxonomy (NCBI): domain Eukaryota; kingdom Metazoa; phylum Arthropoda; class Insecta; order Trichoptera; family Limnephilidae; genus Limnephilus; species Limnephilus lunatus. The sequence continues at coordinate 22,329,657 of OU830604.1, read as the reverse complement.
GAGACGGGGGAGCGGGAGAGCGGTGGCGGGGACGGTGGAAGTGGAACGCACGGGAAAGGACATGCAAGGAGAAACATTTTATTTCTTTGAATATGACTTTGCAACGCCTGCCGGGAAACAGCTAGTTATTTATAAATAACGTGTGCGATGGTAGATCTTAAACCAAAATAAATGGAATAAATTTTAATATGAAATGTGGAAATCTATTTTATCTTGGAAGTGCTACTATTTAATTACAAATGTTATTTTATGTATGATAAAGCGATGTATAAATAAAGATAAAGAAATTTTTTTTAAATTGATTATATTGTGAATAGTTATTTTTGGAAACATTTCGTTGTAAACGTTTCTATAAATAAATTGCTGAGTAGGAAGTTTTATATAAATCTCAAATAACGAGAAGATTCACAGAAAACTGATGAATTTAATCTACACGGAGTTGATATTTGATTGAAGATTGAAAACAATATTAAGGACCATTAATTATGAACATTTCTTGTTTTTGTTTTTCAGAACCTTTTCCTATCGGAGGTTGGCTATTAGCTGAAATCTGCTCTTGTTAGTCCCGTTTACAAAACCATGAGGGTATTTGTTTACAAAACCAATGACTATGTAAAAATGTGCAGAAGTTGTTGCAAGAAGCAAACATGTTAAAAACGTTTAATAATTTAACTAATAATAATTAGCCATATAAAATCACACTAATCTGACAGGAGAACTCGTCCGTCAGGAAATCTCGATCTCACAAAATATATAGAATCGCTCGGCTAGTCATTGGAGGTTATTATCCACCACTTACCCGCCCTGGTATAAGTAACAGATGGTTACTCCTTCAAGGCTCTCGCAAGGACTCTAATCTTTTTGAAAGAACGAAGCTACATTTAGTTTAGAACGAATTTAGACCTCCAATGTCCCTGCATTCGTTATTAGCAAACAGTACGCAAGTGCTTAGCGGGAAATACAAGATACAATATGTGTTAGTATATAGACAAGACAATGGGACAGGTTTGTGAAAGTCCACGAGGTGGCAAGCAATGGGTGATTGTATCCAGCGTATCTTACAAGCACCTATTGGGAAAAAGACATATAAAATAAGTAATACGAGCATGGTTGGGAGTCCTCTCCAATCAATTGGCAGTCCCATAAAGAATGCGCATGATGTTCGATCTAGCCGTGAACCACTCAGCTTCCGCGCCCCTTAGCCGGTTCCTCCGTGATGCCTCAAAGAAAAGTAAATGGGAGATTGGGGGGGGAAATACCCGACGACCCTAAGGAATTCAGCGTCGAGTAGCCGGGGGCAAGGCGAAGGAGAGCCGAGGTCGCCCCCCCGAACCTCAAGCCTGCACATGTTGCTGGGGGTGGCGCAAATGATTTTAGAGGGCACCGTGCCGTCGTCGACCGACTTCTGTTGACTCAGGGATGAGGTCTAGCGCACCCCCAGAAGGGGAAAAAGAAACATAATAAAATAGATAGATGCAGTTCAGTTCAGCCTTCTGAGCGCAGCAAAGTAGAGGTTTTGAGACTAAAAAGAAAAAGAGAACAAATAAACCAAAACAAACGCAAGAAAATAAAAACAAAGTCGAGGATGTACATTGGGTCACAACAGTGTTCCTTGGAATAGAAAACTGGAAAACAAAGAATATAACACCAAAATGATGTAAAATAATAAACAGGTATCTCTAAAAAAACATCGTCTAGCATAGCTCAGTGAAATCTAAAATAAACAATGCGAAAAGAAATAAAATAAGCAAAAAAAGGTAAGTCACATAAAAATAAAAGTAATAGAAATAAAATGTATACAATAGAATAAGATAAAGGGATATACGATAGAGATGATATAAAACATAAACTTCTAGCAGTTAATGTAATAAAGTAATAAGGATGTCCGTGGATTCAGGAGCAGATACACCTGGCACCTACATGATTTTACAGCTAGTCAGCGACTCTAAGATCAGGCCATCTCTCAACTCAGACTTTCAAACCCCTAAATTTCTTCAAGCACTCAAAGTTTACCTTATTCGAAACGAGATTCGCGTTCCAAGCTGATCTCGTTGCAAGCCATCGAGCATTTCCTTTTGGGCATCCGTCAAAATCTCGCAGTGCCACAGAATGTGCTCGGCTGTTTGATCAGTATTACCGCAAGCGCAGTTAGAATGGGTTGATAGAGAGAGACTATAAAGTCCCCCTCTGAACTCCCCATGACCGGACAGAAGTTGGGTCACATGATGGTCCCTAGTGATTTACGCCCCTTTCATTCTGAGTTTAACTGACGGGAAAAAGGAGTAAGTCCATCTTTCCGTATTTGACCAACGTTCCTGCCATTCTCTTAAAGTTCTTTCTCGCATCTCTCTAAGAAGTCCTGGGAGGGAAACCGCTCCACCTGGTATTAACTCAAAACCATGGTAGGTTGTAGTTCTTCCTCTTGTTAGAAGCTTCTTTGTTAACACCTCCCTAATCTCAAGATCGATAGGCATAACGCCGGCCAAAATTAGTATGCACTCGAAAGCGCCAGAAAGGGGACTCGCTGGCCTCTCATGAGCGCCAAGAGTATGAGTGCATTCTCCAGGCGGTACTCCCACACAGAGGCCGCATGCGAGACTTGCGCCACGTAAGCCCCCCTGTATAGGAGATGGAGCACCGGAAAGCGCAGTCCCCACTTGGCAGTAGAGATTCTTCTCAATTTCAAGAAGAGGACCTTGGCCTTACTTGACACGCTTTTAACATGGGTCAAGAACGAGGACGTTCGATCCAAAGTGACGCCTAGGTATGAAGTGCTCTCAACGAATCAGATGTTGGCATCTCCCATTTTGATGGTGGGATTTATACTTCTATTGAGGTTACCCTTCATCAGGAGTCCCATGGTCTTGTGGGGAGCGAAGGTCAGCCGATTTATCTTTCCCCATTCTTAAATCACACTTAAAACCTCTTCAGCTTTACTCTCAACTTCCTTTCTGCTGTTCCCCGAGACCAGAACAAATTTGTCATCAGCGTAATCTACCGAGATACATCCCTCAGGCAAGGGCAGCCTGGAGGAATCGTCAAACAAAATGTTCCAAAACTCAGGCCCAAGGATTGAACCCTGAGGACAAACCATGTCAACTTTTCTTTCAATCAGGTAGTCTCCAAAAGAAAGTATGACCGTTCTGTCGCAGGGATAATCAGCGCAGATCTTGATTTTGAGAGATTTTGTGGATATTTCCTATTTTTGAGCTTGACAAGTATCATCAGCTACCATGCATGATTGAAGGCACCAGTAATATCGAGGAAGATTCCTATTAAGTACTTCAATACATACCAGGGACAAAACCATACTGCCGCTCGCAGGGTGGGGATAAGGTTTGACGTAAACGTTGCCTTATCAGTTTCTCCAGGATCTTCCCGGCCCGGCTCGGCTGGTCAGAGAAATTATTTATTCAAAAAAATTATTTGTGGATAATGGATTAATTATTAGTGGATAGCTATTTTAGATGACCAGATCTGACTAGCCAATTCCTCAATCTTCAATTTCCGCAATCTTTTTTTTGAAGTGAAAGCTTCGTTAGCACCGTTGTGATTTGAAACTCGATGAAATGAAAAGTGACACTAAAAAGAGGATTTAGCCTGCGAGAGAATGAGATAGAATAATCGGTCTCCTCTTTGTGCGGTGCTTCGTAGCATCTTCACTCTTGTGTTCTTTGGGTCTCAGAAGGTTTCTAGTTTTTCTAGTTCCTCTGGTTATTAGTTTTAGTTTGGACTCTTATGAGAATTGACGTAAAAAAATAAATGCCCGTACTGCTGTTAGGATGTGACAATATTTGTCTAGTAGGTATTATTATCTTACTATTGGGAGATTTTCCGCAAACCGTTGAATTGCTTAACAATCGCTGACAAAGAAAAAAAAACCAATCAGAAAATTTGTCGTACCATTAGGGAAATCTGATGTTTTCCATAGGTCTTTTCTTTGAGGATTTATAGCGCTTCATCAAAAATCTCCAACAGTAGTTGTTACGGAGCATGATATGAATAAGTGATTCGCGTCGAAGAAGGCGGATGATTATGAACGAAATAGACTTATCGCTCTTTGCACAGTCGCAGTCGTGGCGTTAAAGTGACTGCGCTATACGATATAAATACGGTTTACTTTAATTAACTGCACATCGCTTAATCAACACGATAAGGCGACGGCTCCTGTTACCGCGCGGGCACCTACCGTCGACGAACTCTCCTTCTACCTAAAACTCTGTGTATGTCGCTAACTAGGCTTGCTGAGATTAGTGGCTTGTTCCGGTTCACGGCGCTGCCCGATGAACCAATTAATTTTGGACACAGTTTTTGTAAACGTTTTTTTAACTGTAAGTTTTTTGATCACATACAGTTGTATCAAAGTTACATCATCAATACCTTTTTTCTGTAAAATTAACACGGACCTACAAATGTAAAATAGAGAGATATTCAAACTAAAATCCATTTAAGAGCGTATTACCGACCGCATTCACATTTCGTCGAAAGAGGTTCTTACGACCGTACAGGGCGGTTCCAATAAGAAAGATTAATTACTCTCCGTACCAACTTTTTAAAATTATAGCGTGTCGATAAAACTATTGAAATTATGTACTTTTTTAATTATTTATCATTTTTCAATAATGTCTCTGCAAAATAAGAATGTAAAACCAATATTGAAATATATTAGTCTGTAAATGCGCAAATCAATACACAAACGGACCAATTTTCATCAAGAAACACATGAACTTATATATTTTTTTTATGATTTTATTTAAACTAAAATTAAAATTCTTTTTACCAGAAAATGAATTGATTTTTTACTGCATGATTATATGAATTGAAATGGGAGTTGTATAATAAATGTACTTTTTTGAAAATTTAACAAATCCGCCAAAAACCTATGGTATAACTTTATTATACTAAAAATTATAATTTTTTTCTGAAAATTTAAAACATACGTTTACTAGATAAAAAAACAATCTTTCGAAACCAATTTATATTTTTTGTGGAAAAGAGTCAATACGTCTAAACACTTATTTAAAAATGACATATTTCTGGTGTTCTCTGGTTATACCCATCGAATAAAGTAATCTTGTTAGCAACTGGTTGTTTACTGTTCCACTTATTTTGTTCAGTTTTTTTATTATTTATTATTGTTTAAACAGATTTATATTAGTTGCAGGGTGAAATTTCATTTGAATATGTCGTAAGAGATCGACTATACTTTTAAAATGCTAAACCGTAGTAGTTGATTTATTGCATCTCCATTGGGAAAATGACGAGGACTGGCGGAAAGGGGAAAAGGAAAGGAAATTGAACGGTTTCAAAACTACTATTTTAAAATTATGTTTTTTCTTCATTCATACCCTATTATATGCTTCATAAGATAAACCAAAATTTTAACAAAACAAAAAACGATTTAAAAAAATGCACTAAAAAGTAAAAAAATAATTTCGTATTCTTCTAGAACTTAATAATCAACTAACTTTTTCTACTCATCAATATGTAGGTACGATTATTATTTTTGGAGTCAGTGTCAGCCAAGGTACCATGACACCGACTCAAAAATAACAATCGTTCCTACATATTGATGAGTAGAAAAAGTAAGTTGATTATTAAGTTGTAGAAGAATACGAAATTATTTTTTTAACTTTTTAGTGCATTTTGAGAAGTCGTTTTTTGATTGTTAAAATTTTTGTTTATTTTTTGATTTTAAGTGAATCTGAAGTACACTAACTTATTCGTCTAACTAAAAAAAAAAGAATCATCGTAATCGGTTGGCGTAATAATATGGTTTTCTCATAGATCCTATAGTCAAATCTAAACCAAATTAAAATGGAAACATACGGAAAGCACAAGCTTTCAAATAAAAAAAGAATCATCAATATCGGTTCACCCAATCAAAAGTTCTGAGGTAACAAACATAAAAAAAAAAATTTTAAAAAACCGTCGAATTGATAACCTCCTCCTTTTCGAAGTCGTTTAAAAACCAAACGTATTAAAGTAAAGGTTTTTTTAACACTTTTTTCTGTGACCAAAGAACTCTTCAGGGCGATTCATTATACTATTATACAACCGGGTAGTTTCCTTTCCACGCTGTTTCTAAGGCTCCATGCGGATTCTAACGCCTCTTAGCATCTGTCCTCTCTAAGTCTGTACCGCCTACTTTAGCACACCATCGCATTTAAAAAAATACAATGACTACCTAAATGAATTTTTGCAATTTTTTTGTTTGATCTGAATCTGATAAATAAAACATTCCTGAGAATAAAAAACAATACATTTTGTATAAAACTAGCGAGTTCCCGGCATGAGTTGAAATACCACTAATAAAGAAATTGTTTCTCCCTGCGTATCTTTTCCCATTCGTAACATTCCCCTTCCTTTCACGTGTTCCCCCTCCACCTTAACCTCCTTCCTCTCACCCCTCTCCCGTGAAACCCCCTCCCGCGATCTCCTTCCCTCTCCCGCGTTCAATATATTCAGTTCCGATTCAGTCAGTGCCACTTATTACAATTTTTTTTACAAATTTTCATTTTTCCTATATTACAAACGTTCATTTTGAATATTATAAGAAAAAAAGTCAATTAAATTTGGTACCTAACATAGGTACCTATTTAAAACAAATAAAAAATTTGATTAGTTTCAAAGTTTTCGATTTTTTACTTTGGTTTTTTGGTTTGATTAAATTCATTATTTTAAAGAGTTTATTAGAATATTGGATATTGATTTAACAATCAATAGTTGCAAAATGACATTCTCAAATTGTGACAGCTTCGTAAGAGTTTTCGTAAAGATAAAAAAACTTTTCAGATAATTTGTCACGTAGTAGTTATAATCTAGAAACCTTCATGAGGGTGGAAATAAGGTATTTTGAAAGTTTCAAACATTTCCTAAGCTTAATGCAGCAATGCATAGAAAACTCACATACATAGAAACATATTTTGATTTTATATATATATATATATATATATAGATTGGAATATACTGGATCGCTCGTATTCATATATTTTCAATGAAGACAATCAATTTGCTCACAGTTTTCCTCGAAAGAAATCGTTGAACACAAAACCTCTTGCATAGAAAACTAAATTTTTGCTCACTCTTTTTGTTTCAGGGTAGATGAGTTTCCAAGTTGGCTCGATTCTGAAAGTTCCATTCCGTATTTGTTAAATTGATTCTTATAATACATATTTTATAATACAATATCGGAGGATATAATTATTATCGAAGGTAATAAAATACATAAAACTTATCGCTTCTCAAATAGACTTTAGATAATTTATTTTATTTTTAAAATCTCTTTAAATGAAAGTTTAATTTATATACCTTCTCATAATCCTCAAACATCTGAATCTAAAAAATAATTAAGAATGTTTCTACCTAAATGACGTAATAATATGATGTGTATGTTACTATTCCAAGTCAAACTATTTCACATTATTTGATTGTTTAGATTTCAGATACTTCGTTATTCTTAACAGAAAAACTGATTGACACGTTTGATACAAGATCATACATGTAATGGCTCGCAAGCAAAATTGAAAAAATAAATTACCTTTCATTGAGTTTCAAATCACAACGGTGCTAAAAAAGTTTTCACTTCAATACATCGATTAATAATAACTCAACCTCTTGCGGTGTTACGAAGGATACTTTTGTAGGTTTAAATCAAATGAACCTAAAAACCAAAAAGCTACCTAAAAATTCAAGGAAGTCGTCAAGAAATCTTTCGTTTGATGTAATTCAACAACTTGAAACTTTTCACTCACCAACTGGTAAAAATTCTGATATTTAGGGTTACGTAAACAAACATGTTTTGAAAATCTTAACACATACTTGAACAATCGTGTTCAATGAAGATTGAAAGGGGTCATTACATTTCGGCTATTGGTTTCCGATAAATTCTAGAGGTCGAGGAATGTATATAATACGTAGATTGTTAGTAATTCGTTAGCATCGGAAATTAATATCCTAAAGGTAAATCAGGTTTTTATTGCGACCATACCATTAACTATTATTTTAAACGGGAGCTATAAACGAAAACGAAATATTACTCGGAAATAATAAATAACAATAAAACTTTTTTTATAGGTACAACTTTTTTTTATTTACATCAGTAACATCATGTTATGAAATCGTTCAACCGTAAACTTTTACTGATGGTAGCTCATTTTTACACGATAATAAATAAATTATTCTCAATAATAACACAAAAAATGTCCACAAAATTTCGGTCTTCAAATTGAAAATATTTTAATGGAGATTTCTTTATAATTGGTTACAAAAATACCACGAGTAAAAAACATTTTCGTTGAACTTTTTGGATATTTTTCTGTGACCGCCATATTAAATAAATTCACATTTTCAAGATTTTTTGTTTTGTTGAACAGAAAAATAATTTCTCAAAATTCTTCCACTTTCTTTTTCAAATCATTAAATTGAAAATTGTGATTTATTTGTTTACATTTTTAAAACACCTGTATAGAATTATGATACGCCACCGTCTCCAATCATATTACCTAAGCTTAAATAATATTTATAAAATAGTTAGAAAATATTTGAATTTATATTCCAGCAAAAAAAGTCGTTAAAGGTTAAATTTTTTTTTTAATTAATATTTCACGTTCATGTTAATGCTTGATAATGCTTTTTTGAATTCCGCCTTTAATAAGTCACAAAATAACTGGATAAAGTAGATTAAAAAGCAACCCGGAAAACATTGTTTGTTTACATTTAAATAACGCTCATTAATTTTAATAATAAAACCAATTCCAAGAAATTAAAATGACTTTTTCAGATAAGATACCTTCTGATATATTTTAACATTCTTAAAAAGGCTCACACAAAAATTTCTAAAATGCTAAAAGTATTTAATTTTATGGGGATGGCTTAAGGAAGCTGAATGATCGTAGATAATATAAACAATTCTAAATGGAAATATGAAACAGACATTCATAGATAATAAAAAGGTAACGGTCGTAACTGGGACTTAAACCCAGGTACTATCTAGTCTTACCAGTACTTAAAAATTATAATTGACGATAATATTTAATAAAAAATTAAAGTATGTGTTTCAAAAAAGTATGTAAAGTATATCAAAATTGCGGAATACCTGAGGCAATTACTCAGTTGATAGAGTGTCACCTTTGATAAAACAAAAAGGACCTATGTTCCGAGTTTTGAGTCCTAGTTGTGACCATTGTCTATATATTTTCGGCGCCCATATCGTCGCCCGAGTTCTTAATTGTCCAAACGACCATTTTAGTTTTTGTTCAATCTTCACCTTTAAATTAAAAATAAAGTATACAAAATGCTAGTTAAACACTTAACTAAGAATGATTTATACTAATAAGACATATACCTTTAAGTAAATAGCTTTATATGAAACACTATCATAATGCTTCATTGAAATAATGAAAGAAAACCTTCTCCTCCTGTAAAATTTTCAAATGGTCGTTTGGACAATTAAAAACTCGGGCGACGATATGTCAGTATCATATTTTCGTTAAGAGTTGTTGATGTAAGCGTCAATTATTAAAAATATACTTTTGAAATGTAATATAAATGCGCAGAGCAGGGCTTTATTTAAAATGGATAAAGGCTTTTATGTCCGCTTTTATAAAATTTATTTTTCCGCACATGGCTTCGGTTGACTTTGTACGCAGTAAATGCGGGATCTGTAACCGATGGAGCGTGCAGGTCACCCGAACAACCTTAGATTGATTGCTTTCATGTACCCACACCCCTCGCGGGGACTGAAACAGAATTAGGGTCCTTTTTACCCCAGAGGAAACCAACCCAGTTGCCCCTCTATCATGCTATTATGGGTACTTACCAACCCGGATACTTACAAAAGGGATAGAACATTGTATTGAACATTTTGTGATTTAATTATTATTGAGATTTTACCAAGTAAACAATAAATCCTTAGAATAACCCTATTGGACCTATTTCCGCATCGCACCCAGTCTTTTTCACACCTAAAGACGTTTTAAAGAACCTATTATATAACGATTGAAGTTTATGGGAACCTACTTGCCAAAGAAGAAAACGATTTTGTATTGAACTTTTTTTTATTCTTATGAAATATTTATTCGTTTTTTATCTTATTGAACCATTTTACATATTACATAGAAACAAGTGTTTATGCTTTCAAACCTTCCTATTTCAGTTTTTATCTTTTGTCTCCTCAACTATTTCAATTTCAGTGTTTTAAAAGTACAAAATAATGTTTTAAAATATGTTGTGAACGAATGCTTATTCCATAACGTATAATGAGTTAATTAAAAAAAATGTAAGGCATCGTCGATAAAGGTGATGTTGAACAAAATGGCAATATTAAGAGTCGCCAGTGTTGTATTCCGAAAGGTGATTTATGACAGTATGTAGGTTCTCAATGGCTTATTTGTATGGGGGACTATTACAATGTTCTATGTTTTGGCTGAAGTGATGACTAAATGTCAGTTTCGTGCGGTGGTTGATTTTTTAAGAGCCCCCAGTTATAACAAACATCACAATGCTTTTCTAATCTGATGAATGCTAAATATTGTGACTTTGTTATTACTGTTTTCGGGAGAGAGGACTTGGCAAACTCACCTTTAAAATAATTCATTATTATTTATGGGTACCTTCAGGGCATCTTTCATTTACTTGGTATACGAATTGATCTTCGCAAAGATTTTTTTTTTTGGATTAACTCCACACAGTAGGCTCTGAGGAAAATAATTTTTTTAACAGGCCCCAGGGCCTGTGTCATCTGAGATGCTGTGTGAAGGATATATATTTGAGAAGAGGAAGGAATGAACATTGATCTTGTAGGAAGAAGGAAAGAGACCCAGTTGTAGGAAGAAGGAAACACACAGGCCAGCAAATCGTTCCGAGAGACGTTGAACACAAGAACGAGCGAAGAAGAGACCCGTAGTATGAATTATGAAGTAAAATAAACATTATCAATTATGATACGTTTTTAGATTTTCACGACCAAAAGTATTTTCGTTTTTTTTTTTGGGGTGTTATGCCGTGTTGCGCAGATCCGACAGATCTGTCGGATCTGCCGTTCTGCCCTGATGATAGATACTGCAACGCTGTCCGAAACGTCGGCTAAAGAAGGAGGTAGCCCAACATGGCATAACACCCCAAAAACAAATAACAAAAATTATCAATTATGTTTTATGTATTTTCAGAAATTGTATTTCACGGTAGGTTTGATACGAATTAAATTACAATGTTATTTTACAATTATTTGGAATTGTTAATTACCTATTACGTTTTATTACTTCACAATATTTCCATTAAAAAAACCTATTTTGGTGGACGTAAAAAAATCTTAAAAATATTGTTATAATATTAAAAAAATATTTCATTTTAAGTGCATTGCTTATTCATCTATATCATTAGCACATTTCATCGAAGAGGGTCTGTATAATTATTAATCAACTCGCTTTGTACGTCACGTCTTTGGAATTGGATCCTTAAAAAAGATAATCATCTTTCTGAAGAGCTGCCGTATTACTGGTAATATTCTCGTTTACCTCATCCTGCAAGAATATTGATGCCATAGGACTCCAGTTTTAATCATCGATTTAACGTGTTGTGTTCATTGTTAGGGTACCCATCATTATTATTATTTTCATTTCGGATATGGCTTCCGTGATAAAAAATACTATTTATAAGAATAAGATAAGTTAACTAAACTAAGTTACAGAATTAACTACGAATTTAAAAATAATGTTTTTCAGTTTAATATTTAATTTAATAATTCTTTGAAAATCAATTTAATTTTTAAATTATTAATAATAACTGTAATTCGTGTAATTTTAATAAGAATATTACTTGAGTTAAGTTTGAAAACTAAATAAATAAATTTTAAATATTTTGCTCATTAATTTACTTTTAGATTAATTTTCAGTTAACATAAAATTTCTCACAAATAAGATTTGTAGTGGAAATTATAGAAAATTTTATTTAATCATTTATTTTACGTTTGATCCAAAAACACAATTATATGGAATTAAACCAATAGGCCACTTGCATGAATTTCATAACGGCTTGGAAAATATCATGTGGATAGATTTTTTAACAAAGATTACTGAAACGTTAGTAATTTTTTTTAGAAATGTACAGTTATATTTTTTATTTTTAAATAAATAAATCCATTATTTGAGCTCGTGACGTCACTAGATGACAATGTCCCGTCTCCGATTATATTCCCTTAATTTTGTAAAATTCCACACTGATTAATTTTTTTTAAATATGGCAACACTTTGATTTCCGGCGAATTTTTGAATTTGCGTTTAACGTTCACTAGATTTATTGTTTGTTCTATGCGAACTTATCCTTTGGTTTGATTTTTTGATAAAGATGGCGGTGTTTTTCCAGATGTTACGAAGAAAACCCCGTACAATTTATTGCTATTATTTTTTTTAAATGATTTTCGGCTATGTAACTATCGTTTTTTCGCACCCATAAAATTATGTCCCGTCTTTCCGGTTTATAAAAAATGGTCTGATTTTTCGGATTGAAATTTTCAAAAAATCGCCAAGGTTTCAAAAATACGATTAAAAAAAATACGGAATGTCTTAGAATATTAGCCTAAGCCGGATTTTTTTTTTAAATGTGATGCTAGTGGCCTATTAAAAATAACTGATAACACCAAAGGCTTTGAAATTTAGGTAGTTGAATACAATATATACTACAAATAATAAGTTATAGAGATTATGTAATAAAATAGGTGAAAATATCGTTTTCCGACTTCGGAAAGAGGAAGTAGAACCACAGTAATATTAAGTAGGATTAGACGATTAAAGATCTGGCTAGTTTCGGTTGCAGTGAATACTTCTTCATTTCCTTGCTAAAGTCAGGTACACTACCACCACAGCTAAGCTATTCATTAATAAACGATTTTATGGAGAAACCTAGTTGCGCGGTTTGGAGTTTGGCTTCGCTCGATGGGACCGCGTTTGTGGTTCCACTTCCAAAGGTGGCCGAGCACTAAGTCAAATGTTAGCCAAATTTAGATGTCGGTAGTAGATAACGGCCGCATTTGAAGGGTAGTATCGTGACTATTTAACATGTTTTTTGACAGTAAGTCTAACGCGTTTTAGAAAAATAAAATTACGGTTTGTGTATTGGTCTTCAAAATATAATAAATAAATCGCGTTAAATCCGAAAAAAGGTTTTTATTGAACTAACAAGAGCAAAAGCATTGACTTTTTCAAATAAAATATTCTCATCGTAAATCACTACAATCTCTCTATCTAAATTTGTTATAAATGTGACAGGACTGAAGTGTCATATTTGAAACGCAATGTTTACTTTATTATTTGTACAGAATAATATATCGTATTGAGTCATTACACAAGTTCAAAACTTACCTACATAAAACAGCCGACTGAATAAAGAGCCTTACCTTTCCCATAATAACTACTGAAATAAACATTTCATATAAGAAATAAGTAGATACCCACAAAACTTTCAAGGACACCGCAATTTTCGTGCGTGATATCTTTAACTTACCAAGTTGCAGTCCAACAAAACCCTTCACTTTGATCCTCCCAGAAGTTTATGTCAAACTCAAATTTATCTCGAATTCTCCGGAACTATTTCAAAGGCCCCCTTTTGCCAACTTCGACGCTTCCATATATAATATATACTTCATCCCTTATTTGTGTCACAGATTTGTTGGTCTTTTCAAGAAGAAAAAATCGCCCTTATAAAATTCTCCCATTGAAAAACACGATCGATGAAGTCGTCTACTTTCTGACGTGTGTTCACATCTTATTTTTATGATTGATCATATTCCTTTATAGAATTATAGTATACATCCTAAACTATTCTATTTTCAAATACACAAAATCTTACAAATGTAGATTTTTTTTGTATATAGGTAATATTGTTGGCAAATATAATAATATAATCCATCTAGTCCACATTCTGGGCTTAAAATAACATCTTTACATAGTATAAAATAAAGTCGCTCCCGCTTTCTGTGCGCTTAGATCTTTTAAACTACTCAACGGATTTTCCTGCGGTTTTCATCAATAGATAGAGTAATTCATGAGGAAGGTTTTTAAGTATATAATTTGTCAAGGTGTTGAGTAAATTGGTTGACGAAAATATATAATATATCTGGCCAAGCGGCAGCGGGCAGCGAGCAGCGGGCCGGCAAACGGGCGATGTGAATTTGATTTAACAGATAGCGTTTGATATAAAGGTTGGGTAATGGCATGGCGTTGTGTTTCGTTAGCCATAGCAACATGTAGTCGGGTCTGCTAGTTAATTATAAATATATATTCTACGGTATTATTTTCTATTGACCTCAAATTATTAGTGGTATCTTTGACCTCACCTATAATTCTTGATTATATTTTCAGTGGTGATAACCAATGACAATGGCATGTTTCAACATTCGTATCATTTTAGCTTACCTTAGTAAATATGTCAACATTACCGTATAGATGTTCGGTCGGAATAATTTATATTATTGATGAGGAACAGAACGAGCATTGACCGCCCGACGGGACGAAGTGTTTCATTTCATACAAGGTACAAGTAAAAACTCTAACATATCGATCACAGACTTGTATTCCACGTTCGGGCTTTATTTAAGCCTACTTTGAAGAAAATTTGTGATAAACATTAAAATATAATTTTTCAAAAAATGTAATTTTAAATTTAATTTTTGAAGTAAAACTTCTTTACGCACGCTTGACTTGTGGAGTAAGCTGGTATATGCATGACGAGAGCGTTACGAAAAGTGTGATAGGGCGAGGCGAACGGAAGTTGAGAGGGAGATATAATTTAGTGAAGATAGAAAGAGAGAGAGTTACGTTTCGTATATTACTGTAGGTGCAAGAGAGAGAGGTGCGAGCCCACATTTTCTTTCTCTCTTTCTATCATAGCCAGTTACGTTTCGTATATCTAAGAAACAGTGCAGGCCTATTGTCTGTATCACACTGTAGGAGCAAGAGAGAGCAGTGCGCGAGCACATTTTCTTTCTCTCTTCTTTTATAAGTTTGTGAAGTTTTACTTCAGTCGTGTGGTCTAAAGCACACTCGTTTTTTTTAATAATTATTTTTGTAGCACGCATACTTGTTAATTATTTTTGTACAAATGTTTTACAAAATTATTTATTTAAGGGCAATTTTGGTACTTTGGTCAGACCTATTATTACCAGAGTTAATATTTAGGAATTTTTTATTTTGAATTGTTTCTAAGTTACAAAATGTTTTGCTTTCTAAATCTCTAAATAATTACTCTAGGATACTGAAAAACCAATTTAATTTATTTTTTAGTCCTATTCTACATATTTCTTATAAACCGCTCTGTCTTGCCAGAAATCTCGTAATTACACCATTTCCTTAATTCACCTCTTACTCAAACACCTAAAATTTGTAAATATTTCTGTCAATATTATTAACCATTGAATAGTTTTTAATATTCTCCTGATGAAGGAAGGGTTCTTCTCAAACCGGTAGAGTGTGAAGAAAATTAAAGTTAACTGTAAAAAATGTATGTGTTTTTTTTATTGAAAAAAAATATTGTACGATTCTCTCCGAAGTAAATTCTTGAAAAATCATTTTTTTATTTAATTCACATAAAAACTCGCAAGTTATATTATTTAAAAAATAATCTGAAATTATTTACATTAAAGTTTTAGATACTACATACCCCCCAAATGTGCCTCCGTTTTTAAAAATCGAAATAAAACGCTTTAAATAAATATTAAAAAAAAAAACAACCTTAAAGGTAGCGCTGCGAGAAGCAAATATAAGTAACTGATCAATTCATTAACTAATTAAATAAATATCTAAAATAAATAAAATTCATTAACTAATTAAGGCTCAGTTCCTGGCCCCAAAAAGAAGAAGATGGAGAGATATGAAATTACGAATGTTAGAAAGAGCGCGCTAACATTTACAGCGATAAAATTGATGCAAAAATCATGAAAATCTTTAAGAAAACACGATTCGTTAAAAATAGAGAAAATTTTATTTAAAGAAACACTGTGAATTTTTTCATACATATAACTTGTAAGATAACCGAATCTAACCTATTTATAAAAATTTTTGGAGCATACTTTGCGATTTTTTTCTATCGAGGGAATTTTATATAATTTGCCTTTCGACGCGACAAATGTCTAGATATTATCTTCAAGAATAACATATATTTTTTAAGAGCTTAAAAACTTCAAATGTTTAAGGGAGGTTTTGCAAGAAATCGGTTGAAATTCGGAGAACCGCCTCTTAAATAAATAATAAATATCTGACGTTTGGGCTCGGGTATTAGTGCATTAATTAACCGAATTTAAAATGCATTTGTCACACTGACTACCTGGTTATACTCCATGATGAGTTCCAAAGTTATTTACATACCTTCTAATTTATATGGGACGGTACACAGTGCGATGCGAGGTAGGTTCACGTGGTAAGATCGTATTTATGGAATGATTGACAAATACCGACGATGCGATGCTGGAAACTCATTATTCCACGCATTAATTGATACAGTGTTGCCGGTTCGCGGTAGCTCAGATTAACTGTTAGAAAGTAAGTAAAATTTTATCGATTAAACAAAAGGGGGTCGATCTTTTTTAGCAAGGTAGTTAGAACTTTTAAATTTCATAACACTAGTTTTTGTCCTTTCAAAACAAAGTTTTTAAAGACATTTACAAGTCATAATTATACAAAAATTTAATTTTTGTATAATTATTTTATATATTTGGAATTCTATAATTGGTTTCGTATTCAAGTAAGTGAATAATATTTTAAACTAACCATGCTATAAAATAATAAATACCTATTAAATTTACGATCATTTAATAGTAATAATAATAATTATTTAAAATCAAATAATAACTTTGTCTGCATATATTTTACTTTTTAAACTTATTGCCGACCAGGTTTCGCTATCACCATATTTTCTTTACCATTAATAGTAAAGTGATCAACAAAATCATCATAAATAAATATAAGGTATACTAAAGTTGTTCGTTAATATCAAGGGCAAATAAGAAAACAAATTTGATTTTCGTTTTCCAAATGAATTTTAAATTATTAACATAAATATACCTAATATTAATTACAGGAGCAATAATTGACATTCAGACAATGAAACGGAAAAACTCGCAAAATATTTTGCTTATAGTAGAAGCGAAACCTTCAGAAAAGAAAAGTAGAGAAGAGTGGGAGGCTACACAAAGAGAAGACCGATTATTCTATTTCATTCTCTCGCAGGCCAATTCCTATAGATGTACGTAGGTATTTGTCTCTTTTTAGTGTCGCTTTTTCGTTTCATCGAGTTTCAAATCACGACCCTGCTAAAGAAGTTTTCACTTAATTTTTTTTATTTCTTTGATACATATTTATTACGTAACAATTTCTAGGCATTCCGCGTTGAATAGTTTATTTTACTATATAAATTAATTTGTAAATTAGTTAATTTAGTATATTTCAAATTCTTTCAAATAAATAGTAGTTAAAATAGTCGTATTTCACGATCTAAATTTAATTCTATTGTAAAATTAGTAACTCTAGTGTTCTAAACATTGTGAAATAATAGGATTAAAAGATTTAAAAATAAAAAATAAAAATTAATAAGTTCAAAAGATTTAAAAAAAATAGTATGTAGGTATCACTATTAAGATATTAGATACTTTTCATAACTTAATACCTACTGTAAATCAAATTTTTATTTATTTTTCTTCTTGTTTAAAATTGCAACAGTTCAAAAAATCTATGTGGCCCTTAGCCTTATTTCGCCAAAAAAAAACAGACACGTTTTATTTTTCTTGTGAAATGGTTTAAAATCCATCCCGCATCCGTTTCTCGGAGGTATATGAAGTTGTTTCAGCGGCGGGAGTGTAGCATAAGTGTTAGCCGACGTGTAAACAAACCCAAAGAACAATAAAAAGGGTTGAAAGAATACAAAAAGTTTACGGCACGAAACAATGTCGGGATGTTCCCGTTCCTGCGATAAAACTGTCCAAGTCAAATAAGCGCCCACGATTTCTTTTATATTTGATTATGATTTACTCAGGGCATTTTGTTTTGGGGGTGCGGATGCGGGTTCAAAACCCGGTGCACGGAAGTAAATAATCTTTCTTTTATTTGTGTTTATTCACATTCATTAGGCTTATTATGTATTGACTCTCAAATTGAAATAAAAATAATTGTTTTTCATAACATAAGTGATGTTCAAAACATATTAAAATAATTTGTAAATCGAGAATTGAAATTTTAATACAAAATAAGCTTTTGATTGGTGTTATAGGAATTTTCATTATGTTTCTGATCATATATTTAGTTATTCGTAAACGAGGATCAAATGTATCAGAAAAAAATATTAATCCCTTATCTGATCTGTTAAATAACTTAAGTTTACACCAAGAAGGTATCAAAGAATTAACATATTTTATATTTACAGTACGTACCAACTGGGTAGATATTTTCAGAATCACCTAGGAGAAAGACCATCTTTCTAAGGATTTTTCCCTATTTATTAACCAGATCTGAACAACCAAGCATTTCACAATCTTCTTCTTTCCAATCTTCCTTTTTCCAATCTTCCTCTTTCCAATCTTCCTCTTTCCAATCTTCTTTTTTCCAATCCTCCTCTTTCCAATCTTCTTCATTACTATCTTCCTCTTTCCAATTTCCTCTTCCTTTCACTTCCTCAAGCCCCACAACATACCCCAATTAGGATTATATTCAAAATGCACGCAAATAAGAGCCGGAGAATGTCTGTTCTAGAAGCTTCGAGGCAATAATAGAGGTGTAGTGAGACCGTTTTAAGAGGCCAGCTTATAACTGAGTGACATTATAAAGCTTCAAATTAAGAAATTATCAATGATTTTGTAAAGATTAGACCTCATTTCTTATAAGCGGACGCGATGTTGAACACTTTTAAATTCATATAAATTTCAAATGGATCACGACAATAAAGATAAGCCCCAGGCTTAAGCCAACCCAGACACCATTGTAACCAAGATATCAAGCACAACTAGTTAGTATTACAATCATATCATGTACCAGGTACAATGTTTTAAAGGTTTATCCTCTTTTAATAAAAGTTATTTTTCTACACAACTTATAAACTATCATTTTACAATAAGTAAAATGGTTGTGTTATTTAACATTTACAACTTTGACTTACAATCTAAAATATTTGCGGGTATAATTTCTTATTTGGCAAGCTTTATCCACGTGTAATTAGTGTTACGACTCAAACAAAATGTGTTAATTAAAAATTAATTAACTGCGAACTTTTACCCGAGGACCGCTTCCTTAGAAAAATCTTTACACTTGCCTCTACAAACACGAGGTAGGGTTCGTTAAGAATTTCTCTCTCCTTTGTTACTTGCTTCCAAACGACAGGAGTTAATAAATCAACAAAAATTGCAAAATCCAAATTTTGTCAAACGTTACACAAATTCATTTCGCATATATTATGATGGAGATACATGGTTGCTAGCTACATCTCTTTATTACATTATTTGTGTACAAAGTCATGACAATCACACTTGTTAGCGACAAAGTTTAATATCTCCCCTAAATAATTATTACTTCTGTAATATGATTAGTGAAAATATTAATCTGATTATCTTTATACAATGCTTTAGCAATATTATGATCACAGAATCTTAACATTTCATACACACATACAAAGAAATACTTAAGCTTTTCTCCTTTATACGCAGGAAAGCGCTACAAATCGGATAAAATTAAGCGCTAAGATTTAAGTGCCGAAGGTTGTAAATAACACACTACCAGTAAACAACATAAATCATCCCATAAACCCTTTCTTCAAATCTTACTACAATGAGAATCAGAAACCTGTCTTCACGAAAGCCAAGCACACGCCATAACAATAATTTTTGGCCAATTACTAAACTTATAATAATTAGAATGGAAGCTCAGCCATTACAGAGTAAAGTGTAGAACTGCCTTATCGCGGTCGTCATTTATCCCCTCTTCCGCCATAAATTCCAAGATATTATGTTGAGTGTTTAAATGAACAACGACTATTTGTTACGTTAATTGCGAATTACGTAAGCTTATACGCGCCGTTCGTTCGGCGCCGTTTCGGCTCCCGGGTAATTGTGAACTGGGCTTAGCGTTTATAATGCCGGCATCCATAACGCGACGTGCCGTATTTACCTGCGAGAAGTGAGAATAAAATATTAATTCCCATTACGGGACCACTCTTATTACAACCAGGCCCGAATGCGTCGTATTTGTCACACACGGTGAGGTGCGGCTAATGTGCGGCCCACGTGCGGGGAGCGCGCACTAAACCGGGTCTACGCATCTTCTTCGTTCTTTCGTCTTGGAACGATAAATCTACTTCTTTACAAGGGTGGATTATTTATCAAATATTCAACGTTTAGGACGGATCGTCGACGGACACTTCTATAAAACAAACAAATTGTGTTTGTTTCCCCAAGTAGGTAGGTGTTAATTGAAATCCAAACGTATGTACATATGAATAGTGCTAACATATAGATAGGACAAATGTTGGTAAAAAGTAGTTGAATTCCTCATTCCTTGGTACAGATTTATAACAAGTAATTCCTCAAAGCAAATAATCACTACCTATATTTATTATGTTGCATGTGTTTTTTTTGTTTTCATTGTGAAAATTATTCATTAAAATAAAAAATAAAATGGAGTAGTAAAAAATAGATTCATTATTGTATTTACTCAAAAAGCTCAGCGCTGAACGAACTAACAGAAGGCTCTATTTAGTGAATACAAATCGAAATCGAATTGAGGACGCTCGGAAGGCCATTTTCTACTTGCTAAGTTTCTATGGATTCCTTAATTACTAGACAAATACAGAGAAAATCAATACAGGTCTTTTTCATTACCAATCATCTTATCTTCACTTTACAAGTAATTAGAATCAACTAAATATTTATTGAAAATAGTAAAATTTTAATCCTTCGCCGATGAATGTCTTCAACGTATGAAATACTAAGTATTTAATTGAAAAACTTTTGAAGGTTATACACATCAATGTAATAATTTTTTTATTTGTTACGATACAATATTAAATTTCTTATTTTAATTTTCTTGACACTAAGAAAGGGAGGTTAACAAAAAAGTTTTAAGGAAATTTAATGAGTCACCTAATAAAACATGTCTTCTGTTTCAAAAATTCCATCAATTCCTCGTATCATGCTATGCCTGAAGTTCGTCTACGAAATATTATTTTTCAAAATTTATTTAAATGATTTGAATTTACGTCCTAGGCTTAAAATCAAAAGGGGTTCCATAAAAAAAAATCGGACAGGTATATTACAAGACACCACCTAGGTTACAAATGTATTCGGGAGAACTTTTTAATGATAAAAAGATAACAGTCACAATTAAATGAGAATAATATTGGTAAAACTTAAATTAAAATATGAGATCGATTAAAATGGTGCAACAATAACAAGTCATCAATAGCTCAGTTGCTACAATGTTTTCCCGAGAGGCGAAGATCCACTGCATTCTACTACCAGTTGTTCTTGTTTTCTTTCAATTGTTTAGATTTATTAATCTTTTCTGTTATTTTTTCCTTCAATGAAACGTTTTGAATGCCAATAATTTGGCATAGTCCATGACAGACAAACTGTTTCCTGTCTGCAAGATAGCTAGCAAAAAAGGTGAGTAGTCTCATGGAGAATCCTATTTCATCCAGTTTACTGAGTAAGACGTCGTGATTAACAGTATCGACGGCCTTTGAAAAGTCGTTATAAGAACAATCTACCTGATGGCCTTTATCTAAAGAATTTGATACGTAATCAGTAAACATCAATAAATTGGTTTCTGTAGATCGACCTTTTCCAAATCCATACTGTTCTGAAATTAAGAACGGCTCCCCTTGTGGCAGTGTGTATTTATGAATAATCTAATCTATAATTTTCTTCAGAAGTCGTTGTGCCGCTTTTATAAATCTGACAAGTCTTCGAAATTTTCCAGGAATCAGGAAATACAACGGTTTCTAAGGAAAGGTTAAATAAGAAAGTGAGTGGCATTTTTAAAATCCGGCACAACCTTTAAAAAATAATACCCGAAGAAATTATTATTTTTAATTGGTAAACTAATGTTTAAGACAAGATTTTTATGCATAGCACAAAGGGTAACAATTATTATAAACAATAATTATTAGCCTGAAACACTCATCAACATTGAAAAAATCTCCCGAGAAAAGATAAATGCCGCCGACGGGACTTGAACCCGCGTCCTTCTGATATCCGGTCAACTGCTCTATCAACTGAGCTACGTCGGCTTAGGTAAAAAATGTAATAAGCAGTAATTGTTGAATGAAACACTAGTATATATTGAATTATTTGGCGGGTGGGAGATAAGCCGACGTAGCTCAGTTGGTAGAGCAGTTGACCGGATATCAGAAGGACGCGGGTTCAAGTCCCGTCGGCGGCATTTATCTTTTCTCGGGAGATTTTTTCAATGTTGATGAGTGTTTCAGGCTAATAATTATTGCTTATAATAATTGTTACTCGAAGAAAATCTGGACCAAGTGAACGTGTTTTTCATTTTCCTGATGGAAGTTTCAATAACTGCTTCATCAATTTGATCAATATCGATATTCTGGGCTCCTTTTATATTCAACTTGGCAGCAATATTAGTATTTATTAATGGAGACTCATTAATATTTGTTGATTGGAAGCGTGTTGCAAAAGCATCAACTACATCTACTTCGCGAATTTCCCGATCACCATGCGTCATGGTGTCTTGAATACCACCACCTTTCCTTAGTGATTTGACGTAGTCCCAAAAATTGTAACTTTTTTATTGTTCGTACCTATTTATTACAAGTTGCCAGATTTATTTCCATTACTTTTCGTGATGTCAGATCATTTTGCGTCAATGATAATCACTGCACAAAAATATGTACTACGACCGCACTTGAAGTTTGCACCCCACTAAAAGTATCGAGTGCGAGTACGATTATCTCGCACTTTAAAATCAAAGGGTATAATGTGATGTAACTAATGAAGCAACATTCTAGGATTGCAATGTTGCTAATGTCAGCATTACCTACTGTAGAGCCAGTTTATTTAGATGATCATAGCAAATAATTAACACCGTAACACCCTGATATCTAGTAGCGCCATTTAAATTATAAATATAATGTAACCTATACCATTTGGAAATCGAAACCGCAACCTCCTTAACCTTGATCAAACGTATACACCACTTGGTTATGGAAGCCATCCCATAAAATTCAGCAAACTCAACAACAACAAAAAGTTGTTATTAAATTATAATATAGTTTTATTATAATTCCTTTAAAACGTTTCTATAAATTGAGCAGTGTAGTCCGAAATTTGATTAAAAAAATCAGTGTGAGCATAAAATGCAGCTAACTTCGCGAATGAGTTTTATTTATATTCAGGGCAAACTGTGGGAGTATATTGTATAATGGATTTTACTAATTTGGTGCAATGCATATAAAAAAGTTCCTACATTCGAAACACTTCTGTAATTAAAAGTAACCATTATTGCGTTTATTAATTACATCAAATACTAGAGTATTTTCGGAATGGTGCCCGGTTCAGATGAAATCGTGAGTAATTTTAACAATTGTTTAAAGTCATCGTAAGGTTTTGTATAAATTAAAAAGTTGATAGAATTTTATCTTGAAATCATTTTTTAAAGCACCTTTATTAAAATTTATTCATCTTGTGATGCCGTTTGCTAAATATTAAACCGCGCGATTTATCATTTTTTCCCATTCTACCAGTGACATTCGTTCTAAAAACCTCCAGCGGATGCTTTCTTGAATTTTTTTTTCATTATTGTTCTTTTAGATCTCTTTTTTTATATTATGCTCATTTATCACTGTCTTATATAAGATATCGGCTGCCTGCACTGCTCGTGGGTACTAGAAGCTTCAAAAGAAAGTACACATTTTGTTTTGATAAAATTACCAAATTTATTCCATTTCTCAACCAACTATGCCCTATTTTACTTAAATGGTTGCTGAACAATAAATCAAAAGAAAAAAAAACAGTCTAGGTTGCAACTAAAAACCTCTTGGTGAAAGCAGATATATTTTCACAAATCAATAAAATACCAAAGCGTTTTGGATAAACCAATGCTCATTTATCCAAAGTAGGATTTGGCCTCAGTGACAAAAAGTAGCTTCTAGCTCTTGCCATTGGTTATCCGGCTTCAATCTTTTTCCAAAATCTTCAATCCTGTCAAGATGGTAGCCGCGTTACATATTTCCATTTTACTCCACCAGAATTCGCATGAGAGTTACGGGCTGTCAAATCGGAATAATAAACATGGTAGTTAATTAAATAAATTACATTATTTTAAATAATTAATTCATTAATTCAATAACGTGTACTTTGTCCGGTCAGTGGCTGAGTTGGCATCGTGTTTGGGTCCCACCGAGGCATTGCGTGTTTGATTTCTCGGCTGGCAAAGTCCTCCATCACGACACGAGCAACATTTTCCACTTACTGTACATACATAGTTAAGAATGATGCATTTTTATTGATCATGTTCTTCAATCTGAAATTTAATTAGTTCAGTTATTACTTGAATCTTACTTTGCAATATCTTTATTTTGTTTTTATTTTAATTTAACTTAACTGTATAATCATCATCAATCTTCAAACAGTATTAATAGCCTAGGATCTGCGTGTGGTTGAATTCCAGAAACCGAGAAAAACAGAGCCTTATACGCCGCGCCACAAATAATATCTGTGTTCGTGAAATTTCAAGCAAAGCTACCGTTGTAATTCGGGTTTTAGTTCAAGAATCTGCCAAAAGATATCACTACTTCCGTCAGCAGCTCGCATATGTACGTATATTACCTAGGTATAAGTACTAGGATTTATAGTCGGCTATAGGCTATAATGCAATACACCAGTATATTACATATTATGGCGTCATGGGCGTCATGGCGCGTCTCGGTTACATTGTCACGTTACTTTGTCTCGGTGACTAGCTGTGCTGTCAGGCTGTCACTGGATCACAGTGGACCGCGGACCGAGGAACTGGCTATTTGTGGAACCAGTTCCTACTCAAAACTAGGCAAAGCCGAACTTAAAGCCGCCTGCAGGGCCTAGTATATATAAATACACAATATATTTTTGAATTCCATGGTAACACGATAAAAGATCACATTCGCAATTTGCGAACAACTCTTTAAAATTGTCAACAAGTCGAAATTCCTATCTATCTAACTGATACTTTACTCGAACGAGTCATTTTCAGACTCAGATTGAAGCGCAAAGACTATTTCACTAACAAATTCCTAGACTTAAATTCTGTGAGCTTATCGCATATGTATTGAGAGAGCAAGTGATATGCGCAATCGTTCAAATCATAAATTTTCTCGATTTAAAAAGACTGGAAAATTTATACCAGAAATAAATTAGAATATCATAATGGAAATGGGAAGGCCAGGCAATCTCTTCTTTCAGGGCAGTAGCGCCATCAGCGAGCAGGCTGCGAAGAAAATAAATAAATAACCGAGCTACCCTGCTCCCTTGACCTGGACATGTTATATTATTAATGGGATTATTTTTATTTCGCTTCTGCCCATTTTCGTTTAGGCCTACGCGTATTATTTATGAGCGAGACGGTTAATTGAGGGTATAATTTTCTCAGGATCGACAGATATGGCTGTTTTAATTTCCGTGATGATAGCGACTGGGCATTTATCACTATCTACCCCCGCATGAAAGAAACATTTAATGTTTTTGCAATGATTTGCAGGTTTATATTAATCTTATGAAGAAATGCGATGACCACTTCATAAAATCAAATAAAAAACCCCACAAAGAGATTTTATGTACTAAAATAATTTATATTAGGCTTATAGATAATTCAAGAATAAATATTTTTTTGCAGTACCTACTTGACTTTCAGTTTATTTTATTTTTGTAGTTATCATTTTACTGTCGAGTTTTCATCTAGTAACGATGTGATGAAACATTTTGTTCAACGAACCCAAACATTTTTTTACATCATTTTATAAATACACCTACACGCCAACTAGTTTCAATATATGAAACGGTTATTTTAAAGCGGCAATTTATTTGATTTATTTAAAGACACGGTCGTGTCGAAACGCGCACGGCGTTATTTAACCCCTCAGGCCTCGGGCCTGTTTTGTCAGAAGGTCAACAGATTTTCGCCTTGGAGTAATAAATGGAATATATCTAATCCAAATAAATAGAATATTTCTGAAATCTAAAAACTGCTTGATGAAATAAGCTTTCATTTTTTTCAAAATAAAGTTATAATTTTTTAAATATAACTTATTTGTCATTTTCTGTTATTTCATGTTAAAATTATTAATTGAAAATTCCCAATTTTTCATAATTTTTTTTCAAATTGGTGTTTCAAAAAGGTATACATTTTTAATATTTCGTGGTTACATTTTAGATTTGAATATAAAATGCCTGATGTTAATGCGTTTCACTTCAACGAGGTATTATTATTGGCTTAAAAATAAGAGTTTGTAAGAGTCGAAACAAAATTGTACAAGTACCTACTGCAACCTTTAAAGATTTGCAAGTTTAATAGTTCAGAGTCAAAATTATCGATTTAGGCCGAAAAATCGATGGATTCTTTACCAAACAGAAACCAATTCGATTCATTCAAATAATGTTCTCCTGCATTCAATAGGCCACTTGCATTAAGACTTTCTGAATTTTTTTTTAATCGTTTTATAGAAAACCTGGCGAATTTTTGAAAATTTAAAACCGAAAAATCTGACCATTTTTTATAAACCGGAAAGACGGGACATAATTTTATTGGTGCAAAAAAAGATAATTACATAGCCGAAAATCATTTTTTAAAAATAACGTTAATTGTGCGGGGTTCTCTTCGTAACATTTGTTAAAACACCGCCATCCTTATCAAAAATTCAAACCAAAGGATAAGTTCGTATAAAACAAACAATAAATCTAGTGAACGTTTAACGCAAATCAAAGTGTTGCCATATAAAAAAAATAATCAGCGTGGAATTTTACAAAATTAAGGGAACATAATCGGAGACGGGATATTTTCATGTATTGACGTCACGAGCTCAAATAATGGATTTATTTATCTAAAAATAAAAAAAAAACTACATTTTTAAAAAAAAATTTACTAACATTTTCGTAATCTTAGTAAAAAAAATCTATCCACACGATTTTTTCCAAGTCGTTGTGAAATCCATGCAAGTGGCCTATTATTGTAATTCTTTCATAATTCATTAATGAATGGCCATAATTTTTACGATGTAATTCTATCAAAGGAACGACAAGTACAGACGTGTCGCCAGTAGCTATACATTATCTGTCTAATATCCGGTTGCGTCGTTGTCGCCATTGATCATCAAGTCTGAATACAGTGAAAACAGACAATACACGGAATGTTATGTGCCCGCCATTAAAAGTTTATTTGAAATCAATTCCTAACACAAAGACAGCACTTAAATAGGTAAATTGTGGTTTTAGCTGGAGAAATCAAGTAGGCATTATAAATTTCCTTGGATTGTACATATTTTAATATCTATCACGTCATGAAGTTTAAAAAAATAGAATTTTGTGTTGTACTATTATTACCCATTTTTCTACGAGATTGTAAAGGTGGAGCGAGATGACTTTTGGAAATCCGATAATGATTTCAAAGCAAAAATTTTTGTTTAAGATTATTTTTACAATTCGTATGTTGACAATATTATGATTGTTATTCAAGAACGAAATAACTTTTTGGAGTAAATATTTACACTAACCTAAAAATCTTTTTTGTGGTTCGCCTTTTGTGCGCAAAAAATAGTCTTTAAGAGTTTTTTAAAATATAAGTTTTTTATTTTATTTTGCGTTTTGTGCCTTCTAGAAGTACGCAATTCTTCTAGAGGTACGTGTTAAACCTCTCGTTTTTGGTTTAAACGAATAAAAGAAGAAAAAAAGTCTTATTTTTTTCTCTTTTGGTTTATGTTTGAAAAATAAAAAAATAAACGCTATTTAAACAATAAAATAACGTTCTTCTTCAAAAGACAGCAAAACTATTTCGTAGCTACATTTTAGTTCAAAATTATTCAACATTTCGTTTAAACCACTTTCATAATCAACATGTTTCGTAAGCAATGGTTAAATCTTGGCGATGGGTTTTTTTTAAAACATACCTAATTTAAATCAGAAGAAGTAAGCATTGCCAACAAAATATGTTCGTTGTTTTAACAATAAATGGTTAAAGCTAAGAGTGGTTAATTTAAAAATAAAATCCTTTATTTAAAACAAAAAAAAACAGGTTTATTTGAAAATAAAGCTGTGATTAATTTAAAAATAAAGCTGTGGTTAATTTAAAACCCTTATTTCTTATGTTTTTATCATCCATCAAAATATTTTTATTGCGTAAAGTTACTTTGAGTACTTCATCACTAAATGTTTACGTACTATAATAATAATACTATCGTTGAAACACTATTTACATTCTGATACTTTATCAACATAATTTTATTGCCGAGTTTTAAATCAATTTATTACTACCTCGGATTTCCACCATTAATTTATGATTCGAAAACAGAAATGTCGAAATGTTCCTGCAAATCTTTCTCATATTATGATAATCGAATTGATTATTAATTCGTTTAGCTGCCAATGGTGAAGGTTTACCAACTGATGCGTCACGCAATATTTCCTGTGGATATAATAAATATGTTAAAAACTTTGCTAACTAAATGCAAACATTTTTATAATCATGAATCATTTAACATGTAGCACAGAGCCATCATCCGGACTTTTCGCAATCACTTAGTACCACGGAGCCATCGTCGTCCGGACTTTTCACAGAAACATTTAACATGTAGCACGGAGCCATCATCCAGACTTTTCACAAAATCATTAAACATGTAGCACAAAGCCACCAACCAGACTTTTTAAAGTCGCTTAGTGGCACGGAGGCATCATCCAGACTTTTTGCAATCACTTAGTAGCACGGAGACATCATTCAGGCTTTCATAAACACTGAGGATAGGTTGTTAAGAGAAGAAAAATCTTCCCGTCGAATTTGTACAATTCATTGCATTTCAAAGTTTAAAATCAAGTTCCGTGAAAGTTCTATTCAAGCTGTGTTATTATTTTATTATGTGCCGGTTATTCATTTTCACAGTATTTGAATAATAACAGAACTTCAAGTTTATCTTTGAAATTTGATGAATTGTCCAAATTCGACGGGAAGATTTTACTTCTATTAACAGAATTAAGTTTGTAATTTAATTTCTTCTCAATTCTAAAACATTTCATGTTGGAAAGTGCAGTGAGATTTTTTTTCGCTTTTCTGAAATCTGTTGGTATTTTTTTTTGTTACATGGTTGTTATTTTACTGTCGTAAGTCCTTTTTTAAATACTAACAAATTGAAAATTGATCTGATACTATTTTCAGTTTTATTAAATTAAATAAAGAACTTCTCGTCTGTACAAATTAAAACCAACACTTTCATCTGAAAAACCGTGAAAATTACACAAAAATTTAACTAGTCGCTAATGACTTATTTTGAAGTAATATGGTCTTATTACTTTCGTAGTTTTTTTCACAACTACAACAACAACAACTTTCTTATTTGGATAATAATTTCTAACGAATTTCCCTTTAGGAGGAGAATTAACCAAATTGAACGTGTTGGCCGGGGGTGTCATTGAATTGAACTGCAGTCGGTCTGACGATGAGACTCCATTTCTTGTTGTATGG
Source organism: Limnephilus lunatus (assembly GCA_917563855.2). Taxonomy (NCBI): domain Eukaryota; kingdom Metazoa; phylum Arthropoda; class Insecta; order Trichoptera; family Limnephilidae; genus Limnephilus; species Limnephilus lunatus. The sequence goes on along the minus strand of OU830604.1, from coordinate 22,299,964 downwards.
TACAAGGGAGAAGAGCCCATCTATAGGTGGTTATTTCTTATTTTCTTTATTTTGCCTCTTCATTATACCTAAATACTTAAGAGTATCTTCTCTCTAATTCGACTTTTGCGATTGATTAATCATTTGTATAAGACAAAAAGTTTCTCATGATATTTAAAAATAATTCGTAATTCATGACACGCTTCAAAAAACCCCCAAAAAGTAATGGGTAAAAACTAATCAGTGTCTTTTTATTTTTTCAAAATTTGCGCTTTTGATATGAAACTTGAGTATTTTCACGCCTAATGCAGCTTCATTACTGCACTAGTTTTGTAAGATATAAATCAGATGTATGGAGACGAAGGAAACGAACTAACAACCGATTGCATTATGTTTGACCAGCTATGATGCCAGGGATATCGAAAAGACGGCGACCAACTGGTCGCACAGGGAATATTTCGGCCAAAGAGCCTCCCTTGGACAGTACGCCGCACTCATTCACATCGATCCAGTCATTCTGGAAGACACGGGAGAATATCGCTGTCGAGTCGATTTTCGGAATATACCGACTCGAAATGCCAAATTTCTCCTCACCGTAATAGGTAATTTAACTAAATAAACACTGCATGGATAATTTCGTTTTTTTTTATACATTACTGGAACTCATGGACAGCACGCATGCCTACCCTGCCTCCATGATACTCTGTATAAACAAACAAATATGAGATACTTATGAGTTTGTCTTCTCATTTTATCACTAGTTCAAACAAAATTTGAAATGGTCAAGGAATGAGACAGTCACCGATAACTACTTCATTTGAAACACATTTTCATCTTATATTATTTTGAAAATAACCAAATGTTTTTAAATGACCTACCAAAAAATCTTTTTTAAAGGCGTACATCTTGAACATTTTTTTGTACTGGGAAATTGTTGCAGCTGAATATTTCTTTTGCGCTTGCTATAACACTATTTTGTACAGAAATTTCATAACTAGAAATGTAACCAATAAATGAATAATTAGTAGTTAAAATACTGAAATATTGTTAAAGTTTAAAATATACTCGTATACGTGTACAACAGCAATTAATTAAAATGTAGTCATACGTCTCTCGGATATGGCCTATTTCGATATTGAGTTAAATACAGTTGATTCTAAAATGGTGTAAGGGAACGTATTAATTTTTTTGTTCATGCTTTAGAGTCGATTGATTTTTTTGAAGGGCAGGTTCGAAAAAACACTGGTAAAATTCGTAAAAAAACTGGAACTTTTTGAAAGTGTTAATGTTATTGACTGCTCATGCGCTGACTATCCTGTGTTTCACAATCTCTATAAATAATAAATAAATTGCCATTCTAAAAACTATATATTCTTTTAATAATTTTTAGATATAGAGCTTATTTTCATTGCTAACATATTTTATTTTATCTGCCCAATTGAGTTACAATTAAAACAAACAATACGTAAATTAAGTTACGTAGATTACGTATTTAGATTTTTCAATTTCAATTTCGTTTTCAACCACAAGAGTAACGAAAAATCTAAAAAAACTTTTTAATATGTATTATTGCAAATTCCCGTTTTTTGCGTCATTTTGAATGAAAATAACAAATTTTATTGACAACATTGATAGAATTGATTATTTTTATGGCACATTGTATTGTGCCAGTCATTTGGATAGAAATTATTATTAATATGTACTTACTTATTTATACCTAGAATATAAATGTAATGTATATATGCATATTTTTTTAAATATTAGAATTTAAGAATGTATCTATGAACAATTTAAAACATTACGTAAAAGCTTTTCTTCAGCATGTTGTTTGCATATTTATTTAAGACTTGTGTTGTGTTTTAAAATAATACAATAACTTTGTGTACATCACTTATATTTTGTATACTTATTGTCGTCCAGGTTTTACCAAAACCGTGTATGTTCTTTATTCGTCTATTATATTATTAGTATACTACCCGGAGAAGTATACTAATCATAATAAGTAAAATGTTAACGAAGTTATTGTTCTTTTTTAATTAGAATGTCACATCACAATGATGTGTATCGGCTTCATATTAATATACTTTTTTGTGTGTTTTTTTGTCTGCAATTGTAAATATTTATACGAACATAATTGAATGTTTTAATCATTATTTCATATTATAAGCTGTTGTAGACCCACTGCTGGATGGAGTTATCCTGTACACTTACATTTTTTTCCATACCTATCCTTAATCCTAAACAACTTTTATTCAGCGGAGGCCCTTTGGTTCCATAGTACGTTCCCAAGATTTTTTGTTTGTATATTTTATCTTTTATGCACATACTATAGATGAGTTGTAGGTTATACATGTATATTAGAAAATATCGCGTTACATTAAAATATGGTGTTAATGCCGTGTGTTGAAAATATTCTCTGTAACTTTAAGTTAGAAAATAGAACACTCCCGTAAGTCTTTTTTTTATAAATTTGAAAATATCGATCAGCTTAGGTATGAATTTTTCTAATGTGGAATAGTGTAAAGAATATTTTGTATTTAGCAGTTTTCAATTGCTAATTCTTATACAATGTCAATTCTGATATGATATTTATAACATATCAATCTTAAATCTGCTACTTTCTGAAGTTTCTTCTTTCTTACCTCTGCTTTTTTACATGCACCAAAGCAATAATGAGATTAACTTTCAAAGTTCCTTCTTAACTATTTTTAGTTATTACGTGTATTAAGATTAATTTGTAATTAGATAATTATGTCATCTTATCACAGTTTTTATTTTGTTGTTCGTTGGAATATTTTTGTAGTGATATTAATAATGCTTTAGAGGTTTTCCATCAGCAAATTATAATTCTAAAATTGTGTTGCGTTGCAGTTGGTAAATAAAATAGCGTTATTCATGTTGAGTATGATTGAGACCTTTCAATAAGTAAAGTACTGGTGCCAATTATCGTTTGAATAGTACGGTAGAATTTGTCAGGTGACACATGACGCCAATCATAAAAAGCATCCAGACTTCCGATGCTCATTCACGCATTATGAAAAAGTGATTCTCAAAGGTTTAAAAAAACGTATCCGCGAAAAAAACAAGTCACGAAGAAAACGGTCTCCAAATTTAATTGATAAACAGATTGATAGTATTTACTAACTTGGCGCTCTTGGTAAATTTTAAAAGTAATCGTGAAATATTTCCAAGACTTTCTTATAAAAAAATGGAGACTATGTAATTTTAAATATAATAATTACGTTAATATGGTGTGGAAAAAATGTTTTAAGTTAACGCTTTTATTAAGTATTATATGTTGTATTAGGGGGTATTTTAAGGAGGGAACTTAAACTAAAATACTTAACGTATAAAGTGAAACTTTTCACTCCTATATCCAACATTTTTCGCCTTTATATGCATTTCCGTGTTTAATACGTCCACTATCAACAAACACGAAATTTTTTTTATTTAAATCAATAGATATTTCTTGTCGAATAGTTACACAGACAGTCATAAATCGGCGTACCGCCTATATTTCTGTTTAATGTTCAATATCTCGGTTGGTAGAACTCTTGACTTATTGGTTCAATCTAGTTCGTATTTTAATCCGAAGACCTACTTATTTCCTTTTCAGTAGATATTACTTATTTAAAGGGTGAGTAAAATCATTTCTAGATATCGTTGGTGTATCTATTGGATTATATATTAATTATATTTGGATAATTTGTAGAGTTCTATAGAGGAACAGTTCGGGGTTTTGAGTTAATGATGCTAAATTTTGAAGAATCTCTTCTTCTTCATAACTCGTAGAAGTAATATCCTATAGAAGTTTTCTTTTGGAATTATAATTAAATCAGCACATTGTTAGTTCAATAGGGAAGCATGCTTCATGTTTTTCTATTGAACTAAGCACCGACACGCATATTTTTGATACTGATGCCATTTATAGTTCAATAGAGAAATATTTGATTTGTTTCTACACTGAACAACTAAATATTATTAATTTAAAACACTAATCACAGAGACAATCAAAAGAGATGTGACCTAATGTTTCTACTTCTAGACTACAAATATTAAAATAGCTATACTTATACAATTAACGTCTAATCCAATCATTCCTGAAGTCTGAATTGTTTTCATAGAATTTATAAAGATTTTATTTTTTTTAAATTAATAATATTTAATTGTTCAATATGGAAACATGCTTATACACCTACAAAAAAGATGATTTTAAAATCAGAGGGTTTGTTATTACATGTATGAACTCTTTACTGATGAACCTGGGTCACGTAGTCTCAGCACGATTTTTTTTAAATTTTTGCACCATGTTTTTGATTTTTGTTCCCATTCTTAGAGAGACTCATTTTATAAGTCTTATTTTAATTAGTAAATTTAGTATTCAATAGATAGAAGGTAGATTTGGCACCACTTTAGACATTTTAGACAATTCATACAAAGTAACTTAAATATGTGAATTGGTGGAGATTATTGAATATGGAACTTTTAATGTACATTATGTGTTATTCTTTCATCATTAATTACAGAAGTTAGGTAATAATCCTTTAGAAAAGAGGTTTCTTTTTTTATCTAATATAATTCCTTCATATTAAGTTAAATTTTTTTATCAAAATACCATAAAATAACCAAACCAAATTAGATTGAGTGTTGTTTTTTTTTTTTTTTAAAACAATTTATTATTTTAAAATTACTTATGTATAATAACAATGTTTCGCAATACTATGAATGCTTAATATAAAAATATATATCAATTTACATAAAAATAAAAATATAGCTATAGAGATTTATGTATTATTCGCTTTAAGGCGAATTCCATTCCATTTTTGTGTCTTACTTACTAAAACAAAAATTCGGTAAAAAAAATATTTCAAAATAACATCTTAAAATATCGGTTCATTTTTGCCTTTATAGTTTTCTTAGAAAGGATCAATCACTTATTTTAGATTTTTTACCAAAAAAGGTTAATGCGATGAAACGGTTTAGTGCTTATTGTTGTACGTTTTGTAGTACCTCCAGAACATCCAGAAATCTACGACAGTGAAGGAAAACAACTGCAAAAGACTGCAGGGCCCTACCTCGAGGGTCTTAGCGTGCGACTGACCTGCATCGTGAGAGGCGGTAAGCATTCATGCCATCAAATAAAACTATTCATTTTCAATTAGGCGTACCCATAACACGGTATGCACTTCGTGCAGTTTTTGGCTGTTCGGGCGCACGATCACTTCGGTTAGATCATACAAGCGAAGCTAACATCTGTGCCTTATTTTTCGTCGGCTTTCTTGTATCAGTTCTAAAACGGCTTCCCTCAAATGTCTCCAGTTTTGTCATTTTTTGAAACTCCGAACCATCTTACGCTAGCAGTTTGACAAACAAGTTTGACAAACTTCTGTTTATGTAAAGAGACTTGAGCATAGTTCTAAATATTGATTGTAAAGATAATAAGAGTTTTTATGTTGTAAAAGTGCACTTAGCATTACTCTTTCAATAGATTTTGTATGATGGCGATTATTGACCAAGGCCTATTAGGTTCACATATTTATACATCACTGAAGCAATAAAGAAAATTCCATTTTGTCCATGCCATTATGTTTGTATGCAGGTGTCCCACCTCCCTCCATTGTGTGGTACCAGGGCGTAGATCGGATAAATTCGATCGATATATCGTCCAACTACGCGCTGGCCGAGAAAACTAAAGCGGAACAAATCAGTATCCTTGACCTCAACCGGAAAGACAGGGGGACGAGCTACTCTTGTCACTGCAACCACCCGAGTCAAAATGTCAAGGAAACGGTCATCATCGACATGTACCGTGAGTAACTACATGTATACATCAACTATAATTGATTCACGTTTTATGTCAAAGATTAATTCAGTGTTTTAACAAGATTTTTTGGTATTAAAGAATAAATGTACTGACATACCATGCCTCTCTATATATTATGTACTACCCATCCTTCGAATAGACAGAATTTATTTATTATTATTTTTAATTGATAAACTAACGTTTAAACAAGATTTGTATGCAAAGCACAAAGGGTAGATAACAAATATTATAATCAATAATTATCAGCCTGAAACACTTATCTACATTGAAAAAATCTTCCGAGAAAAGATACCCACCGCCAACGGGAACTGAAACCGTGTCCCTCTGATTGCTGGTCAGGAGCTCTGACCACTGAGCTATGGCGGCTTATCTTATACCCGCCAAATAATTCAATATATACTAGTGTTTCATTCGACAATTACTTATTATTACATTTTTCCAACTGAAAACAACCAACTTTATTTTTGTGAGAGAGGTATTGTTAAATACTAAATCTCCCGCTAGGTGGCGTCGAGACTAATTATGTTTGCATTTTTTTGCTGAAATACTTTAACTTGTCAAATATTAATTATTATTAGTATAGAATTTATTTTTTTATAGTATGCTAATTGTACGCAGTTTATCATATTTTATAATGCCTTTGTTCCTTGTTACTTTGTTTAACGACAATACAACTGACATGATGTCTGATATGAATTCAAGTGGCGGAATAAGAGATCACGAAAAAATGACTATAAAATAGTGTCAACGGTTGTCCAACATCTCTCTTTCATTACCTCGAGATAATACATTGCGTTAGTGACAACATTTTGGGATGTGGGTATAGGTACGGCTGCCCGGGAACCATTTATTGGATAGCAAACACCCCTGCCATATATCACCCCAAGTGGTTCGCTACGTTTGGTGACTTAGCAAGGGTGCCCGGGTTCATGGGTGGAGGTCTGTCCCACTTACTGGAGATAATGGTTGAGTGAGATCTTTTGACCTCTCCAGCCGGACTCACTCGGAACATCGCCTTGCACCACAACGGGAGGGATGGATTCATACCTTCGCCTCTCCCCCATATTCCTATCCACCCGTCATACCTTTTTCCTTCTAAGAACCTCATCTCCTTCCTCTCCTTAAAAAATCTTTCACACAGCTTTCTCAAAGAAGACATAGGCCCCAAGGGAAATTGTTTTTCTCAAGGCCTCCTGTGTGAAGTTTCCATAAAAAAAAGTCCCTGGACTATTTTTCCGCCAACCTAATTTAAAGTTTAATTACAATTTTATGAACATTCTACGGATACTTGACTTTTATTTTACATTGCCCACAAATCTCTTTAAGGTAATTTATATAAGGTAATTTATAGGTCTCTTTATATAATATTACAATATTAATAATACCTTTATATTACAATATTAATAATATTAATATTGTAATATTAATCTAATTAATATTTATCATCTAATTAATTATACCAAGTCAGTGATCATCTTCAATTTATCTTTAGACAAATACAAAATTCTGTTACTGAGGCAGTTCAGTTATGTACAAAAAATACTGTATATTTCTTAGTAAAATAAATAAATACTATATATTTCTTAGTAAAAGAAATATATACCTTTTTTGTTTGTTGGTAAAAGAAATATATAGTATTTATATTTTATTTAATCAAAGTGTAATTTTTAAATTGTATATGTAAAAGCCCCGAAAAAGGGCGTAAATAAATACATAAATAATGTGTACGAATATGTTTTAGTACGGACTGAGAGAGTTGAAATCTTCAAAGATTTGACGCCGTTCTCATCTGGACGACGCCATGAAGTGAAGTGCCAGGCAGAGGGCTCCATCCCCCCTCCAACCATCAGTTGGTTCATCGGGGAGAAACACCTCACAGACTTCATACAGACGGTAAATATTATACTCACTTCTTACGATCTTTTAAACACCCAAGAACATGCATCAATCGCGTCTTAACATTATTATAAAATGTCTTCATTTGTTATAAGTGCGTTGGAATTGTGTTTTTATTTCTGGTGATAACAACATTTGCTATGCGAAATATAAAGAAAAATTGAACACATTGGAAAGATATTTATGTGAAATTTACAAAGCGATTGCAAATTATTTGATTGTGTTTTTGTTTGAATCATTATTCCTTTTCAGCCTGTATTTTGTTAGGCTTAGTTCAATTGATATCGACCTTTTTTCGTAGGACTCCGATGACGGTAACTCTTCGATATCTACTCTGTTCTATACGCCCACTAAGATCGATGACGGAAAAGTTCTTACTTGCCGGGCTCATAATAATTACATACCTAAAGAGTTCAAGGATGATAAAATGACTCTGGATGTATACTGTAAGTGGAAACACAGATAATTCAATGCATTATGAAACGCTGTTTGCATATATATATAAATGTATACAAACATATATATATATATGTTTGTATACATTTATGGTATGAACAGCGATACTGTAAATATAACACTTTTGGGTTCGTGTGCTCTTTAGCGTTAGTGTGCTTTTGTGTGTAGGTCAATTCTGTCCTTTTTATATCCTTTTATAATTGACTATTGATTTCATTATTTTCAGATGCTCCGATTATGAAACTAAAGCTAGGAATGCAAATGAATCCGCTTGACATAGAAGCTACTGACGATGTTTACTTCGAGTGTATGATTACTTCCAACCCTAATGCCTACAAAGTCATTTGGAAGCACAACGTAAGAAACCAAAATATCTAGTTATTTATGGGTTAAAATATTACGTTACATAGTAAGAGGTTCGTAATAGTTTCAATAACACGACGTTGTGACGAATAGCACCGCATGACGTTATTCCAGTGAAATAATTTCAACCTGGATTGTGGTAGTGTCAGGTTGCCTAGGGTTGCCTTGGTTTCGCACAAGTACCCTGTCCTGTTTGGCTTGAAAAACGTAAAAATGCCTTCCAATCCTACTTAAGTTCTAATCTAGGATTATACTCGTGATGAAAAACCACCCCTGAGGGTATTAGATTTTATAAGCCAACAAAAGGGAAGACAGTGTTGACATCAACCGCCGTTTCTTATTACACTAGCGCAAAAGCTATATGATATTTGTTTTTAGCTTACTGTTGAAATGGATAAATATTTTGTTTGCAAAATTTTCAACAATTAGACATAAATATTTCTAGGTTGTAACAATTATGTACAAAGATGTTATTTTATCTTATATTGAATAACAATATGAACTTTTTTTTGTACATACGTAGATATTTATAAGTATAAGATCCAATACAATCAGCGATAATAATTTTTTTTTCTACCCTTGAGATATAAACTTTTTTTGGAAAGCCAATAATTTTAGTAAGAAACGAACACGGTCGAAAAAAACTATTTAAAAATTAACTGTCGCATAATTCATCCCAAATTCTGAAGTCTATAATAGCCAAATTGTGGAATTATCCCACCAAAACCATTTCATCTATTCCCACAATCAATTGCAAAAAATTTAATTCCACCCTAGTTCACACAAAAAAGGAATTTGCACTGTTACGCTCGCCTCTTTTAAATGCACGAATTTAATACATGGATTGAACATACGGTGAGATAGACGTGGGAATTTTGATTAAATATATATGGGTTATTCTGTAATTCAAAATGAAACAATAAAAGTGTAGTTTAATTTTACTCTAAGCAATTGTATAATTCGAATATTTCGTTCAGCATCAAAACGGTAGATTTAATAAAAGTTTTAAGAATAATTTTAGTTAAACCTATATTTTTAAATGATTTTGTATGTCGTTGGAAATTAACCTTTAATTACTTTAAGATATAAAAACGGCCGCTCTATTGTAAGTAATAATCTATTAGTGTTACTTTTAATAGAGAGCAACAAGCTTTGATAGAAAATTTTTTTTTTCTTCATAGCAATGTAAAACTTAGATTATGTAGTATTTACTTACACTGCCAAATACGTTATCATTGGGGCTTCGAAATATTGTTTTCAAAACCAGCAATTCGGTCGTTCGTTATATTGAACGTATACATTTAAAAAATACATTAGTTTTAATTTTACTTTGTACCTATTTTAGTGTGTTATCACTGAAAATTATTGTTTTGAGACGGGCATGTATCTGACAATACAATAATCGCACGTTAAATTGTTTAATTGAGTAGGTGAATTGTTCACGATGGGCCTCATATGCAGGCATAAACATAATAATAATTTATTTATTTAACTGTGTTCTTGTTACCAGGGTCAAATCCTCCAGCACAGCTCCCGCTTAGGTATTATCACCAGCAACACACACCTAGCCCTGCAGACGGTCAATCGACACCAGGCAGGGAACTATACTTGTACCGCTTCTAACGTAGAAGGTGATGGCGTTTCCAATATTGTCGATCTTAAGGTCATGTGTAAGTATTTATCAAACAAAACTCAATAAATTTAATCTAATTTTGTTATTCATTTTATATCCACATCTTAAAAATGGACAAAAAATTCATTAAATGGTGAACTTGACACAGAAGTGTCACTTTACACTCAACAAAATGTTTAGGAACATAATATATACGACCAAATAGTTAAAATTTGAAACATTGTATATGATATGCTTAATTTGTTGTTTTTTTCCTTTCGCAGACAAACCCATGTGCCTGGACAGTCAAAAGAAGCTGTATGGTTTGGCCAAGGGAGAGAAGGCTGTCATCAGCTGTATGGTCGATTCTTACCCTGCTCCGTCAGCGTACCGCTGGGCGTTCAACAACACCGCCGAAACAAGGGATCTAACGGATGTACGTAATGCCTTCTTTGTCAACAACCAATCATCATGTACTATTTGGATATCAAAACAACATTAAGAATTTCAAATGCCAAACTAAACAACTAAATAACATGTACTATTTGGATATCAAAACAACATTAAGAATTTTAAAAGCCAAACTAAACATCTAAATAACATGTACTATTTGGATATCATAACAACATTAAGAATTTCAAATGCTAAACTAAACAACTAAATAACATTTACTATTTGGATATCAAAACAACATTAAGAATTTTAAAAGCCAAACTAAACATCTAAATAACATGTACTATTTGGATATCATAACAACATTAAGAATTTCAAATGCCAAACTAGACAACTAAATAACATGTACTATTTGGATATCATAACAACATTAAGAATTTCAAATGCCAAACTAGACAACTAAATAACATGTACTATTTGGATATCATAACAACATTAAGAATTTCAAATGCCAAACTAGACAACTAAATAACATTTACTATTTGGATATCAAAACAACATTAAGAATTTTAAAAGCCAAACTAAACATCTAAATAACATGCACTATTTGGATATCAAAACAACATTAAGAATTTTAACAGCCAAACTAAACAACTAACTAACGTGTACTATTTGGATATCAAAACAACATTAAGAATTTTAAAAGCCAGCTAAACATCTACATAAATAACATGTACTATTTGGATATCATAACAACATTAAGAATTTCAAATGCCAAACTAAACAACTAAATAACATGTACTATTTGGATATCAAAACAACGTTAAGAATATCAAATGTCAAACTAAACAACTAAATAACATGTACTATTTGGATATCAAAACAACGTTAAGAATATCAAATGTCAAACTAAACAACTAAATAACATGTACTATTTGGATATCAAAACAACGTTAAGAATATCAAATGTCAAACTAAACAACTAAATAACATGTACTATTTGGATATCAAAACAACGTTAAGAATATCAAATGTCAAACTAAACAACTAAATAACATGTACTATTTGGATATCAAAACAACGTTAAGAATATCAAATGTCAAACTAAACAACTAAATAACATGTACTATTTGGATATCAAAACAACGTTAAGAATATCAAATGTCAAACTAAACAACTAAATAACATGTACTATTTGGATATCAAAACAACGTTAAGAATATCAAATGTCAAACTAAACAACTAAATAACATGTACTATTTGGATATCAAAACAACGTTAAGAATATCAAATGTCAAACTAAACAACTAAATAACATGTACTATTTGGATATCAAAACATTGTTAAGAATATCAAATGTCAAACTAAACAACTAAATAACATGTACTATTTGGATATCAAAACAACGTTAAGAATATCAAATGTCAAACTAAACAACTAAATAACATGTACTATTTGGATATCAAAACAACGTTAAGAATATCAAATGTCAAACTAAACAACTAAATAACATGTACTATTTGGATATCAAAACAACGTTAAGAATATCAAATGTCAAACTAAACAACTAAATAACATGTACTATTTGGATATCAAAACAACGTTAAGAATATCAAATGTCAAACTAAACAACTAAATAACATGTACTATTTGGATATCAAAACAACGTTAAGAATATCAAATGTCAAACTAAACAACTAAATAACATGTACTATTTGGATATCAAAACAACGTTAAGAATATCAAATGTCAAACTAAACAACTAAATAACATGTACTATTTGGATATCAAAACATTGTTAAGAATATCAAATGTCAAACTAAACAACTAAATAACATGTACTATTTGGATATCAAAACAACGTTAAGAATATCAAATGTCAAACTAAACAACTAAATAACATGTACTATTTGGATATCAAAACAACGTTAAGAATATCAAATGTCAAACTAAACAACTAAATAACATGTACTATTTGGATATCAAAACAACGTTAAGAATATCAAATGTCAAACTAAACAACTAAATAACATGTACTATTTGGATATCAAAACAACGTTAAGAATATCAAATGTCAAACTAAACAACTAAATAACATGTACTATTTGGATATCAAAACAACGTTAAGAATATCAAATGTCAAACTAAACAACTAAATAACATGTACTATTTGGATATCAAAACAACGTTAAGAATATCAAATGTCAAACTAAACAACATGTTCAAATAATATCTCGGTTATTCAAGGCTCAAGACTAAACATAACAAAGAAAGGTGTTTTTTGATTGTTTTTAACTAAAAAATTCTGAAAAGAGTATTATCTAATGTTCATCTAAGAATATTGTATAATAGTTATAATCAGTGCATATGTTATTTTCGAACCTAAAGCAAACATAAAATATTAGAATGTATTATCACACCGAAAATTGCGTATTGTTATTTCGGATAGTCAATGATGATAATCTTAAATTATCTCCATTGTTCTTTTAGCCATGTGTTTAGTTGTTGGTGTAGTTTTATGTTTTTTAAATTTTATTTAACTTGCTTCTTCAACTCCAATAATATCTGGACGAACGCGTTATTTTTTAGTGTGAGTTTTATTTTAAACATTGAAATGTTGGCGTACTTATCCCCGTCATTATCGTGCATTGCCGGTTTAATGGAATATTTTATCAAGTTTATCGAACAACTTTGAAGCTTTTTCTTGAAATATGGTATTTTGCAATAAACATTCGTATCTTCTTTCTGCCAACTAAAAAAAAATGGGAATAGCCATGAAAATCGTTCCAACTCGGGTTTTGGAAGTATCTACTAACGGAAAGGTTAAATATTATCACCATTACAAGCCCTTCAGAGATTAATCATAAATTATATTCTGGTTCCATTTAAAATGTTTAAATTATAACAGCTTGAGCCAAGATAACAATATAACACGCTTTATTAATACATCCTCATTGAAACATGGAAAGATTGAATGATTAACACAAGTTTAATAAATCAAAAATCTAGAGACATTTTCTAAGATTCGTTTCCACAAGTGAAAGCTCATTGCTATTAATTAAATGGTCCCACTTAGTAATAATAATTTGTGCTAGTTGAGATATTTATTATAATGTCTATATTAGGATTTAAGTTACTTAATTTTAAGACTCTATTTTAGGAAGAATATTCCGCTTTCGTGGGAAGCAAAGGCTCGATGGCGGACGTACACCCAAAAGAAAAATTGTATTTTCGCACTAAATCATAAAAAACCAATTCTAATAAGCACTTTCCGAAAGAAATATCCGATATTAAATAAGTTGACCGATTCATCGTGCTTGCCCCAAATGTTTTTTAAGACCGCCATTGTACCTAGGAAAAAATAATGTTTTTCCGCCTTCAAAATATATTTTTAATTAAAACGCCCTCTTGAATAAGTTTGGGGGATTTGCGAGACAAGAAAATAAAGTATCTGCGCTAATTATCGGTAATGATGTAACCTGATTAAACTGGAAATAAATTGGCCATCGAAAATAGAATCGTGTGGAATTAATTGGGTCTAAGAGATAATTAGTTATTACTCGTAATAGTAGCTTTGTTCTTATATTTGTACTCCACTTAAGAACTACTGTAGTTACTCTTTGACATTATTAAAAAACATTTTATTTATAACTCCACAACAGAGCAAAATGGTCGACTGTTTCACATAATCTTAGGGTTAGAAGCTTCATAGAACTTTAAATATTCGTCAAATTTTAAAGTGAATATTCAAGTTCTGTGAAAGTTGTGTTATTGCAGAGAAAACTTCTTTCAGAAAAGTCTATCTCTTCTTTGTGTGATGCTTCGTAGCTTCCCCGCCCTTGCCTACTTTAGTTTTCTGAAGGTTTCACTTCTACAGCGTGTGAATTTTTTTATTCCAATAAGGTCAATTGTTTCATTGTTTTTGAAGTGAAAACTCCTTTAGTACCGTTATGATTTGAAACTCGAGTAAACGAAGAAGCACTAAAAAGAGACAAACACAAACACACACCCCACTGTCCCACTGACACACCTTATCAATCTATCTACAACTAAAAGTATATTTCCCATGTCCCTCAGAGAAGCTACTGTTATACCTATATATAAACAAAGTAAACTATCGACCGATAAGACTTCTAAGTACATTTTCTAAAATATTGGAAAAAGTACTAAAAAAACAACTTATGATGTACCTAGAAGAAAATAACCTAATATCGAAATCCCAATACGGCTTTAGACAAAACTTGAGTACTGCCGACGCCGTGGACGATGTCATAAATACGATCACAAAAAGCTTAGACAAGGGAAATAAATCTTTGGCAATTTTTATAGACCTGCGAAAGGCCTTTGATACGATAGACCATAAAATCCTTTTCAAGAAACTCAAAAATATTGGGATGTTAAACACAACTTTAAATCTGCTAATAAGCTACATGTCCGAACGTTCACAGTGTGTTAAAATTGAAAAGCGTTAAAGTAAGCCTCTCCCAATCAATTACGGTGTACCGCAAGGAAGTGTCTTAGGACCTTTATTATTTTTGATATAAATAAATGATATCTGACACCTACACACAAAAGGAAAAATCATTAGTTTTGCCGATGACACTGTCATTTTATTTAATGAAAGTGATTGGTTAACCACTTTCAAAGATGCTGAAAACGGGCTTGTACTTCTGCAAAAATGGCTTAAGCAAAACTCACTCACACTTAATGTTAACAAAACTAAATATTTAACTTTTTCTAAAACAGCCAGAGGACAACCAGCTGAGGATTACGCTCTTAAATTACACGATTGTCACGGAAAACACTTAACCCAATCATTCCACTGCCCCACCATAACACATTCTAAAAACATAAAATATCTCGGCATTGAAATTGATGAAAATCTTCGATGGGACTCCCATATAAATAGCATCACAAATAAACTTACAAAGCTTGTATACTGCTTTAGAAACATACGCAATATACTTAATAAAAACCAAAATACCCATAAAAACTCTATCAAAAGAAATCTCTAAAAACCTAAATGTGTTCAGCATTATTAAATTACACTAAAAAAATGCACTACCCAAATTTAAAGAAAAATATGAATACTCTGTGGACCAACACACCTACACTACAAGGTCGAAATCCTGAAAACTACGTAACATTCCGCAATCAAATACATCTTTTGGCCAGAAAAAACCATAATTTCCATGGTACAAAATTATAAAATGCCTTTCCAATTGAAACTAAGAACACCATGGAGATACAAAAGTTTTAAAAAGGCATCAAATTATGGTTAAATAAACAGGCCGATGAGGAAATCATTAAAATTATGAAGTAACCCCAATGCAACCTGCAGACAACAAACCAATACTTTTATTTTATTTATTATTTATTTTGTGATAATCAAGAAACTAGAAGACGAGGAAATAAAGATCAGTACCCATTCAGCAACATACAGTCCGCATCGGAACAGGAATACCTAGTGAGGAGGACTGTAAACAAACCACATAACTTGGTATTTTTACTTATTGTGTAATTTTACTTTATCTTAAATTGTCATTAAATAAAAAAAAAAAATAAAAAATAAAAAACAGGATATGTTTTGTTTATACAGGATTTTTAAAATGAGTTACAATAATCGGTCTCCTCTTTGTGCGGTGCTTCGCAGCTTCTCCACGCTTGTCTACTTTAGTTTTTCTGAAGGTTTCACTTCTAACGCGTGTGAACTGCACATTTGTAATTTTTTAATAATAACTGATCTTTGGTAGAACTTTTACAGAAATTGAATATTTACTTTTATATTTGATGAATGGTTCAAGTTCTGTGAACGGACGTTGATTGAAATGGCTTTAAATGCGATTAGTGACGAGATCTGAATAAGCAGATATTTCCTAACCTTCTTACCCACTCCCTTCAGCATCACATCGTGTCTAAAAAGGGTATACGATTCAACATGGGCGGAATTGCCATTTTTTTATTGTGAATTGTTTGTTATAGCCTCCGTTGGAAATCCAAGAGAAACCTTATACATCGGTGTTAAGCTACACTCCGCTTTCTGAGAACGATTACGGCACCGTCCTGTGTTGGGCAGTCAACGTTCCGGGACGCCAGAGGGAGCCGTGCGTTTTCCACATTATTCCCGGCGGCAAACCTGACCCCCCATACAATTGCACTCTGTTGAACCAAACTGTAGAGTCGCTGGACGTCGAATGCTTTGGAGGTAAATATTAGACCTACATTATTACATCACTGAACAATTTGATTTATTCGTGTACTTGAAGGATATTTTGCCATATTGCGAACACATTGATTATGAATTATAAAAACATGTTTGCTAATCTTTATGAAGCATGCTACAAATATACTGCTCAAATTTTGTTTTTATGTTCACACACGGCTAATGTCATCTTCGAGGATCGTGTGTGGGAAAGTAATGAGTGTGTTGTAGGAGGGAGAAAATACATAGGCCGGCAAATGGTTCCAGAGCTGCGTTGTTGAATTCAAGAACGAGTCGTAGAAACGACCCACCATGTACAAATTCTCGTGCCGTTAATATGTACCGTTGCCAAAGGAATATGGATCTAGTTCCTCGGAGCATCTCCAATAAAAATACCGGTAGAACAAGGATAGCATTTCTACCTGGCGTTCTGTGTTCTTACTTCAATTCATCAAAATAAGGGAATCTGTTAAATTTTGGGGCTCCGGACCAGAGGTGGCTGCCTAATTCAGCATTGGGACATATTGCAATTTGTACAAAGACAGCAGTTGTGGACTAACATACATATGCGGGCCCTGTACAGTACTTCCATGATATTGTTCATCAAGTAGGCACTAGTGCGCGCATTAAAACCAAATTAAAAATATTCCCAAATTTTATTTTACCTTAATTTTTTTTACTTTCACTAATATTCTCTGCCGTCCAAAATGATTTTTTTCTAGAGATTATTTATAGTATCAAAGTCATTAAGTCATGTTCTTAATAAACCTCTATATGAGTTCGTCAACATATTTGTGAAGATGTTCTTAAAAGATGTCGAAAAAATATTATTCAATGTGCTTACGTGCCTACCTTGTTACCGTGACAACGGATATCGATTGTTCTATTCTGCTTCCCATTATTTAACTAACCTAAAAACATGTTAATAAACTTTTCAAAATCTAATTAATAACCGTTAATCATTTTTTAAAACATCAAAGTGAACCCATTTTGTTTACTCGTGGCTCCCGTTTTAAATTACCCATTAATTAAGGCCCGCTGAAAGCTTCGATAGTCCCGAATCCCAGGAGATGGCGCTGTTAACATGCTTTTCAGTTATTTTCCAATGTCGTTTTGTGGTGCATGCACGTTTTAACAATTTGTACAATTAAAATGCGGACAAATTAAATCATTTGGGAATACAATGAAAATAAGTATTCGTCCAAAATATATGAGAGAAAATCTCACTGTTCGATAAACATTTCACGGAATTCAGATGGAACCGAGGCAAAAATGTCATTTTGCAGCTATTGAAGAAAAAATTGGTATTACGAAGAATAAATGTTTTCAGAACTAATAAATTCAAATTAATTTTAAATAATAATTTTTCTGATGTCGGTATAACACACATTCCTACATTTAAGTCAACTTGAGCTTTTTACAAAAAAGTGGAGAAGCAGTGGTTTAGAGTTATTAGTTATCCATACTGACATGAATTAAACATAATGTCTATTAGTTTGCTCGTATATACGTAGCTTAGCTAGACAAAGAACGTTCAAGAGAAAAGTCAGGAAATTACGATATTGTATTTTAATGCGATTGTGCGAATTAACGTTTTGGAATATAAATACATGAGATATAAACAAGAGACTTTTAAAAATATTGTTTATGAATCTCAATTCTTAGTCACTGTTTCTTTACTACGAATCGATTTACATTATAAATACAAAAAAAATGTGTTTTAAATACATTTACGCTTTTCTTACCTTTTCCATTGAGTAGAAATAAAATAAAAGCTTTGTTTACTTAAAATTATAAAAAATGTATTTTTCATTAGAAATGTCTGAATGCATATAAGAAACAACTATAATCTTGTGGTTAAAATTGCCTGTTTTTTAAGTTTTCATCGATAAATTTTTTTTCTTTTTTATAAAATTATTTACAAAACAATTGAAAATTACTTTTGCGCTTAAAACTACTATTGGGGTCTCTAGATTCCATTTGCTTAGCGATTTTTTTTGCGTATTACCTATATTCTTGGTGATATAAGGCACACTAAGAATATATACATTTTTGGCTTGTGGTTTCCTCTTAAAAATGTAAGTGCGTCAGTAAATGTGAATATTTATCGCGTTTTGTATCATAGGTGCACGCGGTAGATGAACATAATATTTTGTGTCATAAATCTATGCGAATGCGAATCATTTAAATTATGTATATATTATACAGGTTACAATGAACCTGCCAATTCCTGTGCACGGTAAATATTTATTGTTTAGAATTGCAATTTATAAATAATTCTAGATGATTTTAAACTTTGTGCTGCTCACAGGGTTTGATGGTGGTCAAGAACAAATTTTCGTGATGGAGGTGTATGACCAAAAAGCCCAGCTGCAATCCAACGTGTCCTCGGTCGTGCCGCGATTCATGGTATCAGGACTAAAACCTGGCATGGAGCTCTACCTAGACATCTTCGCCGCCAATAGAAGAGGACGAAGTGAAAAGGCCAACCTCGAATATCTCATGCTTAGAAGTCCAGAGATTCAAACAAGTAAGTCTTTGTTTCAATCTTTTCAAGAAAATATCGCAGCCTGAGATGAACCCAATACCTCATTCCATAATTGCCTAGACACTGACAGGGCCTATAGTGGCAGATGATAGTATTGTGTACCGTCTTGATAACAGCTTCTTGTTCGAATACAAATATTTGGATATCACTAATTTAGTTTTTTCTTAATGTGTGTTAAATTCTTTTACAGAATCTTAATGGTTTTGAATTTTTATTAATGGGAATAACAAGTAAATTAATATACATCTAGTGACCTTAGGTATGCAAACTTATCCGTGCAATCAGCGACATCATTAATAGCTTGTGTCGCTCTCCATAGAGAGAAAAAAATTGACTTATTCTTAAACGCCTTTGGTCTCAAAAGTTGCGTATGATCTGTAGCTATACGAAAACATAAAAATAAAAGAAATTGTTTTTCGCTATAAGCTCGCTAAAATGACCGGAAGTTTTGAAAAAAAAATTGATTTCGTGATTTCGAAAAAAAATAAAACAAAGGGTCCATATTTTATATTTTTGAGCAAACTTAATTTTTTTCAAAAGAAAATTCTAAAACATACTTATACAATATGTGTTTGTTAAAAATATAAAAGGGGAAAATAACACTTTTTCTGGATAAAATCAGTATTCTTGTTGATTTAATTTGAATTCAAAAACTTGATTTTTTTATCGTTTTTGTCAGCTATACGCAGTAAATTTAAATTTATTGAAAAAAAAATTAATTACCTACTATAATTTACAAAAAAATGTTTAAAGTTTTTTTATGATTTTCAATGCATTTTAGCGGGCTAATAACCATTTTCAAAAAATTAATTGCAATGCAGTTCTCATTTCCTTTGTCAGACGCAACTTTTGAGACCCCAGGCGTTTCTTAATTCATACGTTGAAATAATATACACGCCCTAATGATTAATGTAGATAATATTAACTAGAAAAAAATCTCTGGTTAGTTTATCTGTTTCCGCTTGCCTATATCACGACAAATTTTGTTTCGGAAGATTAACGGTCAACTTTGCTCTTATTGTCGAATGCATTTAAGCACAGGGCTAAATTAATTCTGAGTTCATTACATCGGTGAAGTAGTTTAGACTGGATGTAGTAACAAGCGTATAGTCGGTTGACCGACGACCTATTCCTAACGAGCAGGACCGATGGTCTTCGTACGCAGCGTATAGTGAAGCGTGGTATTACAGCCCTTCACATTTATTTTGCAACGGACGTTCGCGTGGCACTATGTCCAGCCTTAAATTTGCTAAAATGCTCGTCCTCATAGACATTCAAATAGATAGACCAGAACATGCAGATGAAGGGTAAAAACTAACCATGGCGGGGCGAAGAGAGGGACGATGACTGTGATTCGCCAATAAATCAATCTAACAGTATATAGGCATCTCGCATTATAATATGATCATTTAGTTCTTAAAAGTAAAATCTGCTTTTGAATGAATCGACCTTTTTACATGGAAGCGCGAATTGCTTGCCACGATATGAACAAATATCTGAAGTCCAAATTTGGCAAAGTGAAGTTTCACTTATTTTTGGAGTGAAATATTGTTTCCCTATTTAGTTGTGACACCTTTACAAATGCTTCATAATTTACTTACCTCAGTAAACAGCGGCTTTATGTTTCGCGTCGCCATGTATCTTGTTGAAACAGCGGCTTTGTGTTTCGCGTCGCCATGTATCTTGATGTGTTATCATATTATATGATCTGAATAAGCCTAAAATAATGCTTACCTATGGAATGTAATACGAAAATTGGGTTCATTATCTTATTCACTTCTATTTTTACATGTTTTAATAACACAAGTCACAATTTTTGCCGTGTTATTTCGTAAAATATCCCGATGAGAGCTCGACACTGGTCCGGACAAGAATGATGACGTCACATTTTTTAGATTCACGCAAGGCTCTCGCAAGTCAAGCCGGTTCCGATAAAATGGTTCCAATGGGAGGGGGAAATAATACGCCTTTTATCACTTAGGGCAGGTCCATTTATTTGTATGTCCATGCTCGTCCTACATTTTGATCGTGTTTTCAGCCGAAGTCTCGAAGCCTGTAGACTTGAAGTTGGTGTCTGGCATACTTTTCGGGATATTGGTGACGCTGGTGATCATGGTAGCCGTGGTAGTGTACGCCTTGAGGGCGAGCAGGAAGAGCGGGGAGGTCGATGAGGATTTTTCCCCGCCGGTGCACGGCCACGCCATGAAAGAAAAGGGGACGTTCCCTCACGCATGCAGTGAGACGGAGAGCGTCTATGGGGATAAGAACCCCGATGTCATCAGATTCAATAAAGGTTAACGTCTTACTTTTACTTACTCCAACACACTGTAGTTGAAATTTGTTGTTAAACCAAAATGATTACATACACACCAAAAAATATTTTCTTTTTTAATACGTTACGAAAAAATGTGTCCCAATCAACAATGGCGTATGCACGAACTGGTATCATTTGCATTAGAGCTGTTAATATAGCAAATTCAAGTGTAACCCTTTAAATATGTTTTTAATTATTATTTATACAGTCTCTTCTTAAAAAAAATCATTAAAAAAACATGAAATAGAATTTAAGGACGGGTTGTTTAAAAAAATTTGAACAATTTATAAGGTTTTGATGATAATTTTCACGTTCTGCTTAAGTTCTATTCAAGTTATGTTATTATATTATTATAGGCCAGTTGCTTAAAAACCCCGAAATAATAACAGAACTTGATTAGAACTTTCACAGAACGCGACAATTAATCTTAATAATATTATGAATTTTTTGAAGCAACTCATTCTAAGCGTTAAAAATAATTGTAAAAATAAATGAGTTAACGATTATAAGGCTAAATAAAATATTTTAACATATAATAGATAGTTGTTTTTAAAATTCCTATTATTAGTTTACTTACCTGGAAAAGGGATAGCTTTAAGATATAATTTTAAATTGACACAAACACAAAGGTCAGCTTACCGGGTAGCTTATACTTAGACCACAGCCGTATTATCCCTGACAGAACATTGGATAATGCAACACATAACATGAAACATGCTAAAGCCATAAATAAATGTGCAAATAACGATAATAAATCATTATGGTTTGCATTGTGTTAAATTTGAGTCAAAACTGTTATGAAATTAATGAGTTTCGTTAATGTACATAATGTTTCTCAATACTCTTCAATACCTCAATGCAATTAACATGGTGATTAGTAGCATCACGCATATCAAACTATCCACTATTAACACAATATGTAAATATGGAAGTTTTTTGAAATTTTTTAAACACACAATTATTTATTATTTTTTGAAAAATGACGCGAGGCAGTAAACCTTTTCGCATCACGATTTTATTTTATAAATATATTTTTTGTCATCATATTCACAATATTATTTACAAAAAACATCATATTGATTTTTTTTCTTTCTTTGCCCAAAGCATTTTAAAAATGTTAAGAAATTTTCTAGGAGACAAGTCGGGATAGTTTCCTACATTTTACTAAACCTCGCTTCGAAAACTTCTCGGAAATTCTGCTTAGAAATATTGTATTGAAAAACTCTGTTTGCAATGTGAAAGCAATTCCCTGGTATTTTATTTGAATAATCACGCTCGCCATTTATATTTGCAATAGATTGGATATTTCTATAGTGTACGGCTTTCGGTTAAGCTACTAAATTTCAACAGTTAAAATAGTTCATTCATTTTGGTTCAGAAACGAAACTCAATGAAAAATCATTCAATACAATTTCAATAGAATTTAGCGAATATTGATTGAGTTATGTTCATTTTCACAAACATCATGTTAATTTTTGTTATTGTTATTCTTTTATAATTTTTTTTCTAATTTCTTTTGTTATTTTTTTGTTATTTGTTTTACTGCATTCTTCATATGGACCTGACCTTCTTTTGGACCCATGGACTTGTCTTTGTACGCTACATGGATTGGTTCTTCTTGGGATATTTGGCCTTTAACTTCTTGTTGAAACTTGGACTCATCATTGTGTTGGATTTCTGGACTGTGATTGTTGGACCTCAGGCACGTTTCACCGCGAACCTGCTTTTCCAGAATCCGACTACCAGGCAGAAACCAATCTGTCGGTTCTCAACATGGAGGAATGGCACCTCCCCTCGCCTCTGTCCATTGCGACCCACCTCCCCCCGCCGCCTCACCAGGTCAGCGCCGACGTAAGTATTCTTGATATCCTTGCATTTGCTTGAAAAATTCCCTCAATTATTTCGTGGACTCATGTTAACCGCAAGGGGAGTTACGCAATAATTTTAATCTATGATAAAAACATTACGTAGGTGAATATACCCATAAATCTAGATTATTTATTACATTTGTGCGCCCATCTTTGTTACGAAACCAACACAAAATATAGAAAAACTATGAATCTAGATTTTTTTCGGATATGCATTTAGTAAAAGACACATTAAATTATTATTTTGCATAATTATTACACAATTGTATAATAATTATTACACATCAAATTAAACAATTATACCATAAAAGCTTGTAGCTCCCCTAGATTCTAAATTTTTCAGATTAGTTTTTAATACATTTTATTAGCATTGCATTTAGAACGCACACGCATTGTAAGCACTTATCAAATTAATGTTTGGTTAACTTCGACACATTTTCAAGTATTTTAACTAGATAATTAGGTACGAACATGATTATTCTTCTGTTGTTTTTTAAACATTAATGTTTTTAAAAGATATGTACATTATTTACATACGTTTTATAATCTTTAAAACGATGAAAATTCATTTTTAGTGTTTATGAAATAGGAAAAATTCTATACACTACAGAAAAGTCGAATTAGTCAGAATAAGTCGTAAAATATTTTCCACTGTCGGGTTGTTCGACTTCCATAGGAATGAATGGCTGCTGTTCTTTGCATTTTAGTGTATTGGTTGAATGATAATTAATTTTGTGGTTTGGTAAATATGACTTTCGTAATAGGATTTCAGAGGTGGTGAAAATGTTACAATGTGGTATTCTGATATTATAAGGATAGTTTGTAATGTGTTCTCTGATGTTGTCAAAATGTTGTGGTTTGTGTATCTTTTGGTGTCGTCTGTAGGTATATAAAGTTGTTCGTATTGTATTTTATGATGAAGCACAAACGTCGTGCGTTCTGTGTTTTGTGTGTTTCGGTGGCTAATTTTCTACTTTTCGGAAACTTGTCATGTTCCCCTCTTATAATAATGAATGGATTCGAAATTGTTTTTTTTTGGTTTTGCAAAAAGAACTTTGCGGTCTTGGAACACAGATTTTATTTCTATTTATGATGGGATATAAGAAATATTATAAAATAATTACATATTGTACTATACTGTTAATAATATTGATAATATTGAGAAGATTCAACCGCACACCCACATTATATTTCGCTTTCCGTGAAAGAAAATTCCATCTCAAAAAAGTCGATTTAATGATTAAGAAAATTTACGATTTCTATCAGTTATAAAATAAAAATTATGATTTCTAAATACGTTTCAGAAAGGCATCAAAGTTTAACATTACCACGTACAAAATTCTAATATTGTTCACATTATTCAAATTTTCAAGGATGTAAAAGAAAACTTATAATATATCGGTCGAAGCATAATTGAAGTTTATAATTCTTTAAAATTTTCCAGATCGTTTACGTACTTTTTTGAGATGTTTTACTTAATCTATGTGGGCATGGGAATATGTTTTCAATTTGTTTTTAAAATCATTTTTCTCCCATCTCATACAAATTTAATATATTTTTTATACTTATGCTTACACAAATCACGTTTCCAGAACTCTTTTCTATATTCATTGGCACTTCTAAAATTATGATTATGTATTTATTTGGCGATGAATTCTTGCGTGCTTAAATTTCAAAGTGATAATATTATGGCAGATCAAAATATTTATAATTTAAAGTAGTTTGGATTAGAAAATGTTATTTTATTTTTTTTATATTTTTATCACTTTCAAAAATAATCACGTTTTACTGCAAAACACGTAGGCACTTAAAAACTGTAGCTATGTTCATATTTTATTTTTTTGAATAATTTAATATTCATTAGTACGTAGTAACTATCCCAACATGCTTAACATTTCTCATTAATTTCATTAGAACAGTATTTTATCTAGATATACATAGTTTAAATCGATTGTAATCAATAAAAAATTCTTCATCAAAACGTGAAAATAATATAGAGCATTCAATTATATATAAAGCTTTCAATCAATTTTTTTTTTAATCGAGTTGGTTTTTGATTTTGTGAACAAAATTTTGTTTCAAGGTGTTTTGATTCATCTTCTAACTTACCTGCAGAACCAGTGGTACCTGTAGGTTTTTCAATTAAAAACAAATACATCCAGCTTTGGCATGACATAATATTTAACTTAAAATTATTTACGCATATTTTCTACTTTAACTAACCGATATTTAACGTGCCTCTTAACATTGAGTATCAAGTGAGTAGGTAAATGCATCCATAAAGCTTTTAGAAAGAAAAAAAATATTTGTACATTTTCGTTATTTGTTTTTGGGGTGTTATGCCGTATTCGAGGTAAGTTTAGTAAGTTTCTAACAAAGTGATATCGATGTTGCATTACCTACTTATATTCCAGCAACCGGCAGCGGCGCGCCATGACTATTATTTTATACGAATTTTTCAAATCCAATAATTTTTAATGTATTCTTTATTAAATTAATTTGTAACTTGTAAGGAATATTGTGTTAAGTAACTGAAAAAAGTATTCAGTATCAAAATAGATGATTTAAACTGGACATGTCAGAAATATCAAAAAAATAACGTTTTTCAATAATATAAAGGCGCTTTTGCCCGGAAAGTAAGAGGTCTTGAGTTCGATTCCCAGAGGTGCCAATTTGTTTTTTTCTGATTTTTTTGTTTACAGATTTTCGATTGAGTTTCGCTTTTATTGTCTTCGTTTAATTAAATATTACAATTTGAGGTTTTACTCAAAAGTTAAAAAAAAAATGGAATAAAACAGGACAATTAAAAGAAAAGTCACTATATGCCTTTGCTGGTAAACGTTGTAATCCCCGTTGTGCGGAATAAATATATAGAAAAAACAAATAGTTATTACCTAATTTTTCATTATTTTTCACATAAGAAACCGGTGTCAACAAAAAAATTCATATTAATAAGTGTAAAATAAACAACCATAGCAGTATGATCTTCCAAATATGAAATAGAAACAATGTGAATAGATAAACGATTGCATGAAACATATTATAACATCATATAACTAATAGGTAATAACAAAAGCAATGTAAATTAGTAGAACAATTTGCTCATCATTGTGTGGATAATATTATACTATCTACAACTATTGATCGAAGGGCTTTCGTGAAATAAATGCTTACATAAATAGCAACGTACGGTATTTTTTGCACAAAGATATCGATTGAGAATGATAACATTATACCATGACAGGCATCAATGGGTGGTTTAAGTTCAAGTTATAATTGTCTATAGTATATTTAATGGATAGTTACAATGCAATTTAAGGATAATTCCATGACGTCGTTTTTTTTACATCCGTGAACCATAATATTATTACAGGTTTTATTATTTACTCAGGCGTATTATTAATATACTATGTTTTAATATTTTTTCTTCCACGTTTCTTCAACGAATGAGGGTAGTCAATCCATGATGAGAAATCTTTGTAGACTTTCCATTCAGGCGGACTTGCAGTGCCTGTCTTTATCGTTAATTTATACTTTAAGGCTGTTCGAAACAACAGCTAAAGAAGGTCGACGAGTCGCAGCGCAATCTCATAATAACGCAAACAAAAATTATTTAGAAAACTTTATTAAAAATATAATCTCAACCAATAGGAGCCTTTAATAGTGTGGTCATAATCCGGCCTATGAGCGCAGACCTAGCGTCATTTACGTTTCATATCTCAACCAATATAATCAAAGCGGCCAATGAGCGCGGTTAGATGCTTCGCAGGTGCTGTGATGCATCATTTCCGTTTCATCCGAATTCCAAATCACAAACAGTCTGAAGAAATTTCACTTCAAAAAATTTAGTCGCCTTTCAAAGCTCTTTTCTCTAGTAGAGTCACGTGGGGTAACCGTACGCGGAGTGTAAGTGTTCGCAGTGATGTTTCCGACAAGATCGTACGTATTTCGCACCCGTGCGTTCCTCAATTCAGTAGCCTTTTGGGTCGCCTTGAGGCAGGATATGAGTATAGTGAATCCTAATTTGAAAATAAAAATTGGTAGGTAAATTAATTTTTTTCATGCTTTTCTTAAAATTTTCAACTCCGTTACCAATGTGTGCTATTTTGTAACCAACTGTGTCAGAGCGATTTGGTCTATGATAATTTTTGGTTTAATATTGTTAGTTACACGGGTGCAAAGCGGTAATTCTAATAAAGATAACCACTTATCAGATTTTTAAAGTTTATTTAATTTTGGTATGCTGGGGTAAGTATGCTGGGGTAAGCGTACGCAGTTAGATGAGTGCAAACACTTACCCCTCAACATAAAATTGATTTTGTAACATAATATTTCAACTCTCGTTATCAACAATTAGCACGAATATTCTGAACAATCAAATCTCTTGCTATACATGCGGCACTGAGGAGCCCACAAACGTCACTCAGACCTAATAAAAAGTATTTTTCGTCTGGTTCTTACTGCTCCGCTTGAAGATGTAATTGATGTTCCAGACAACTCCCCATCACAAACTCGGTCCTTTACTTCCCAATATTTGATATAAGTCCTCGGCCAAAGCAACACATACACAAAAACGACGAAAAATATTTGCAAGTCTGAAATAACTACCTCAAGTCCCTATGAAAAGAAACTTCAGCAGAAACAGAGAGAGGCAGATACAAAAATGGTCCAAAAACCGATAAATAAAACCATGGAAATCCAACGACCACCTCTTTTGAAGAAAGCCGCACCACAAATAATCACCGCAAAGCTATAATGCGGCAGATTCCAGAGTGCATAACTGTTTTAAGAGTACAAAAAAAGGCTTGTAAGGACTATTTTCGCCCACAATGCAACGAGAAATATCAAGATCCACCACTAGAAGATTGGATAGAATGTATTCTGTTCAAAGCATGGTGGCATGATAACATGAGAACTGCACTGACTACGATAAGAGGCAATTTAAGTGTGATAATTTCAATGGGGGGTAACTGTTCGCGGTGCGAATAATTACCCTACGGTATGCGAATACTTACCCCGCACACGGGGTTAGTGTACGCTATCGACATGCACGTATACTTTTTTATATAACTTTTTGATTTATGAACCGTATGAGGTTTTTATGTTTATTTGAGATGCCTTAACAATCAATCATTTTAATAAATAAAATAATTTAGTAAAATACCTTAAGATTTTTAATACAAAAATCCAAATGTAAAAATTACCCCACGTGACTCTAAGCACATTACAGTTGGGTTACAAGCAACATGTATTTGTAGAAAACAATTAAATTTAATGTCTCTCTTCACCAGGTATAGGTACAAATCATGGAACGCCACTCAACTGTGTCTCGACACATACTTAATTTTTCATTCGTAATCATAAATCATGATCTCATGCTGTTTTATTGACGTTAAACTTAATGCCACCCGACTTTATTCCATGGCTATCTTTGGCCTATTCAAATCTAAAACTTTATGATTTTTTTAAATCTTAGTTTTGTTACAAACTATCCAAAAGAATCAATAGTTGCCAATTTAAAAAAAAAGCGGTTTTTTTCAGTAGGCGCCAGTAACACAAATTTTTTTCTGCAACACTTATTCTGTGACCTCATCTACTCCACAATTATATTTATATCGTATTTTATTCTATGACCTATAGGTATTCAAAAGCCAACCAAAGTTAGCTTCAGTTTTATTTATGGATGTCATCCCTTGTCCTCCTCCCTTGAATATTTTATTACTTTTTTATTTTTGTTTTACCCACGGTTTGTGGGGACCTTAGATGCAAACTAAAATAAAGGTAATATAATGGAAAACGTGAGTACCTGCACAGCGTGCAGTTGTGCAATTCTAATAATACCTCCGTGCATGTCTGTAGACTGCTTAGTGCTTACCTCTCTGTTCCTTTCTCCGGTAAACATATTCCAGGCGATGAGAATAATGAGTTTTTGTTTTCAATAGCCTCAAAGTCTTCAGTTCGGGGACTTGCGCATCAAACACCCGCAGTATGACTACTTGATGGAGACGCAGAACGGAAAGATGGTTGGCGCAGTTTACGGTCACACCGACTACCCCGTCTGCCTGGACTCGGCGGTGTCCATCAGACCGGTGCGAGAGGTGGTCACGGTGCGCACCCCTCTCATGTTTAATCAACAACAGGAGAGTTGCGTCTAGGTTCCGTCAAGTTAAGTAATCGTAATGAAACCGCTTCAGGACAATGACGGGCTGTGCATATTATGAATGTTAATGCATTACCCAAAACATGGCGGAAAATTGTTTCACATTTACTAGCTATAGTGTCTTCTGATCTTGAATATAATTTATAATTATGTGGATGTTGTCATTATTTAAGTTAAGCTTAATTTGAGCAAACAAATGAAATCGGCAATCAAATTGCCCTTACAGAAAAAGTTACAAGGGTCGTTGGTTATATCTTTTTGAGGTCTATGTGTTTTATAATAAACAGAGCTTACAAATCTTCATAAGTGTACCTAAATTAACAATACCGAAACAATTTTTTGTCTGCATCGTGATGTAAGTGTTTGAACCTACCTTGTTTTAAAATTTAGTTAAAATATCAATTTGCAAATATTCCAGAAAGGAATCGATCCTTTCCACTTGATATTTAAATGAATATTGATTATAGTGTTTAAGAATATTATAGTAGAAGATAAGTAAATTATTGTGAACTAATATAATAAGTACCCAATATTCAGACGTGTGCTTTAAAATGCATTCGTGCAATATTATGTTCCCTCATTCTCATAACTCTGTACAAATAAAACGTTAGAAAATTATTCAAAAATTATACAGAGAATTTGATGTACTTAAATTAAAAATAAATGTTATTAAATTATGTCGTATTTTAAGAGCGACTTTTTAAGAATATAAAAATTAAGTTGAAATAACTCATTTTTAGGTTATTATTGAGAAGCTTGAATGAGAATGACGTTTGATTAAATGTGTAGATAGAAATGATTAATTTTGATTTAAAATCCAAAATATGTTATCGTAATCCAAATCCCTATTTTCTTACTTTTCAACCATTTCACCATTGATTAATTGCCTAACAATAATTAAAAATTATTTCATTGGAAAAAATGAATCATATCATTTGAATCAGGTTATGTATGTATTATTATATAATATTTATTTATACTTAAATCAAATAAAGCATGTATAACATACAAATAACTGCATTTTATTTTATTATTTTAGCTTTGCCCTTATATGACATGTTGTACTTTCGATTCCCTGCATACCTGCCTATAGTGCATATTATATTATACAACCACTAAATAAAGAGTTTCTACATTTTTAAACAAAACATCACTATTGAAAACAGCCTATTCAGAAAAAAGCAGACCATCCTGGGAATTTGTGTTCTATTCTACAAATTTATAAAAGTCTTCCCTGTTGCGGAGATGTGCTTTTTACATCAAAATTTTAGGGCTGTGACTTCAACAACACTCTCGGCTGCTGGCCCTTTGTAAAAGTATTTGACAGATTGTCAATATATTATAAGGAAATATGTAGAAAACACAGTGTGACATGGTAAAAACAAGATTATTTCCCTATATTACAGTAATCCATTAAAACAGAGAAAAGTTTTCGTTCGTTCGTGCCCACTATAATATTAAAAAAAAAAATTGAAAAATAGTGCACATTTCAGAAAGAAATTTTATTGAACTTTCAGATAACAAGAAAACACATTCCAAAAAAATTAATTACCTATTTGAGAAGTAGTGTGAAAGTACATGCACATAATTTATACATTTTCGGGATTTAAAAATGTACGAACCGCCAATTATCGCTTGTAGAGAATGACTTTTATTATAGAGCCAATGAAATGTATAATATCTGTGGCAGCAGAAATAACTTATTATTAATAAGATCTCCTGAAAATTATATTATATGTCAAGAAAGAAAGATAAAATATTAATAACGTTATTAGTTTTAATAGGCACTTTTTAACAGCGTACTTTTCTCTTGTTACAAGAATAGCAAAGTGCTTCCCCCAGAGCTACAGCCTCTGTGATATTAACACTACCCCCAAGGACGAATATTTATTAAACATTTGAGTTCTGGCAAAGAAAGTACGTGTAATACTTATAAGTAAAGAACAAGAACAGTGTGAAGTCACGGTGGATCTTGATAAGATGCTACAACGAGGAATTTAGGAGGAAGACTGGAGCAGAAAAGACATTAGACCGATTGAAGGTAAGCTAAAAGGTATCTGCGTCAGAAAATTTCTAGGTCACAATTGTGGGAATAAACCCATAAGTATGCTTTACATATTTATATTTTAAAATATATTTTTACACAGAGTATTGTGTTTTAAATAGCAACATGGTCTCCATAAGAGCAATAGTCTTGCGTTTGTATTAAGTTTCGAGAATAATGCTATTTAATGATCGTTGTAATTAGAAGCATTTCTAAATTGAAAAACGCACATTGAAAACATTGAAATTGAAAGTGCATTTTAGCGCTGTAATGATCCACTATTACGGTACCGTGATCAATGACGTTATATAAATAGACTCGCCATAGTCTCACATACTCACAATATAATGTAGAAAGCAAGCAACACTCTTTTGTTTTAAGCGGTTTTCAGTATAATTTCTAAATTCAAAACTTTATTCCTGTGTGATAAAGATAGACAATCAAAGAATTTACGTGTGTGAATGACATAGATATATGGTAGGGTGGCTTATTAATTTCTTCGCCAAATACTGCTTTCGCATCACGGTGAATCACGGGTGTGACTGAGATAACAAGATACTCTCACTCGGTTACACAATGGACAGGTAAGGGTAAAGAATACAATGACGTATTATTATAAAATTAATTGTAATAATTGATAATAATAAGTAATTTGCGTGTACTTACACATGAAACGTTATTCCTTCGCCTTTACAACTATTTGCCGTATAATTGAAGCATTTTCTCATCACACAGGAGGGCATTTTGGCGCTTTGCAATGCAATTTACTCACTGGTAAGACACGAGCTCACTCGACGCGTAGCAGTTTAGTACTAAAGTACTAGAAATAGAGACAGCTACAATCGTCTTGTATTTGGCTTCCCACTTTGAGATTTCTACCCCACGTCCAATATTAAAGTATTAATAAAAAAGACAATAAACATTTTTTTCTTATCACAATAATGCTTCAGCTCTTTCAAAAGATGAGACACACAATGTACGTACATAGGTTTCGCATCTCTCTCACATACCGCACCGTGACGTCTCCGTAGACCCCTACAATACTACTGGCCGTGACGATAATTTGTGTGAGCGAATTCCAAAAAATCAAAAATGGCAAACTTTAATGCGCGGATGGTTTTACTTTTGTTCTTTAGCATATAATGCTGTAGCTCTTTCTTACATACTTAATAACAATAGTCGAAATGAGATAGATGGTGAACGTATGTCTACACCCTTTCAAAGGAAACATACAATCATTAACATATATCTCTCTCACACGTTTAAAGAAAATAAAACGCCACACATTTAGCTGTACCTGAGTCGTAATAAGATAAATCTGTTTAAAAAAAGTAGTACTTTGGATTAAACAGACACACGATTGTGTGGGTCACATCGTTCGTCACACCATTATTTAGTGAAAGAAAGAACTGCAGCATTATAGCGTTAAGATACGTATGTTTATAGCCTTTTTTGCCGTCATGATACCGTAAACGTGGGTAGTCACAATAATAATAAAACCTTTTCCTTTGGGGATTAAAGTTATGTAGATTACCTACATAGACTACTATGTATGTAGGTTGATTGTGACATATACGAAATAATAAAATCATCAATTTAGGAAACTCAAATTGGGAATTGAATATTCTAGCATTGTTTTAATGTTCAAAGTTAAAATTCAATTTTTGAATATTTTACGAAAAGTCTGTATATGCCTATTATTGTATATTTTATGAAATGCTTACAACTAAAATAAATAGTATGTGTGATATAAAATTATAAAGGATAAAAACACGTTGTGTATCTACACATCTACGTACAAGTAATACTGTTATTTTGTTGTGAAACATTTTTGATTTTGTGTTTTTTTATTGATTTTCAGATAAAGCACAATTTGAAAGGTTTTACTTTGACTGAAATTGATTCGAGTAAAACTTTATTACAGCGGCAATGCGGGAGGTTAAGGCCCTTCTTCCACAGGGATACGCAAGTTGCCGATTCTCCACGATTCAATCTTTGAGAATGGCGCCTTCTGGGTGGAGGTTCGTACACACGTTGCCGACATGACTCATCGGTGACTTCACTTTCCTTTCCATGACCGGCCGGGCGAGGTTGTACTGGCTCACATCACCGACACTTTTAACATGGCGTCACTTATGTCAGACATTTTGTAACATTGGGTGAACTTTATATAAAAAAAACTTGGAACGACACAGTCAACAAAGCACGATAGAATATAAAAATAACAGCTCCAGAAACAGTTTGGTTATGAGGTTATAAAAGCATTCTTGTTTTGACGATTGTTGACAAGAGTATACATCATGAGAATTGGATACTTGCATATCCCCGTGATCCTATATGTACCAAATGATTTTGGGGTTATGAAGAGAGAGAGGGAGAAGAGTTTCGCCGAACCGAGTGTTGAAGAAGGTCTTTTTAGACGAGCGTCATGTGTGATCCAGCCGATCGCGTGCTTAAAAGACGAGCGTCATCTATACAAGACACATATGTGTAGTACGCAGGACCTTGGCATTGCCGGATCGCGAATTCCCAAACCCTAACGCGTTTCAGTCGCTCTACCGACTGAAATGCGTTAGGGTTTGGAATGCATAAATCACCTTCCAAACACTACCGCGTTTCAGTCGCCTTGGCGCTCTGTTGCTCTCTGTTTCTGTGAGGGTGACGAACGTAATTATTGAAGGGTAAGCAAAGAGGATGGACTGCGTTTTTTTTTACTTACAAAATCTATTTTCTACATTGAAAATATTTATTTTTCAAGTCAATAAAACCCGCGTTTTTTTTAAACTTAAAATATATATATTGTTATGTGTTGCCCATATCCAACGAACAGACTATACATTAGCAAGCAGATTGTTCACGCGCACATAGCGTGTCCTGTTCACGCATATCGGAGCTGTCCTCGACAGGCAAGGAAGCATTACCTTATATGGTCACGTCGCTGACCGCGTCACAGCCAATAGGAAGGCCAGATGACAAGCGTTACCTTATATGGGCATACGTATCGAGTCTTCCCTCTCGCTCGACTAGAGCAAGCAGCTCTGGCCGCCGGACAGGAGAAGAGACACGATCGAGACGGCGCCGCGAGAGGTAGTACGTAAACACGAGGGCAGTATGCCACACTTCGTCGCGACTAATTAAGTCTCCGCCTACATCCCAAGTATGGCGATATTACAACAGCCGCCTATTTAATACCACAGCCGCCTATGTTAACCATGGACGCCCTGGAAGCGCACGGCTTCTAATCCGCCTTCGTTGCCGACGAGCCGCGTATTCCGCAATTGCAGCCTAATTAACTGCCGCCTATGTTAACCATGGACGCCCTGGAAGCGCACGGCTTCTAATCCGCCTTCGTTGCCGACGAGCCGCGTATTTTACAATCGCCGCCTACTTAACTGCCGTCCACTAACCGCCTTCCGGTTGGGGAAGCTGGCCGTTCCGCCCACCATGACGCCGAGGAGCCGCCCATCACCACCGAGCGCCCAGTGGCAAGGGCCCGGTCTGTGAGCAAGCCTCCAGACCTCTCCACTACGTAGGGAAGCCGCCTGCCGCCGCCCATCGCCACGTGAGATTCTAAACTTTCGTATTAGTCTTCCCGAGCCTAGAATCAGTAGCCTACTAGCTTGCCTCTCTCTCCAATGCTAGGCCTTAAACTGCCTACTGTTTGCCTGTACTGTCCCGCCCTTGCATATTGAAATAAATCTGAATTGTAACCAAGCACTGTTTCATTGGAGTCAACCAACGACAAGCACGGAGGAACCCTACTTCCCTGAGATGAGCCTTCCAAGCCCAGGCATATGACCCCGGGGGGTCTGCTTAACACTTGTTCCCCCCCCGGGAGTGACTTATAGTACTGGGGCCCTTTTAACTTGCCCCTGGCTCCAACCAGGTATTATAACACTGGGCCCAACGTGGCTTTTAATATAACCCTGGCGCTTAGCCGAAGGGCCCCTTTTTAATATAACAATATAGTCACATTTACTTACAAGCCTATACCTACTGGTTCAGTTACCCAACCCAACATAATAAAATACCATCAGATAGTTTCACCGCAGGGGTAGGCAGAGAGGATGGACCGCCAAACATCTCGGTCACATTGCTTGGTTCAATCACATTCATACATACAAGATTAGGTACCTATACCTAATATTTTAGTTTTGACAACGGACTAATGTCTATTCTATTAGAGTGAAAGAAGTGACCGAAAACGCATTGATTTTTGTTGTATCTTTCAATCTCCTTAATAAAATCTATTTTATTGATATTGGAAGATACATTATTACTCCAATATGGCTTCTTATGTTTAGCAATATTTCCCATTATGTAGGTACCTGAGATTTATGAAATACATAATTAAGTACCTATCTAAGTAATTAATATTATTTTAAAAAAAACTAAGCTAAACAAAGAACAGTTACTATGTTTTAATCTTTTATTTTATTTTTTTATATTATTTACAGACCATGTTCCATATATGTTAATACTCGTCCTAATTTGACTGTCCTAAAACAAGAATCTTCCTAGTTGGGCAGTCAACACATTTCTTAAATAATGTATATAAATGTATAATTTTTTTACTACTATATGTATATTTATAAAAAAAATATAGCTTGCATTTTATTCCCGAAAGGTTATATATCCATTGTGGGATCGTTAATAGTACAGTGACAGTACGTGTAGACGATGTAGACATGTAATTAAAACTAGCAATAAATATTTCGTCATTTACTGCCTGCTCCTTGCTTCAGTGACATTCATTCACTGTCACATTTACTTACAAGCCTATTTCAGTTACCCCAACATACCATAATACCATCAGATAGTTTCACCGCAGGGGTAGGCAGAGAGGATGTACCGCCAAACAATTCAGTCACATTGCTTGGTTCAATCACATTCATACATACAAGATTAGGCACCTTTACCTAATATTTTAGTTATATGACTGAAATGTATGTATGATTTTAAATGCTTACATTGCAAAAGCAAATGCTACTATTACAAAAGCTTTTTTTATGTTTTGATACAATGTATCATAATTATTTGTAGGATAAATAAATTATCACATGATTCAAGAGTCTTATTAGATTAGTAAATCAAAAATAATTAAATTTATTTCAAATGTTCAGGATTTCAATGAGGCTAATTACTGTATTATTTATCATTAACGAGTACTCGCCATAGTTTTTATTTGTGATTTGTTAGTTTGAACTTACCTCTGTTTAATCACACGTTCAAATGTTATAATGCGGTGAGTCAATATTAAAGTGAAATCGTTAAAATGGTTTGTTTTATTTACAAGCAGAGTACCTAACAGAGTTGTTTAACGGTCCGCCCTCTCTGCCTACCCCTGCGGTGAAATTATCTAATGATAATATAGTACGTTGGGGTAACTGAACTAGTAAGCATGGGCTTGTAAGTAAGTGTGACAATGAATGAATGTCACTGAAGCAAGGAGCAGGAAGTAAATGACGACATATTATTTGCTAGTCTTAATTACATGTCTACATCGTCTACACGTACTGTCACTGTACTATTAAATATCCCACAATGGGTATCTTACCTTTTGGAAATAATAATATTCAAGCTATATGGGAATTTTTTTTGGGAATATAATGGAAATATTGTACACATTTAATTATTATTATCAAAAACTTCTCTATAATTACGGTCGTCACCCTCACAGAAACAGATAAAGCAACGTAGCGCGTAGGCGACTGAATCGGTATAGGATTTATAAGGTGATTTATGCATAATAAACCCTTCCGCGTTTCAGTCATATAGCAATCCTTATTATATCCAATTTAGCAATCCTTATTAAACCCTAGAGATTTATGAAATACATAATTCAAAATAATTACAGACTGGGTTTAATAAAGATTACTAAATTAGACATAATAAGGATTCCTATATAACTGAAACGCGGTAGGGATTGTTGTGAATAAATCACCTTACAAATCCTGTACTGATTCAGTCGCCTACGCGCTACGTTGCTCTATCGGTTTCTGTGAGGGTAACGACCGTAATTATAAGAGAAGTTTTTGATAATAATAATTAAATGTGTACAATATTTGCATTATATTCCCAAATATAATTCCCATCTGTTCTAATCTTTATCATGATGTGTATATAATATGTACCTACATATTATCATTATGTGTATATATGTACTTACCTATTACTTTTAAATTAGAATGCTAAACAAGCAGCAGTTAATCTTATGTTTTAATGGATATTTTATTTTATTCTATTTCTTCTCTTTGTTATTCATACTTATACAAAATATGTAAGTAGGCTTATGCAATGCAAACACCAGTTAAAAGTACATTTTCCTTTTATTATAATATTATTTTAATACTAGGCTAATCAAACAACAGTAATAATTATGTATAAATTGTTTGATTTAGTTTATTGTTTCTGTTCTCTTTCTTGTTCTCATTTATACAAAATGTCTACGTAGGACTATAATTTGAAATGCAAACACCAGATACCTTTATGTTTTTATCATTTACTTTTCAGTATACTTATATATTACTTTTATGATAATTTAAATAACTATGCTAAACAAACCACGGTTATCTTTTTTGTATTAATTGGTTATTTAATTTATTAGTATTTTTTTTTTTTTACATTCTTTCTCTTCTCTTTTTTTCTTATTTTATATAACCCATGTGCGTAGGGCTATGATTTGCAATGCTTCCACAAATAACCTATATGTTATTAAGTACCTACATAAGTAATTAATATTATTTAAAAAAAAAACTATGCTAAACAAAGAACAGTTACTATGTTTTAATCCTTTATTTTATATAATAAATATTTTCAATATAGAAAATAGATTTGGTAAGTAAAAAAAAAACACGGTCCATCCTCTCTGCTTACCCTTCTATAATTACGTTCGTCACCCTCACAGAAACAGAGAGCAACAGAGCGCGAAGGCGACTGAAACGCGGTAGTGTTTGGAAGGTGATTTATGCATTCCAATCCCTAACGCGTTTCAGTCGGTAGAGCGACTGAAACGCGGTAGTGTTTGGAAGGTGATTTATGCATTCCAAACCCTAACGCATTTCAGTCGGTAGAGCGACTGAAACGCGTTAGGGTTTGGGAATACGCTGCCGGATCTGTGCTCTAAACATTGAGCTAAATCGACTCTGTCCCCTTCGGTCTTATTTAAGGTATCATACTTCCATAAATAAAGGAGCCAATAGAAATATGAGTAAATGTAACGAAGAAAATGTTGGTAGTTCTTAGTCGAAGTATCATACAGTTACATAAATATGACGGAGGGGAATAGGATCGAATTGGCATAGTGGTTGTAGCAGAACCACGGAAAAGCCAAGGTCCTGGATTCGATTCCTAGATGCGACCGTATCTTTTATTGATTTTTCTGTTTTATATGTTTGTTTGAGAGTTGCTCATATTGCCTTCAATGTATAAATATGGTATTAAATCGTTTTAAAACTTTATTATTTTTTATTTTAGTTTATTAGGGAAACAAAAAGTTATACATATTATAAGGTGATTACATATTACATGGGTGCATTAACCAGTGAAGTATTATAGTATACAAACATAGATTAAAACATTAAAGAAAACATTAAGTGGTAGTAAAAATTTAAAAAATATATATGTATACAAAAGAAATGGGAAAGCACAAATTAAAGCATGTGGGAAAGAAAATATGAAGATAAAGATGAAGTTAAACATCACAAGAAAACAAAAGGATGAATGATTAGCCATTTGCCATTGCCCTTGAGGAGATTTTTCACAAAAAATAAAAATATATATTATAATTTTTATGAAAAGAAGGAAAAACAACATACGAATGAAAAAAATAACATACAGCAGGGGTGGAGAGTTCGCAATTAACAATTGGTTTTAATTTTTTCAGTTATGAATTTAATAAATTGGCCTGGGGACAAATGGATAATATCAGCTTCGTAAAACATATCATTGTATTTTGTGAACGTCCTTTGGAAAAATGAATGTTGTGAGTAGTTTGGTTTTGAGTGTGGGATGTGGAATGGATGGTTTGACCTTGTATTTCTTGTTGAACAGTGAAAATTAATGTGTTTTAGAAGACAGGTAGTTGTTGTCAACAACGTTGTTGATGATTTTGAATAAAAATTTCTGATCGAATACATGTCTTCTATCTTATTTTATGTTATACTTCTACAAGAATTTGATTTTTATCATCGCTTTACAAAAAAATTGACATGTCAATAAGATTCATTTTATTTACGCAAATGTGTTGTGATTTGTTTTCGTAAGAAATGCACTGAAGCCAATTATTTTACTTTTCTTTAAAAATGCTCATTTTTCCACTTGACTTCGTGTTTGTAGCATTTCCATTTATCGTGATTTTCAATGCAAGACTTTTTCTTAGGTAAAGACTTGCATTGAAAATCACGTGTTTTTTCTACTTTTGTTTCCATTTTTTGCTGTTTACGAAAATCTTTTCCTATTTTTCTTGCGGTTTTAATTTTTTTTAAAGTTTCTCTAATTCCTTGTAATTTCCTTTTAATTTTTTCACACTTTAATAACATTATGTATTAAGTGCCACCGATGGCCATATTAATGACCCAGTAATAAATATTCGGTGCTCATTTCCGGGACGAGTTCAAATAAATGTCATGGATGTACTGTCTATAAGTGGGACACATCATATATCTTTTTTTTTCAAATCTGTTTAATCGCATTGCAATGTAAGAAATTACTTTAAGCTACTGTTTATTACTAATTACTTTATCTTGTGTGAAAAAATGTTAACATTATGGACCAAATGCGAAAAAATCTATAGGGGTAAATAATAATAAAAAACATATGTACCGATGATGGGCACCAAACCTAACAATATTTAATAATGTATTTAAAAACCCAATAGTATTTTATTGGCTCTTAAGACTTTCTCTAATTTATAAAATTTCTATGTTGTCTAATAAATTTCTAAGTTATCTAATGTACTAGGTAACCCTATTTCTCAAACATTGGATTGCCCATAAAATTTCCCAAACCAAGCGATTGTTTTTTTTTTAAATATTTGTTAATTTTGTTTTAATGCGACCACTACAAAATAAAATAGCTAATTAAATTTATATTGTAGCAAAACAGTTGATTAAAAAAAAACAAATTATTTCTGAAAAGTTAAGTTTTTTGAAAATATTGGTCGGTTTATCTTTTTCTTGCTGAAACGTCTTCGCCTTCCTTACTTACGACTTTTATTTTTATTTTCACGCAAAGTAAAACGGCACTTACACTTTCAGAGACATTAACTTTATAAAAAGTTTAAATATGCCATTGAATTTTTTTAATATGTTGGTGTGAATGCCTTCAAAGGCTATTCCAATATTAAACAAACACATTGATATCAAAATTTTGCTTAGTGACGTGAGTATAAATAAATAGGCAATTAATAATTAAAACTATACTCACGAAAACTGTTTCTTATCGCTTTCAATTTGTTAATCTTTATCGCCTATTATTGTAATGTGACAAAAAAACACTTAGCGTTGTATTAATTTCGTTTGAATTGTATTTCCATTAAGTCCGAATCAGACTGTTGAGGATACTTAAATGTTTATGCCTTTTAATAAACAGAGCATTTCGGGCGAAATTGTGCGATGAATTCGGAGCCATTTCGCGACATAAAACTGTTCCCCGCCATATGGGACGAACAGCAACGGTCTTCTATTGAATCTATGTATGGACTGGAAGTGGAGTGTCTGCAATTTGACTGCAGTTGCCTTTTAATGTGTTCATTATCTAAATTCTTGCTCTGCTGCCGGGCGAATTGAATATGAATTTTGCAATTCCTCCGGGTGAAGTTTCAGACCACTGTACGAATGCGGTCGGTGCGCAATGCAATTTGAAATTCCGTGTGGGTAGGTACACTGTGAACATGTTATATCTACTTCGTTGTCTTTAAGTGCTGGCGCATTATGTATGTAACTAGTTGCAATGTACAACTTTACTGAGTAGGTGACTGAAATCTTGTTAAAACATCATTAAGGTATGGGAAAAGCGGATAATGGTAGGTTTTTATTTAATGGCGAGTTAAAATCTTTGTCATTACGGTAAAAAAATCGTATCTTAATTCTGCTTTAAAGGATGGAAAATGCGGAGAGTGGTAGGTTTTAATTTAATGACGTGTTAACATCTTTGACATTTACGGTAAAAACTCGTGTAGTATCAAAATTCTGCTGATATGGGAAAAGCGAATGGTGGTAGGTTTTAATTTAATGACGAGTTAAAATCTTTGTCAATTACGATAAAAAATTGGTATGGTATCAAAATTTAGCTTTAAGGGATGTAAAAAGCGGATGGTGGTAGATTTTAATTAAATGACGTGTGAAAATCTTTAACGTTTACAGTATAAAAAATATATTTTTTTGATTCTTTTTTTGAAACTTTTCAGAAAGCAATCATAATTTTTTTCAAATATTCATAGTGTATTTTCAAAATTTTGCTTTAAGGGATGGAAAAGCAGAAGGTGGTAGGTTTTAATTAAATGACGTGTTAAAATCTTCGACGTTTACGGTAAAAAATATAGTTTTTGATTTTTTTTAAACATTTCACCAGGCATTCATTGTGCACGATTTTTTTCACAAATTCATAGTGTATTATCAAAATTCTGCTTTAAAGGATGGGAAAAGCGAATACTGGAAGGTTTTAATTTAATGAAGTGTTAAAATCTTTGTTTTTTCGGTTTAAATGTGGTTTTTGATAAACTTTATCTAGGTGATAATAGTCAACATTTTTTTTTTTTAATATTCGTATAAAATCAAAATTTTGCTTTAAGGGATGGGAAAAGCGGATGGGGGTAGGTTATAATTTAATAACGTGTTAAAATCTTTGATATTTATTGTAAAAAAATCGTATAGATTCAAAATTCTGCTTTAAGTGCGAGATGTGAGATTAACGGTAAT
The DNA here is from genome assembly GCA_917563855.2 of Limnephilus lunatus. Classification (NCBI taxonomy): domain Eukaryota; kingdom Metazoa; phylum Arthropoda; class Insecta; order Trichoptera; family Limnephilidae; genus Limnephilus; species Limnephilus lunatus. Next base: position 22,257,386 of record OU830604.1, on the reverse strand, counting down.
TTACTACTAGTTAATACGATGGCCTCTATGGTACACGGCATAAAGCAGACTATGAAACACTAGGACTAGGAAGCCCAATTAAATTTTGATTTTATGTTGTTTCACAAATACTTCATTTAAAATAATAAATATAAATTACTCGAAACTATGTCGTCGACAACACGGGCATTGGCTTGGTATGATGATTGAAAAAATTACAATAAACTGTAGGCAATTTATAAAAATTCATTAAATAATAAAATTTTAAAAAAAAATCTATATTCGGCAAAGTCATCGCCCTGGTGAAAGAGCACAATTCAGAATTGAAACGTTGCTTGAATTAGATTTAGTCGTGTTTGGTTGTCAGATCTAAATAGCCAGGCATTTCTTCACCTTATCCGTCTTCTTACTTCCTTCCCACTACCGCCAGTTTCACAACATGCCCCATATATTGGGTATGATGTAGTCTCGCTGAGCTCCGGACGGTTGGTTGGGAGCAGAGCGGGACTCTAAGGCGATATTCACATAGAAAAAAATAAAGTTGTTATAATGATATGAATAGTTCTTTTATGCCTTTTTGAACGTCTTTTGTCTTCCTTACAATAGTAGTTTTATGCTTAGAACGCACTCTCCAGATAAGGCACTTACAAGTATCGCCATAAAAACCCACACTGAAACATTAGCAGAATTATAAATAATAAAATGTAATCGAAATTTATCTTCTTCTAGTTAGAAATAATTTACCTAAATGAGACGGTAGATAAGAACGGTGTATTGGATATATTACACAAACTAATACTACACCTCACCAAAATAGTGCCTCCGACGGGTTTGCCCAGTACAAACTGAAGCCACCGACCGCATAACAAGCTCGGCCGTCCAACCGTTCTTTCCTTAAGTTTAGTCAAGCCCATTCTTCGATCCCTCGTCAGATGTTTTCTCTAAAACGATGGCAAGTCGGATGTGTGTGGGGGCGGCTTTTAATAAACATGATTATTATTATTATTTAGTAGGTAGGTACTTACGATCGTCGTCTAATAAGTATACTTTTAACATATAAATCTTTTACCTTTTAACCAACTTATATAAAATTTATTAAATATGAACAGTACATCCAAGTTTTTGTATTAGAGGTTTGCATAAATATTCGAAGCCTTTAAAAAAATAACGTTTGCAAATGAGCCTTGAATTCTTTACATTTTTCTGTATAAAAGAGAAACTTAAATGTTTGTTTTTTCTTGTCGAACATACCTACATAGTTTATCAGTCACTTGTTTGCCATATTCTCTGGTAAGTATTTAAGTATTTTAGTAAGTTCTTCGTGGATGTATCTGGATTTTCCAAGTCGTTATAATATATGCATGTTATAGAGCACTGAAAAAGTCTTCACTCTTCTCAGTACATAACCCATTTCCTGGCAAGAGTTTCTTTACCCGGCTTAAAGTAGTCATCTATCTCTCCGCGGTAGACAGCCGTTGCCTGGTCTTCGTAGCCCTTAGTCAATTTCTACAGATTCCCAAACATGCTTTCGTTTTTAATGTTAAACTACCTCCTATATCTTTTATAATTCGGATTTTTACCCTTGGCAGATCTCCGCTTCGAGAAAATATTGTCTTATTTAACATTCATTCCCCTTAGTTGGATGCAAATAAAGGACACATCTGACCTGATGATGGACACTGTAACGCTGTCGGAATCTATGATTAAAGAAATAGGAAGCGCAAAATGGCATAATATTCCAAAAAGAAATCACGATAATCCTTTTGGATGTGAATATTTTTAAACATATCCGTATTTCAGAGATAAAAGTAAATAGGCAATCAATGTATAAATTAAACCAATAGAACAGAAGAGTAACTAAAAAATGTTAGGAATATATGTATTAATGTGAAAAAATTAAGAGATAGCTATTTAAAAAAAATATTTGATACCAAATCAGTCCAATCAGGCTTAAAGTAGGTACAAGTAAAGGTCACAAGTATTAATAGGTGAATTTTAGTTCTTTTCGGATCTGCAATGATTATTCTATAAAATATATTTGATATCTCTGGGGGCTTCACCTTTTATTGATGTTTCGCAAATGAATTACACCTAAATTTGTTTGTTTTTTTCGTGGAGGTGGCAATGTTGATAAATGTGACTATTTGAAGTTAGTGCCTGGAGTTGACCTTGGTATATGGTTGACTGGGCGTGACTCTACCTGCCGGGTACGAAGTAAAGTGGCTATCCATCATTGGACCATAAATCCTACTCCGCACGTGTCTCCACTTATAGTGCCATTAAAACAAATACCTTCTCCTAATTCTGTGAGTTCATATATGAAACCACATTACATCAGATTTGACAGAGAATGACAAAACATCGTTCATATATTAAATCTTTGTTTATGAAGAATAAATAAAAAATAATTAATACAAAATAAATAAAAAATAAATATGTTCAGCAGTTAAAATTTTGGAACATTGAAATCTATGAAAGTTCCATGATTTTTCCATCGTAAATTTTTTAGGTAAACGCATCGTTTTTTAGTTCACAGCGCATGTAGTTTCTTTCATGAGATTAAAAGTATTCAAAATATACGTTTAACTTTCAACAAATAAGACAAAGAGCCATTTGAAATGTAATGAAGTGCCGAAAGATATGTGTCACTTCAATTATCATTAAAGCAAATAGACGAAAGATTAACAGAACAAGCAGACGAGTTAATATTTGTAAGAATTGGGTTTTTCATACATACCAACTAAAAAAAAGAAAAAAAATAAAGTTTCAAAATTTTTTTCCACAATGATGAGAAATGAATAAAAAAAGTGTATCAAAACGGAAGAAGTAGTGCTGTAACTTCTATTAGGCACATAAATATGTTTTCCTTCATGAATATGTTAGGGGTATTTTATATCTGTCTGTGCCTTCTCAATGTTTTCTAATAACAATAATATAAGGTTTTCTTACAAGCCTATAGAACCACGAACCAACCGACCCTTTTACATGTTATATGAGAAAAAGTGTATTTCAAACGTTAAATATTGTTAATGTGCCTTAACCACCGTGAATGAGAAAAATACATTCTTACCCATCTCTACGGGCGGACGCCAGGAAGGATAATACAGTCTGTCCCGAAAGTTTGTATGGTTATTTTTTAATAAATAAATCCATTATTTGAGCTTGTGACGTCACTACATGAAAACGTCTCGTCTCCGATTATGTTCCCATAATTTTGTAAAATTCCACACTGATTATTTTTTTTTTAATGGCTGTTAAAATCTGGAGTGATCCTTTTAAATAAAATCTCGTTCTATTTACAAACTTTTCACTTTTATTTCAACTTATTGAACATGGACAATTTATAAGAAACAAAACCGGTAAGAATAACAACTGTTACACTAGCTCTGACTTATGAGCTGTTTTATATCGCGGTTATTGTCGAGAAAGAACATAAAACACATGATGCGAGCCTTTTTAAAGAGTAAAATCTGTCCTACAAAACAACCAGTCATTGTGGAGTGGGAGACTAGACGATAAAACGAAAATCTACAATATCGATCAATATCCTGATAATCATCCATAAGCAAGGACTCACACCATTTGGGTGAAACATAGTAAGCTGAATTAATTGACCACAGATGTCGGTAGCCTTCACTTTTTTAACATATTGCCCGGGGCGGGATTCACAAATTTTATTAAAATTTTGGAATCATAATCTATTTAAAAATAAACTATAAAACAAACAAAATAAACCAAAAAATCCTTAATCTAAGTACCTATACCACAAAAATACTAATAAAATAATTCAAAATAGCATAAATTAACTAAAAACCTTTTTTTTTATATCCTACACTGAACTTATAATTTAACTATATAAATGCTGTTGAATTACTCTATTAATTAACTAAAAATAACTAAAAATTATTAATCCTATTAAATAACTAAAATATTCAAATGTCTAAATTACACAAGTGTACATACTAAATTTTACATATTTAAATTGTCCAATAACACAAAATAATATTGTTTACACTGAACACAACACAATAATTGTTATTTTTTCTTCTTTCTTCTCAAGTCTTCTGCTTGATCCATCCAAGGTGTAGTCGAGAAGATAAGTACCATAGTGTAAGGTACATAATCAATCCTTGGTAAGGTCCGGGATGTCAATTACAGGTTTAGTATCTGACTCCATGGGCATCAGACATATCTTTGTGATGGGCCTCACAAAGATTCCTTGAGGTGTTTTTAGGGTAACAACTCGTACTACTCCATCCGCTCCAGGGTGTGTCTGCAGAATTCGGGCCATTTTCCATAAAGGTGGAGGTAAATGGTCTTCCTTTAAGATCACCAGATCGTCCTTTTGCAGTGCCCGTTGAGTGCTGGTCTGCCATTTAGTCCTCTTTTGCAGTTCCATAAGGTAATCTTGCTTCCATCTAGACCAAAAAGATTGAATTAGCGAACTGATCCTCTGATATTGAGTTAGCCTGTTGTCTGGTATCGCCCGGACGTCTCTCTCCGGAATGATAGAGGGTTCAGTGCCTATAAGGAAATGGTTTGGGGTGAGTGGTTGGTAATCATGGATGTCATCGGACAAGGAAGTTAATGGACGGGAGTTCAAACAGGCCTCAATCTGACAAATTAAGGTATACAAGAGTTCAAAGGTTAATGAAGAATTATTAGTGATTCTATACAAATGGAACTTTGCTGACTTAACTGCTGCTTCCCACAAACCTCCCTGATTAGGGGCTCGAGGGGTTATGAGCTTCCACTCAATACCTCTGTTCACTAAATAATTTTGAATCTTGTCGCTGTTTTCCCTCAAACTGGTGTACAGCTCTTTGAGCTTGCTGCAAGCCCTTTCAGGTTGTCCCCTACGGGGAATAAACCTTTTTAAACTGTTCAAAAAAGCATTGCTAGATAAATCCGAAACAAATTCCAAGTGAACAGCTTTGGTTGAAAAGCAAATAAAGATACATAAATACGATTTCACGAGGGAAGCCTTTCTCAGCGTCCCACTTTCGGGTGGTAGATTTCCCATGATTTGATGACCGGTTCGGGGACGACATCTAAAACACACAATACATTTATGTAATATCTTTTTAATAGTATTTTTCCCAAAGATAGGCCAAAATTTTAGTCGTATTTCAGCTGATCTCAGTAGACATTTCAAGCTTGATTCCAATTCAGCTACACTTAAATTGCCTGAAATTCTACCTTTAACACTTCTGCAGTTATTGACAAATCGCAATACATAATAATAATAATAATAATAATAAATAAAACTTTATTTCACATAAAATTGAACAATAAAACATATGTGGAAACTTTGACTAGCCAACTAGGAATGGATCCTGTTTTAGGCCAGTCAAATTGACAAATTTAAATTCATATTACATTGTTTACTAACATAACATGTTATTTATAGCAGGAAAAGGTGTTAATTATGTATTCCTAACAGTATATAATTTTGTACTCATAAGAAAAAGAAGACAAATAATGATATCTTAACATCAAATTCAGATATTTTCCCCTAGAGCGCTTAAAAACATATGCAGTAACTCTTTTCAATTTAATAAATGATGAGAATTTTTTAAATATCTCCCATTCTTGAACATCTGTGGATAATAGAATATTTTTGCTTTTGAGTTCCGGAGGGTTTGAACACGAAATATTTGATATAGGCCAAGCGTTGACTCCTTCGGTCAACCAACTTGGTCCATTCCACCATATTGCAGAATTTATCAATTTATCTGTAGTGGTTCCTCTTGAAAGTATATCCGCTGCATTGTCGGCTGAAGATACGTGTCTCCATCGATCTGGATCACTAAGTTCTTGTATTTCATCTACTCGGTTTGCAACGAAAGTAGTCCATCTCGTAGGTTGACCTTTCAGCCAGCACAACGTTATCATGGAGTCACACCAATAATATGTGTCGATCTCCACTATATTTAGCGCTTGTTTTACATTTTTTATTAATTTCGCCAGTAGCACAGCACTACAAAGCTCCAACTTTGGCAGTGAAATACACTTCAATGGTGCTACTCTTGATTTAGACATTATTAGGTGTGAATGCCACTTACCGATATGGTCCACTGACACCATGTAAACGCAGGCTCCGTAAGCCTTCTCAGATGAGTCGCAAAAACCGTGCAGTTGTAGATATTTAGATTGCCTGCAAATAATTTTTCTTGGTATTTTCAACACATTTAATTGAATTAATTCTTGAAGGTAGGACCTCCAGGGTGCTAATATTTCATTAGGCAATGGATCATCCCACGCAGACAAAAAGATGCTGATTAATTGCTCTTTTAACTCTCTACAGGATTCCATGTCATCTCCTCCGGTTAACAAGTCATCCATATAGAAGTCATTTTCTATGACCTGACTAGCTCTAGGAAAATTTACATTGTTATCCATACCAATCTGCCGTAGAGTTCTAGTGGCTAAGAAGGAGGAAGGCCCCAGACCATATGTGACTGTCTTCAGACGGTAATGCTTGAGCACCTCCTGCGGCGACTCGCGCCATACTATCTTCTGCAGGTCACGGTCCGCTTCACACACGTTAATCTGGCGGTACATCTTCTCGATGTCGGCCGTCAGGACCACTTGATGTTTCCTGAAATGCAATAGTTGGGTGTATAAGTCTTTTTGTATAACAGGTCCTGTCATCAAGGCGTCATTGAGAGAAATTCCATTTGAAGTTTTGGCGGAGCCGTCAAAAACGACCCTCACTTTAGTAGTAGTGCTTGATTCTTTTATTACAGCGTGATGAGGTAAAAAATAGGATTCACGATCCCCCTTTGACTGGTCACACACCTCCATATGACCCAATTCCTCATATTCACGCATGAATTGTACATATTGTGTCTTCAATTCGGGATTCGACACAAATTTTCTCTCTAAATTTTTAAATCTTTTTTCAGCAGTGAGCAATGAACTTCCCAGCTGATCAATGCATGCTCGACGCGGTAAACTTACTACGTATCTACCGTCGTCTTGTCTGGTATGAGTACTAGCGAAACTGGCTTCACAAGCCTTTTCTTCATGATTTAGAATCTTAGTGGGATTAATCTCCTCCAATTTCCAAAATTTTTCTATTTGATGACTTATTTTATTTATAGATAAACTACAAAAATCTGATACAGGCCTTTGCTTGGGGTACATGTTGATCGGTCCTGATATGATCCATCCCAGTTGCGTACGTTGAAGTGTTGGTCTCGACTCGAGTTTCAATCTATCGTTGGTTAGGATTTCCCAAAAACTTTCCGCGCCCAACAGGATGTCGATAGGTGCAGCTATATTGAAGTTCGGGTCAGCTAGCTCCAATCCTCGTGGTAGCTTAAAGACTTTTTTCTCCATTGTCACTTGTGGTAAGTTTGTTGTAATCTCCTGTAAAATCAGACATGATATTTCGCGTTTATAATCAGTATTAAGCGAAGTCATCTCCACTGAAATTCTCTTTTTTATGTGTGTGATATTATTATGGATCCCAGAGACGGGTTTGTTTATCAATTCACATGGTAAATTTAATTTATTAGCAAATTCAGCTCTCATAAAATTTGACTGGGCCCCTGAATCAATCAGAACACGGGCTTTAAAAATCTTATTGTTACTACCCACAACTCCTATGTTGGCAGTTGACAATAATATTATTTTTTTTTGCTTTATCCGATGCAGAAAAATTTGATACTGAAACCTCGTTATCAGCATCCATATTGGAGGCCTCCCGCAGAGGTACCTCATTGTGTAGCAAGGTGTTGTGGTTATCCTTGCCACAGCGCCTGCAAGAAAGGTTTGCCTTGCAACTCTGTGCATGGTGACCCACCTTTAAACATTTAAAACATGCTTGGATTGATTTCGTAGCATCAATCCTCTCATGTAATTTCAATTTTATAAATTTTTTGCAATAATAAATTTGGTGACCTTTCTCGTTACAATACATGCAGTTGTTAGCCTTTACCGCTAAAAATACTGATGAATCTTTTTTGTAATTATTGTTGCTTATTTGTGTTTTATGTAAGCTAGAAATCTTTTTCTCAGAAGCGTTCATAAGTTCCAATACTTGTGCTCTAGCAGATAAACATTTTAAGAATTCCTTTAACGTAGGTAATTCGTCTTGCAATGTATATTGCTCCCAATTTTTTCGGGTAGATGCGTCTAATTTATTTGATATTATATAAATAATCAACGGATCCCATTGATCTACCTTGATCCCGATATTTTGTAATGCCTTTAAACTAACGTTTGTTTCATCAATTAAATACCTCAATGCTACAGGCTCTTCTTGTTTCATGTCTTTTAATTGAAATAGAGATTGGATGTGTTTATGCGCGGTAGTTCTTAAATTTGCATATCGTTCATTTAACAATTCCCAAGCGGAAAGGTAATTTAATTCCGAAACTTCTAGATTAGCTATTATTTTTAATGCGTTTCCCTTTAAGGTGGATTGCAAGTAAAAGAATTTTTGCACATTGCTTAAAGTATTGTTATTATGGACTAAAGTCTTGAAGGTTTCGACGAAATTAACCCAATTTCTCTGATCTCCATGAAATTCCCGCAATTGAAGGGTGGGTAGTTTTATTTCCACCTTACTTTGATCGACGGATTCGATCGCGCCCTTGGCCGTTGCCAAAACTGAGAAATATTGGTTTTCGAAAGCTTCTCGTTGACTATAATTTTCAATTTCGTCTGAATCCGGTAACATTTCAATTTTCAGTTTAACTGCTTCGAATTCATCTAGCAATGATTTCACCCGATCATATCTTAATTTAATTTCATTTACCGACAATGCATTTAATGAATCTGCGAACCTAGTCAATTTTCCCTTAATCACGCAACGTTTGCTTATTAATGATTTTATATTTTCCATTTTTGATTATATTTTGTTAATATCGCTTGACAATTATTTTATTTGAGCAAAGCACCCGTTTGAAAGAATACCAATGACAATCTTGACAATACTATTTAAAAACACTATTCAAGTAATATTATATTATTATTCTCAAGTGGGTAGTGATTTTATTTATAATACTGACTCTATTTAAGATAAATCTCGATTAAATACATGAGGTCTGAATAAACATAAGATAGATGTGATAGGAAGACACTGAATACTTATCTCAGAATTGCTATGTGGTCCACTTTCCTTAATGATTTCCAGGTTCAATCAATTTTGTATTTTTTGGCTGCTGGTTCCTTGTTTTTTATTTATATATACAATCTCCTGATTGTGATCCGGTGGAAGGATCAAATGTTAAAATCTGGAGTGATCCTTTTAAATAAAATCTCGTTCTATTTACAAACTTTTCACTTTTATTTCAACTTATTGAACATGGACAATTTATAAGAAACAAAACCGGTAAGAATAACAACTGTTACACTAGCTCTGACTTATGAGCTGTTTTATATCGCGGTTATTGTCGAGAAAGAACATAAAACACATGATGCGAGCCTTTTTAAAGAGTAAAATCTGTCCTACAAAACAACCAGTCATTGTGGAGTGGGAGACTAGACGATAAAACGAAAATCTACAATATCGATCAATATCCTGATAATCATCCATAAGCAAGGACTCACACCATTTGGGTGAAACATAGTAAGCTGAATTAATTGACCACAGATGTCGGTAGCCTTCACTTTTTTAACAATGGCAACACTTTGATTTCCGGCGAATATTTGAATTTGCGTTTAACGTTCACTAGATTTATTGTTTGTTCTATGCGAACTTATCCTTTGGTTTGATTTTTTGATAAAGACGGCGGTGTTTTACAGATGTTACAAAGAGAACCCTGTACAATTTATTGCTGTTCGTGTGTAAAACTTTTTTTTTTAAAAATGATTTTCGGCTATGTAATTATCGATTTTTCGCACCCATAAAATTATGTCCCGTCTTTCCGGTTAATAAAAAATGGTCTGATTTTTCGGATTGAAATTTTCAAAAAATCGCCAGGGTTTCAAAAATACGATTAAAAAAATTTAAAAAACACAGAATGTCTTAAAATATTTGCCTAAACCGGAATTTTTTTTTTAAATGTGATGCCAGTGGCCTATTGAATATTAGTCAACATCAAACAATATTCAGAAATTCTATCTAATAAGATTATTCTTATTGTGTTCTTATGTATTATTCTTATTTTTTATCATTTTTATGTTTACGTTCTCTTATTATCGCATTATACTAATAATAATAATTCAATTTTATAAGAAAAACTTTCTTTAATAACTTTTTTGAAGGTTATTCCCATCAGTGAAATATAGGAGAAGAAGAAGTTAACAATAATATTATAAACGAAAATATGAAAGAGAACAAGACACAGAAAAACAGATTTTTTTTTTGAAAATATGAGATTGGCAAATATGACGGTTTGACAGAAGTTGACAATAGCAAAATTGGTTAACGCGCACGTCCCGGTTAGACGAGAGGTCTGGATTCGAGTCCCATTTTCGACCATTGTCTTTTTCTGTTTTTCTGTATCTTGTTCTCTTTCATATTTTCGTTTAGATTATTATTGTTAACTTCTACTTCTCCTAATAATAATATTTTGCTAATTTATACAGCGCCGTTTTCGTGAAAAATCACCTCAAGGGCGCTGTAAATTGTATGTATTGTAAATTGTATGCTGCGTATTATAGGTATGTATTGTTCGTTTTGTACGTCACTTTAATTGCTTTTTTTTTCTCTTTTCATTTCCTTGTCACTCCTTACTTCCTTATAGTTTGATCAATGTTATCTAAGAAGCATTAATAATTTTAAGAATATGACCACTGAATTATTATTTTTAAGTTTATCATAGTAAAGCTCTCTTGAAGCAAAATAACACAAAAAGCGCCATACAAATGTTGTTATTATTAAGGAAATTTTTAACTATACATACGACATACAACATGTTATTTTTTTTTTTATGTTATGTTTTTGAAATATACAGGTTATATAAGAGAAACCCTAAATTTATTTAAAAAAAATATATTAATAAAATTACACTTTTTTATTTTTTAAGTGAATACCGCACAAGAGTCCCTATTGCTCCCAACCAGAGAAAGAGCTAATGAGACTATGGCATCCCCAATCGGGGTATCTTTTCAGGCTTAAGGTAGCGGAGAGGAAGGAAAAAACATTTTATTTAGTTTCATATTATTAAATAAAAGGTGCGAATAAAAAGTGTGCAAAGAATCGAAGCGAGTTTATTTATTATTTATTTTATTTCATATAATATTTTAATTCATTTCAAATATTTATTTTATAAATATTTTTATAATTATTTTTATAAATATTTTATTTATTTATTTATTTTATAATTATTTTTATAAATATTTTTAAATATTTATTTTATTTCATATAATATTTTATTTCATTTCAAATATAATTATGCAATGTTTGCCTCACTGGGTAACTCACCTGTGCTGGTAGTCCATAATGAGGTATTATTAGCTACCATGCTACATGAGTCGGATCATGTCAATGCTGGAACGAGTACCTACTCCATATTGTTATTGTTATTATCTCGGAATGTACATCAGCCAACTGTCACTTGTAAAACGATTGTCGACCGCGGTGGTCCCGTAAATAATATCGCTTACCACAATATAACATACAGTCAAGGGTCAGAATAGCAGAAGATTATATATGAGATGACGTCTGAATATATATGTGCCAATACAGATTTGATGATTGATACAGTTTTTTTTAAATTAAATTTCAAGACTTTCTCTACGGCTTGTAGATGGAGTCGATGGGTGGTAGGTGGTTGGGGGGTGGCAAGGTGGGTAACTACCTAATTCTGTATTTGTTGGCACACCAACTTTTCTCATTTTGCTCTCATCAAAACGATTTTGTGACGGGAATTCCCCTGCTTTGACGGATGGCTCCCCGAGCACAATACATATTTACGAAAACGGAGCGTGCGGCTACACGTATAAATTGGGTCATTTGTCTCATGCGGAAAATCGGGATTGAGCATCGACTCACTCAATTATTTGGTGTCGTTTTTTACTCTTTTATCTAAAATATTTATACCTTTGTGTCAGAATTCAGATAATATTTCGTCAACAAGATTTTTATTGCACTTCAATTATAAAATAATAAAATAATTTTTTTTTTTTTAATGCACTGATCTGTTTGCGTTGAAATAATAATGCTCCTAATATTTTGTATTTGTTTGCGTTTTCCTTCAGAACTTCCTCTGCGCTTTAACCACATTAATATCTATAAGCGAAACATAATATTGTGCTCTTTAAAAAACGTGAGCCTTAACAATTCATTTTTTTACGTTTTATTATAAATCAGGACAAGAGTTAATATCATAATTTTAATTAAGTATTATGTATTCTCAATAATCAAAAATAGATAAAAGTAATTTATTTTTTTAGAGGATTAAGTTTAAAATGTAATATTATCTTCAATGATTAAATTATAATTAAATTAATAGGTGGTTTTATTTGGTAATACAGTTTCCTTTATAAAAATAGCACCATTTTTTCAGAAGTTTATTTCATCTCATGTAAAGTTGACAAAATTGAATTTCGTTCAATAAGATTTAAGTTTCCATTAATTAATAATGGTTTGAAAACAAAACTAATACAAAGTTTGCTTTTTTTAATTTTTCTAAAATTCCTCTATGGTTACAACCAAATGGTTCTATGGTTCCAAACTTACAAGTAAGAATAAAATACGGATGTTAGGAAGAGGTTTGCACCCTTTTTAAAAATGTTTTAAGTAATGCCCATATTAACATAAAACACAAAATCCGGCATTTAATTCGACAGCCGATCTGTTGGGCGGTAATTTTCATTGACATGAAAATTAATAATATGACAATGCTGGGTTGCGCGGCTATCCACTGGTAACGAAGGCAAAGGGATCAATAACGCTACCTTCGTAGCATCTCCCACTCAAATACCGGTAAAATTAACTCGTCAATGTCATCCAACGTCGTATTCCAAACATGGCAAAGCTTATGCGAAAGGAACAGAAGTTATCCAAATATAATATTATAGGGATTAACAGTTACTTCAAAATTATTGCATTTAAACTCTACAAAAATTGTGCAAACTTTTTTTAAAGATTAATTGGATCGAAAAATTATAGTGCGTGTAATTAAAAACTGTGGTTAATACTAAGTGCTTATAATAATTGTTACCCTTTGTGCTATGCATAAAAATCTTGTCTTAAACATTAGTTTACCAATTAAAAATAATAATTAATATTTGACAAGTTAAAGTATTTCACCAAAAAATGTAGACATAATTTGTCTCGACGCCATCTAGTGGGAGAGTTAGCACTTATAATGCCTTTCTCACAGAAAAAAAATAAAGTTGGTCGTTTTCAGGTGAAAAATGTAATTAGCAGTATTTGTTGAATGAAACACTAGTATATATTGAATTATTTGGCGGGTGGGAGATAAGCCGACGTAGCTCAGTGGTAGAGCAGTTGACCGGATATCAGAAGGACGCGGGTACAAGTCCCGTCAGCGGCATTTATCTTTTCTCGGGAGATTTTTTCAATGTTGATGAGTGTTTCAGGCTAATAATTATTGCTTATAATAATTAATACTAAGTTTTCCATCATCGGAAGTGTTACATCATTATATATTAAAAAAAAAACAGACTATGCAGTTCACATGCTGCAGAAGTAAAACCTCCAGTAAACTAAAGTAGACAAGAGTAGGGAAGCTAGTAGGAGTCTGTTGTACTATCCCATTCTCTCGCAGGCTCCTATAGATGTACCTATGTGTTTGTTTATTTTTTATTTGGCCGTTTTTCGTTTCATCGAGTTTCAAATCACAATGGTACTAAAGAAGTTTTCACTTCAATAAAAATGGTGCCACAAACTACTAACACAAATTATTGAAGAAGTTTCAATAAGATTTCGTTGTTGGGTTCACGTACTTCGATAAATCCACTCCTGACGTTCCTGAATGTTAACCGAATCTTATAATGGTACCTATCGGTTCTGCCCATGTTCAATGTACGTTCTACAAGCACGTGATATGTGGTGCATTCAAGCATTTTCCGAGAAGAGATAAATAAAGTTTGTCGGAGTAACGATAAGCATTTGAAAATACTTTTCTCGGAACAATAGCTGCAATATAAAGGCTTCGACAACGATTGAATTGAATCCATTGGCTAGCGGCAAGATCAGAAATCTAGAAATGATCAGCCACAGCGTGAAATTCGATTTTAGATTTTCTTCTTTAATCAATAAAATGTGGAAACTACCTGTTGAGTTATTGCATAAATTATATGCGCATTTGACTATTGAGTCTGGAGATAACGGAATCGATTCCTCCCACAAACCAATTCAAAATATTACATTGTCTTCGAGGCCAGCTCAACACTAATTATTTAATTTTTGGAGCTAAAAAAATCGTCACTTTCTTTGGACAAGGTTCTCACTTTACCTTGTTCTTGATATGAGGTGTCCAAGTTTGTAAAGACGATTTCGAATTTTGAGGTGGAATCTTTGTAAAGTAATCTGGTTTGGCAAATTTTAAAGGAAAATATTATTAATACGCAGTATACTTACTATATTAAAGACCTAAACCTGCAGTTAGAACCATAAGCAACCAACTAGGGCATACTAATTCTTTGCATAAAGTTCTAACTACAATTTCCTAATGCATTTCTAAGGGTCATGATCTAATTAAACAAAGTCCTCCAAAATATTGACGTCAAAATAAAATACTTTACACAAGATCGAGCTTATAATCAGTTGAATAGATTATGAAAAGTCGTCTTTACAAACTTTGACACCTCAGATCAAGGTAAGATGAAGTTAGAAGTTCTAACTTAGAACCCTATATAACTAAAGTGACGAACTATACTGCGCCTCGTAAAACGGTTAACTGTCAGACACGAACAAAATATCTATTTCAAAAGGTTCAAAGTGATGTTAAAACCTTCTAAAATAAATGGAAGCTTTAAAAACTTCATTTTAGATCTTCGTCACACAATAGAACTACAAATATAAACATAGAAAAACAACACAGATGGCTCTGAAAACTATTTTGTGTAAATGAGCAAAAGTATTTTTTTTTTTAAATGTCAGTTAGAACCTTGTCCAACTGAGGTGTTTAAATATTAATTTACACTTACCATTTGCCATACACATTGTTGGCTATGCAGTAACATTTTTTAAAAATGTAGGTATAAATTACGATTTTTGAAATGGTTGCTTTTCTATACATTGAATAAAATTGAACCTTTGACCTGGTTACTAAAAGTTGTTAACTTTAGTATTATTATGATAAAATTATAATTCTTTAGGCAATTTTTTTTGTGACCGTGTTCAATGTGAAATTTTACTTAGATACTTACCTACTTACGATATGGTTCAATATTTTTTGTACATTTAAAAAAAAACTTTTATTTTAAGGCGATCCAATAGTACCGGAAAAATCGAAATCGGAATTCATACCCCTTTATGGGAGGAGTTTAAAAATACTTGAGAAAACGCTTTTGGAATGGTTGGAAAATATATTTGAGAATTTTTTTCTTACATGTTGATTTCGTAAAGGCATGTAATTATAAAAATTTATTGTTATAAAACGGATTTTTTAAATCGATTTCACGAAAACAAGTGACGCGGAGCCTAACATGTCAATTCTCCGCTCCGTCCGGAGGAGTAGTGACAGAAAATATGGATGGCTGCCAGTCGTTCTTCGGTGGACGGTGTAAGGTTCACGTTGATATTCCAAATTCGTCGACTGCCGTATTGTCGCCGTGATGTCAAAAATAACAATGCAAAAATGCATATTATATTTTATTTTGTGAGATTCGGGCGTAAATGTCAATTTTTTTTTGCAATTATCATAAAAGAAACTAAATTGGCCACATTAAACAATAAAACCATACCCGAAATGAGGTTTGTAAATAGGAGAGTTTGGAACTCAAAGTATTTTTTTTTTGACATTATAATTTGTTTTTCTAGGCTTATTAAGACTTATAAAAAAATAACCGATATTTTAAAGGGCCATGATATGTTCTACACGTAGTATTTAATTGAAGTATCTATAACACTTCTAAGCGATCAAATTTTCAAAACAAAAACGTATGATTTTATATTCCAAATATTATTCGGCAGGGCGCGCCTCTTCACCAAACATGGAGAATTCACCTGAAGCCCCCGTAGTAGATATACGAGTACCTACTAAATATGTGTATATAAATATTTTTTAAATTTTTATGTTATTTTAATTTTTATTTAGTAAATCCGTTTTATGTAATGTATACTTTTATATGGCTGACAGAGTATTGCACCCACCGCTCTGTTCGGATGAAATAAACAACTTATTTTTACGGTGCTCCAGATTTTATGTCCGGGTTAAATCTTTCCCAAATGAAAGACTAAACCCTTCCACACACTTTTTCACAAATGATTATCTAGTGAATTCACGCAATGTAAGTGCACTATATAAGTATAATATATACAAAACAATACAAGAACAATACGTCAATCCACCAGAAACATAATGGGAAAATGTTTCACCGACTCTAGATATTTTCATATCAGAGGGTTCGGCTCTGATGAAATCCTAACTGGTCCGATAAATCCTACTGATCCCTCAATATTAATATTTAAAAAATCTTTCATAATCCTACATGTATTTAAAATGACCG
This sequence comes from Limnephilus lunatus, assembly GCA_917563855.2. Classification (NCBI taxonomy): domain Eukaryota; kingdom Metazoa; phylum Arthropoda; class Insecta; order Trichoptera; family Limnephilidae; genus Limnephilus; species Limnephilus lunatus. Next base: position 22,240,808 of record OU830604.1, on the reverse strand, counting down.
ACTTTAGCATTTTTATATACAAATTTTTTGACAAATCTAATACGCCTAAATTTTGAATGAGAGAGCTAGGTGTAAAGCCAGTAGCCGAAATAACAAATGGTTATATTTTTATAGTCTGAGAATGCCAAATTCTTTTAATCTCATTTCCTAAATCTGTAAATTTTCTTATTTTTTCAGAAACAGTTTTCTGGATATTACAAGAATTTGGAATAGCGACATCAATGATATAAGTTATTTTTTTTTTATTTCGTCATGTAAAACTATATCGAGTCTATTATGACTAATTGTTTTGTCTGTTAGAATAGTTTTATCATAATAAATTTTATAAAATTCATTTCATAATATGGTACATTACGGCAGTCAATCAAGTTGTGTTTAATAACCAAACTTTGGTGAATTATTTTTAAAACTTGATTGTGCCTAAATGTATATTCGGACTGCGCTAATACAGAACATCCCGATATAATATGTTCTATAGTTTCCGGAAAAGCCAAAAATTTTCTACATAAATCATTAATTTGATTTGTATCTTTGATGATATGCTTCCTATATTTTTTAGTATTAATGACTCTTTCTTGAATGGCAAGCATAAAGCCTTCTATTTCTGCGCTCAACTCTCCAATACTCCACCATTTGTTTGACGAAAATTTGATTTGAAAAACGAAAAAACATATGTTTGGTTGAGATAGTTGAAGTGTTTTGCGTGAAGAATTTTATTTGACCAGGAATCTAATAATTCCTGGTTGGTATTTATAAGAATACTGGCATTCTCGTCGTATAAATTTAATGGCGATTTATGTCTATCTGCTTTGCAAATTATTTTGTGCATTTCTGAACTATCAGCTTTCCTTTGGAAAAAAATTCTTAGCATTTCTACCTGATTATGTTTTAAAGATGTTATTTTGACTATACCTCTACCTCCTAAATTTCTAGGTAAATTAATTCGTTATATGGCTGAATTTGGATGATGGCAATTAAACTTTGTTAACATAGTTCTAATTAATCGTTCTAAGTTATCTAAATCTGTATTAGACCATTTAATTATGCCAAATGAGTAAGTTCATAGAGGTATTGCCCAAGTATTTATTGCCTTTACTAAATTTTTAGCAGATATATTGCATTTAAAAAAATTTCTGATCCTAGTTTTAAATTTAATTCTTATATCATTTTAAGACTAGTATGATCTAATCTATTTTATTGCGGATATCCTAAATATTTATACACCTCATCCCCTTTCATACTTTCAATTTTGAAGTTTGTAAGTATACCCTCGTCTCCATCTACAATTGTACCTTTCTCTATATGGATCGTTCTACATTTATCTAAACTAATCAATTTATATTATTATTATTATATGATTTTACATTATTTTGTATGGCTTCATCTTAAGCATATAAATACTTTCTTTTATGTCAATCCTTTTACATTTTTATTTTTACTTCTTGATTACCAATGATAATACCAAATTGGTGCCGAAAACTTTCGGCTGACGACATTACCGCCGCACAGTGGCGTACCATAATTATTTTTGAATTTTACAAGGCACAATATTTATTTTATTCCAGTACTAGCTGGGTTACCCGGCTTCGCTCAGGACAACATTTGAGTGTTCTGGAAACACACTCCGCCACTCCTTTCTGAAAGCTTCTAGAACATTCCCCTTCCATTACTTTTTAGAACATTAGAGAACCATCCAGAACGTTCTGGAATCTTCTAGACTCACCGCCACTCCTTCCTGAACTTTCGAATATCGAACCTTCTAGAACTTTCCGGAAGACTGTTCTTGAAATTTCTAGAGGGTGATAGAGAGCCCTTATATCTTCAAAAGCACGCCATTTGGGTAAAAGCGGGAACCGTCATATTGGAGGGGGGATAGAGATCTATCACACCATATAACTTCCTTGATCTTGTTTTTGCGGTCCGCACTTTTTTTGGACTTTCTTTTATAATATATATTGATTATAAGTTTGTTCCTTCCTGCATGAAATATGATCACAGAAGGATGTTCATAAGTTTATCCGCTAATCACTTTACATTAAATCAGGCCCGTTAAAAATTATAGGTTATTTTATTCGTAGATGAAGATTAGTATTATTTTTAGAAGAGTGAGAGATTGCCGGATAATCGGTCTACGGAGAAATGACATGTGTTGTCCGCTCGCAGCCTGATACAAAAGTACTTTTACTTTTCCTTTCTACGGAAAATAAAATCTTTTTTCTATTCCAACCAACGCCGATAACTCTTTAAGCCTAGGAAGAACATTACTAGCCGTAAACATCGCATTCCATTAGAGCCTGTGAAGGAGAAATCTAACTAAGGCGTTTATAGATTTTTTAAACAATTTTTTTTTTCGTTATATACCCCATTCTAAGGTTACATTAAACATTTTTTGTGTTTGAAATATAAGTAAATATCTATGTTACAATATTACAATTAAAAAAATTATTAAGTTAAATCTGAAAGAAAGCCCAATACAAGCATTAATCTTTGTTAGGTTGCAAAATTGAATCTATATTCTTCCATCCCATCCCATTTAACAGCACCATACCTCTTATCACGCATTATAAAGTATTATAATTTTTTTTTTTCAATAATATGAAGGTGTGTGATTGTTTTCGTCGTTGGAAAGAAAAATAATTACGTTTCTAAGTATATATGTCTCAAATATTTATACGTGATTTTATGGATAAAATCCAAACAATTGTCAAACTGTTTGATTATATTATATTAACGACATTTTTTCGTTGCACAATGTAAAAAAACATTATATTTTTATATTGCATAAATGACATAAATTATTGCTAATTTCTTACACAAGAGGAATGTTTTTTCTAAATTTTGTCGAATTATTTCAAAATGTTTGTTTTTTACATGTTCATTTTTTATATAAAATTATAATTGTTTAGAAAAGTTAACGTTTATTTCATAATTTAAAAATCCTATATAATTTTAGACTGTTTTTGTTTTTCTATAATATTTGTTTAGTAACAAATAAAAAATAAGAAATGTATGGCTCATTCAAAATACCTCGGAAGTATTCTGAAATTTCATTAAATTTCAGTGTGTCGTTGGGACTTATAGGTAAAAATATTTTGAAGGCTGAAGAGCTACGGCCGCGATCACATGGTGGAAGAATTGTGCTTAAATACACAATTATATATTGCCTAGATGCTTCCACAATGAAAGCACACGATGTCTTAAAGCGTTTGATGTAGTTTCGTGGAAAATAGTCTAATTACTCCAATTCGTTCGTTTGCTTACCTGACAGAGTAGTTAACTCTATATAAATATTGACGTTTGGTTTAATGTGTCAACAAATGTGTTTCGCCTTACATTTCTTACATAACACTTAAATTAATGATTAATTAAAAACAGCTAGATGCATCAAACACCATATAAACGACGCTCACAAAAAAGACCTCAAAAATATCTTTCAGAACTGATTGTTAGGGCAGCAAATGAGTTACTATTTTTTCGTTATAGTTGAATTTCTATAATTTGACAAAATGATTTCTGACGTGATAAAACAAATTGAGATAGGTTAGCAAATGTTATTAGGGAGTAATGTATTAACCCTTTCAGACCTTTAACTGTGTATTACCGCTTTGCGCCAGAAAGAAAAACAATGCGACTTAAATGCTGCCCAGTGTTCACGTAGAGTTTGGCAAACTAAAGAATGCGCTTGACCCTTTGTGGCCTTCATGTGAATACTTCGGGAAGAATGAATAGTGAAGAACGGTGAAGAATGAATGAATTACAGACTAGTGATAGGCGTTTTTTCCTGTTGACTCCGCCTCCATCCAAAATTGGTTTCTGGGTATTAACCATCCAGCGCATTCTAATAACATAATATTCTAATTGAATTCCCCGGCATTGCTCGGACTTAACACAGAGCTTTTCGAAATCTCATGGAGACATGACCTTCCTCTTGATTAAAAAAGTTTCCCCGTCCGCCACAGACATTCTTCTGTACATATGCTGTAGAGAAGAATGTCTGCGTCGGTAGTGGTGAATAAGTATGTACGTGGTAAGTAGATTATAAGATTAAAAAAAATATATTTTTTTTCTTTTTAATTGTACAACAGATTGTTATCCAATTACTGTACAATTTTTTTTTTCATTTTGACAGTCTAACACCTAGGAAAATAATTATTATACAAAAAATCTTAAGGCTATCTAAATAAGAGTTATATATATATATATATATATATATATATATATATCTTTTATGACCGGTCAGTGGTTGAGTGGGCATAGCGCTTGGGTCCCACCCGGGCGTCGCATGTTCAATTCCTCGGCTGGCTAAGTCCTCCATCACAACACAAGCAACATGTTCGGCTTTCTGTGGTGGTAGTAGGAGATTTTCAAACATTGCTGGGTTATTCGTAACCTGGGAATGTTTGTCTTTCTTTTAAAAAAAAAATAATTTTATGTTTCCGATATTTCGTTCAACAGCGCCATTCCTCTTGTCATACTATGCTCGGCTAGAACATCTGTTCTGCCGTATGGTATAAAATCATTTCCAAGCTGCAATAACATACATTTCTCAATTTTATTTGAAATACGTACCAAAAAATTTATGTTGTGAGTTAGGTAGGGTGAGACCGGAAGAGTTGAACAAGTTTTAAAAACATTTGTATATATTTTCTGACGGGATGAAAGAAAGCATTATTTGAAATTTATTTCTAACCAAGACTTTCATACATTTCATTAGCTGTTCAGATGGGCAAAATTAATTTTATATTAAAAGAAACAGAGATGCAAAATTAATAAAAATAAATGTAAGTTGTGTCAAATGGTCAAGTCTCTCTGAGAGGCGAAGGAAAATAACCGTAAAGTAGGGAGACTTGCCCTTATGTATTACAAGGTGAAATATTGTTCATTACATTTATATGACGAGTGAAGGGAGAAAGTTAAAATATGGAATTGAGAGGAAAACAAACTTGAAAAAAATATGTAAAATAATTACTAAAAAAAATGAAGGGAAATTCGAGAATATTTAAAAATACTCTTGGTAAATAAAAGTTTCCTTTCGTGGTTTGTAAATTCTGTTTGAATAGTCACGAAAGTTTTGTGTAAATATTTAATACACAATCGCACTTCCAACATATCTATTCACGTAAACGTAATATCCAATCTAATTTACAATTGTATGGAACGAATTCCCATCTTTTCAAAGAGCTGCAGCAATATTGTGATAAGTATAATATTGAATAATGAGTGAATTCCGAAAATTCAAAAACGTCTAATGATTGTTTTGCTTTTGTTCTTAAATATATAATGCTGCCCCTCTTTCTTAAAAACTAAATTTCAACAGCATGCGAAAATGAGGCAAACGGTGAACGCATGTCTACACCCTTCGAAAGGAAAAATACAATTATTCTAATAAATCTCCATTATCTATCTTACTAATATTATAAATGCGAATGTTTGTATGTATGGATGTGTCTTACTCTGTCACGCAATAAATACCGAATGGAATATAAAAATTCTTTCACTAATCGAAAGCTACATTATTTGCAAGTAATATAGACTATATTCATATATTGGTTAACTCTGGCGTTATGAAATTATTTATTCTTACTAATATTATACATGCAAATGTTTGTATATGGATAGATGTGTCTTACTCTGTCACGCAATAAATACCGAATGGAATATAAAAATTCTTTCTTAATCGAAAGCTACATTATTTGCGAGTAATATAGGCTATATATATTGGGGTGGGGCGAATATGCGAGCGAAGCCGGGGGTAAAAGCTAGTACTTTATAATATTATAAATGTGAAAGTGCGTATGTTTGTTTGTTACGCTTTCATGCCTAAACCAATAAAAAGATTAAAAAAATTATTTCACCAATAGAAAGGTACATTATATGCCAGTAAAATAAGCTGTATATAATGGTAAGATCTGGCGTTAATGAAATTATAAATATTAATATATTAATATTGTCAAATTAATTTCCTGAAAAAAGCGAGTCATTGCTAACGTCAGACGGTTGTCGTGGAAACGACGTTGATATATTTGCGGGAAATTTTATTTCAGGCGTAGTAGTTAATATCTAATATATATAAATATAAATTAATCGCCGAAATGTATGTACGCGCATCACTGCACCAAATTGCATAGTTATTTTTTTGTGTTCGTTATTGTCAGGACAAGATTTGTATAAAACTACTGGTGAGCTCTGACATTCAATAGGTGGCACGCGAGCTGTTTGAAAACTGAATGTACCGGGACTGAATATATGGAATGCGGGAGGAGGGGGGGAAACTCGGATAGGGGGTTTGCGAGAGGGGGGGAAGGAAACCAGGGAGGGGGAGGGGAACCTATGAAGGGGGAAGGAAACACGAGAGGGGGGTTCGCGGGACGAGTGAAGGGGGGGGAATGGGAAGGAGAAGGATACGGAGTGGGAATGCGAGAGGGGAAGGGGACGGGGGAGAGGAAGAGGAGGCGGAAGGGGAGCAGGACACGCAAGGAGAAACAAATTTTTCATTAAAAGGCCTAGCAACGCATGCCGGGTATCAGTTAGTAATATAATAAATAAGCGCAACAATTATCCTACTCCTGATACTCTGCGTTCGTCTCATTCTCTCAAGTTTAGTTTTTTGAAGGTTTCACTTCTACCGCGTGTGAACTGCACATATGATTTTTTTGTTATAATTTTCCAAATGCATACTTCTCAAAACAACAATTTTAAAAGTATAAGACATTAATACTCAACTCAATTATTGTTTTTGGGGAATCTTAAATAACTATTTCAACTGAGAAGTGCACACATTTTTTTTTAAATTAAAAAAAAATGACAAAACGAACATTCATAGTTATGACACAGAATGGTGTGATCGAGGTACTTGATTTGAAGTAGGCCTTTTAGGGACATAAGTGGTAACAGCGCCAGCGTGGTGGCTTTATTTAGCAAATATATATCAGCAAGGTGGTTCATGTCTCCCACATGGTCAAGTGTCCCGGTCTCTTCCTGCATACCTATTCGTAATTTCTTTTAAGTTCCAGTTCAATCCGTAATGTGCCCAATTCCGACCATCCCAGAGTCGCCGTTTTATGTATCCTGCCAATTAAAGGCATCATCGACATTTCGGGGCTTTACAGTAAACATTATGATTTTCTAGTGCGGTTATAGCGTCGGCCATTTTACACGTAATTAATAAACGCCTCTCCGGGCGCCAGATGTTGACGGTTACCCCGTCCTATCGGAGGGTTAACCTGTGTAATTCAGTTACATTAAACGGAGGGCAATGTTTGTTTTTAATTAAAGCATTACCAAACCAGGTGTTCGGGATTGTAAGGACATTAAAAGCAAGAAAAATAATACAAATCGTTTGTATCTGGATAGTTTCGTGATGAATTAAATATGGAAAACTAGGTGGGATTTTATATTGAAAAATATTTTGCTTTTGATTGCGCTAATTAGGTATATAGCTGCTATAATAATTATATATGCACCTTTTCAACATTATTTTAAATATACATAGGATTTTATTTTAATGGGTTTCAATCTTTACAATAATTATTTGAAGAATAATATTACAAATAAGTATAATATTTTTTTCTTTTCCTGATAATAGCTTTTTGCTACGGAGTCATAACTTTTTAATTGAAAAATTGAAACTCTATGAAACGGAAGCGAGCGATACTAAAAAGAGACAAACACATACTTTTATAGAATTTTGCCTGCAAGAGAATTTTACGGGTACTCAGTTCCAATATAAAACGATAAATCCACGGTCCCACGCAAGCCTCATTTGGTCAAGTGGTATAAAGCGAGTGACGAATCTTAGCGGTCAGACATTCAGTGGACCAAGGATCAAATCCTGCGAAATTCAAAAAAATAATAATTTTTTAAATCAATATCCAATCTTCAAACCGTTCCAAAATGAACAGGCAAATAAACAGAAAATAAAACGGCTCCAAAGAATAAAACACAAATACCAATAAGATGAAACTTTCTTCAGGAGTACCCCAAGGATCCGTTTTAGGTCCACTTCTTTTCATCCTTTTTACAAATGATGTCACCAAAATAATCGAGTCATTTGGTCTCTTATCCCACTGCTTCGCTGACGATCAGCAAGTTTATTTTTTCTGCACTCCAAATGAAGTCGACAGTCTCAAAATCCGTGTAACTGAGTGCCTAGAAGCAATAACTCGTTGGAAGTCTTCAAACAAGCTAAAACTGAACCCATCTAAGACTGAGTTTTTCTGGGCGGCCCCAAACAAACGCCAATATTTCATAGACAATTCACCTATTTCCATTTCCGGAAGCGATATTATTCCAAAGACAACAGTCAAACTTCTTGGCGTTAATCTGGATTCAAAAACACAAGAAGACAACTCAAGTCATTCCTAAGAAATCTTCCTACAGAAGCAACAAAACTACTTGTAAACTTCTACGTAGTCTCACGGCTGGACCACTGTAACGGTATCTACGCTAGCCTTCCAAAATATCAACTGACAAACTTCAATCCGTGTTTAATGCAGCCGCTCGACTCATAACCGGAGTCTCTAAATATTCACACATTTCAGAACACCTTTGTAATCTTCACTGGCTCAAGTGCCCTCAAAGAATCCAGTACAAATTGTGCTGGATGGTGTTTAAATCAATAAATGAAATGGCCCCATCTTACATCTCTGAACTATGTGTCCCAGAAAATAAATACTGGTCCGAGGCAGTCAACCCTTAGATCAGCAACATCATCAGCTATAGGCAGACTAATGGAACCTGACGCGAGATCGCGCTTTCGGAGTGTCTAGACCTAAGGCTTGGAATAAACTCCCCCCAGAACTTAGATGCATAACAAGCCCAACAGAATTTAGGTCCAAATTAAAAACGTATATTTTTGGTCTCTCATACCCTTAAATAAAAATACCTATCGGAGAGTATCATAAAATTTTGCTTTTTTTTTCAAAATACGCTCATTACAGAACATATTTTATATTATAGTTCCCAATTATGTCCTCTGCGTGCGAACTTTGTCTTCATTTCTCTAAATAAACAACAACAGTGTTAATCTCTAGTGACTTGGTATCTATGGTCTTGTATATATTTTCTGCCTGTACAGTTCATTTTAACAGCAGCATCGCGTTCTTTGGTCAAATCATTGCACATATGGTTTCGTGTCGGTGATCGATGAACCGGTGGATGCAATTTTTAGCCAAAAGTTGTCGTTGTCTATATTTGAAATAAGATTGTATAAACGTTTTATAAATTTGTACAGCGCCCTTGAGGTGATTTTTCACAAAAACGGCGCTATACAAGTCATCCAAATATTATTATTAGATATTATTTATGACCGTATGTATAGGAAAAGATGCACTGGAATTGGACGAAAAAAATTTGGAAAAAGTCATCCTTCACATTGATAAAAAAGTGCCTCATAGTCTCCCCAGTCTTGTCTACTTTAGTTTTATGAAGGTTTTATTTCTACCGCGAGTGAATTTCAGAATCTGTTGTTTTTTTTAAATCTTACACTGTATTAATTTGATATTACAGATTTTTTTTTCTTATCATTTTATTTTTTATTTCTTGCTAGGGCAATCCTGGTGAGTTACAAAACCCATTTTAGTACGGGAGGAACCTACAATTCATAGGTAGGACATTATAGGTTCAATTTTACAAAGGTATCAAAAATATAAGTTTCACATACAGTACAGCATAAAAACGAAAGATAGGTTAAGTTGGACAACCAACAAGAGAAAACAATTTTAAAAAATACAAGGATATACAAATATGGATGATTACAAATAAAGGGAAAGAAAGGGAGAGATAAGGAGACAATATAGAACATAACATATCAAGAATATCACATATTTAATTTTTAAATATGCTTCAAAAATATTCTTATAATTGCAAACAAAACTGTGAATTTTTTTATTACGTTTGTTGCTTTTGGACAAAGGTATCTGGAAGCAAATTATATAGCATGTAGGATATAGATATTGTCTAGAGGTTTTATGCCATATTAGGAACGCGGGGTTTATTGTTATTTTGAGTATTGTGGTTGTGGATGTCTTGATTGTTTTTTTGTAAATAATATATTTATTTATAATAAAATGGAACTTATTTTATTAAATTTATTTCCATAGTTACATGATAGCTATTGAAATAAAAAAAAAAGAGTTTCTCGTTTCTTTTTTTCTTTATTATGGCTACTCAACGATTATTTATATAAACTAGTGCTTTGATTTTGCTGTAATGAAAAAAAATCAAATTTACTGTACCGAATATACGGTGAGATAAATACTTTTTTTATTTTTTTTAATGCCGGTAACCCGGGCGTTTATTAACATCAATAGTATAATATACAAATCATGTGCGCTACCCGACTCACTAGACAATATCTGTTCTGAGCCGGGTAGCAGTATCTATCATTACATAAAATTTAAATAACAATAAAAGTAACTAAAAATACAAAAGATAATAAATAAAGATACATAATACAATATAAATAAATAATAAAACTTAATTAGAAATACTCACAAAGATGTTTCAGATTGCTTAGATATACTTTCTTCTCCATTAAGAATGGTTCCTGCATGATTTATGTATTTATTTGAGCTATTTTTTTAAAGCACAGCTTAAATATCTGTGTACTTACCTAAATATCTGTGTACTTATCTAAATATATGTGGACTTGCCTCCATATATATGTGTACTTGCCTCCGTATCTGTGTACTTACCTAAATATCTATGTACTTACCTCCGTATCTGTGCACTTATTGTATTTTTTTTATTTTGTATAAACAGTGTAATATTATTCTTTGAATACACATTACAATATAACATGTACGTGGTTAGCTGTAAGAAATGCGGTCTACCCATACGCTACACCTTTCGTATTTTTATTTGTACAATAAATATTTTTTTGATTTTGTTTTTGAATTACCTAATTAAATGTGCACTTATCTAAATATCTGTCTACTTACCTAAATATCTGTGTATTTATCTAAATGTTTCGAAGCACGCTACTTTCATTGGTGTTACATACCTATACAAAATGTATTAAGCGGTTGTAAAAAAAATTCAATCGTTTGAAGTGGCCATCTCATTTGATACTATTGGAGTAATTTTAGGGTCCTTCTGTACACCGCCTCTCCACACTTTTATAATCAAATAAAGGTCCTCGTATAATGGTAAGTGGGTTCTCAATCTGGTCCGGTTCGGTTTGGGAGCTGACGACGTCATTGGGTACCTCCGGCAGAACGTAGACCGTTATGTCTTGCGCCCCATAATAAATATCGGCAAATGTGGCCGTGAGACCTACAGTGTTTAATTTGGGTACTTGGTACCGGGCACCTCTCGCCGAGACAATGGCGACCGTCGAGCAGAATACCCGAATAACCGAAAACACCCCTCTTAATTAAGGCGATCGTTTCCATAATATATAAAACGGTATTTTAGATATATTTTCTCTTTTCGAGGGAAGTATTTACTTTAAATGTGCGTTTATCCGTTAGGCTGGCAATCTTGTTTAAAATATGGGTCTAGTTACATCCTCGAGATGAGAGTACTTAACTATAAAAAAGAAATCTGTTCGTATGAAGCAGAAAAAGTATTTTATTTGGATTTTTGAGTAGTGAGACACGAAGCATTGATATAAACATGTATCAAATTGACTTTTTTATTTTTTATTCTTCATTTTAAGCACCGCTAAACCACCAAGGCAGTTTTTCAGCAGGTAAATTTAACAATATTAATATAACACTAAAGCACAAATATAACAAGAAACCACGATATACAAAATAGATACAGAAGAATGACTTTTAAGTAGAATACAAAGACATAAAATATACAGACAGACAGATAAAATACAGGCAAAGTCATATTTATACATAACATTACAAACAATATCAATATAAAAAGTTTTGATCCATTAGTCATTTTTTATTTTTTTCTTTTTGAGATCATTAGTGCAATCATTGGCATCTTATTCAATGTGGTAGGGACAAGATAAGTGAAAGTCCGTTGCCCGTATTAACAATAATAATAAGAAAGCTTATTCCAGAACGTATGCAGGGGTAGTGCAATACATTCCATATTTTGAAAAAAACAAAAGAAATTAGAAAAATAATCGATAACATAAGGTTAAAAGTAATAGTAATTAAAAACATAAGGTGTAAAGTAAATAAAAACACATTTAAAAATAAACGAATAAGTAGGAAATTACATTACGTTAAAGATTTTTTGTTGTTGTTATATTTTATGTACATAATAATTTTATGAAGTGATTTTTTTTGTTTATTCTTAACAAGGCGAACGAGCCACGAACTATTCAATATGGGTGGCTTTATTTGAAATTTCTCGGAATCAACGGTCCGGTTAATTTGTATTTTTAATTCCCAAAGAGGTTTAGAAATTCATAATAAATTTTAATCTATTTAAATGATGAACCCTTTTAAAACAGTATTTTGTTTTACGCTTTAAAATTTGCCATTTTCCAAAAAGCCTGTATTCCCAAATTCCCACCACAAATTAGTTTTATAGTTAATAATTATAATTACACAAGTAAAGCGTTTACTCAAGAAAATAAAATCACTCTTCAGGCATTTTCCAAATTAATCGATTAGACAAATTATTATTTCACCATTATTGAATTCAGAAATTAAACTAACACTTGAATTATCAGTACATCCGGCAAGTTATTAAATATGTTTTCGAAACAATAACACAAAGAAGGTTTCATCATCGAAAGATATTTTAATATGTTATATAAAATAAGTATGGAAACAATGATTGATCTGAGTGGCTGCGTGGTAATCCCATAATACTTAAACTTGAATAAATACCTGCCTTGTGTTGATGTTTATTTTATCTTACGTCCCACCACTGATTGATGAAGTCACGTGAATTTGTTGGTATGCTGTGAAAAAAAATTACTTTTTTTGGTTTCATATTCTATATCTTTTTGGTGGTGAACTAACAAAGATGAACAAAAAACATTTCATTCCTCAATGATTTAGTTCAAAAATTGCATTTAGATTTGCCATTTGTAGAGCGACGACATGAACCAGAACTCTGTCGGTGTGTTACCCAGAAGCTGTTTTGCGTATGTGCTGGTCTAATAATATCTTGATTGTCCCTTGAAGTAGACTAGAAAAATTGATAGTTTATTGTGACTTATCAACACACTGGCATGATGTGAGCTGTTATAAAGAGGTACCTGTATCTTAAAGTGTGTGAAATTATTTGTTAAAATTTCATATTTCGTAGTTCGAGTATTGTTTTATTTAGAAGGAACATCTAAATTACAATGACAAAATTCCTACACGAAATAAAGAAGAAAGAACTCCAAGCATTTCTGTTCCGGCACACACTCCTTCTTCATCGACATTACCGAGTGTTGACATGACCCGACTCAAGTATTTGATTAACTCAATCGTATCACACCTTCCTGAGATGTTCTTGACATCTTCTTCGATTCGCTTTTGCATCTAGAATTCTTTTGACATGTCCATCTTTGTTTCGTATTTCTTTCGCAGTCTTATTCACTACTTTTACATTAGGAAAATATTATAATTATGATACCATCGTAAACCCTACCATTATGTAATCGGTCATGTTTACGATGATTTTCCAAACACATTTACCATGCATCTTTCTACCTCTGTTTATCGTCTTCTTTCGTACTTTTTATTTTTCCATTTTCCCAATTTTTTTTTGTTTTAAATCAATTCACTTTTGAAACTACTGCGTGTAACCTTCCATTAGTTCAACGTGCTCATTAATTTGTAAATTAGATCATCAAGAAAGCTCCTGAAATTCCCAAGCACACTCCTAAAGCTAAGAATCTATGCCACCCTATGTGTACTCGCGGACGTAATTAGCTGGTGCTGCCTCCCAAATTCCGAACAAGAATTGACAACTACTCGTGCGCTGTTATGTAATTGAAGTGAAAATATCTCGAATCTCAACAAGATGAGAAAATAATTGAATCAGACTTTTTTTAAATTCCTACGAATAATAAAATTTAAACCGTAAGATGTTCTAAAATCTCCTTCTGACATCAACTTCTGAAGGCTGCGTGGCTTAATAAATCCAGAGAGAACGACACGCTCATAACGGATACACAATATATTTTAAGAATGTTTCACGGAAACGGTGGAATAGCGATAAAAAATAAAGCGAAAAATGTAAAGCGGCCTGAAAGAAGCCCCATCCATAGTAACTCTAAACCAAAGTCGATGAGTATGTAAATGCAAAGTGCCCAGTATTATATACGTAGTACTCAGCTAAAGTGAAAAGTTTCTCCATAAACAAGATACCCACTCTCGACTTCGTGTGCTTCTATCGTGAAATATACGATCACTTTGCTTTAGATATTTTTTTCGTTTATTAAACATCTATGGTTTGACCTTTTTGGCTTAGCAGGTGTAGTCGGGTAGCTTAGCCGTAGTGGTGCTTATTATTAAGAGAGATAGTATCAAATATTTTTGGCTAAGATGTTTTCCCCGATACGGATGGAGGATAATCAACTTTGGGGAATGATGATCTCAATAAGCTTACGCCGGTTTGTACCATATTTGCAATAACGAGGAAGACGCTCACAAAAAGTTTCATAAAAGATATTACATACATGTGTATGTAAGTTTTCTTTTTCACTTTGAGGATTCTGTAATGAATATTCCCAGAAGGTATAAAGCAAGGATATTAAGGCTTACCGGCTTTGAAGTTTGATTAATCTCTTCTAAAAATCCTAACATCAAGATCGAAAGGTAAGTATTGATATTTTGTCTTTATTCCGGAAAACCTTGAGAAACATGGAACTTTTACATAATAAAAATAACTTACCTTTAACAGTCGTACAAGCATATTGACTACGAATAAATTTTGGAATTTTTTATTTATTCAAATTAAAAAAAATATATATAAATGAATGATTTTTTATGTAACCGCCTAGATAAAAAAATGTGTAAAGAAGAAAAATTATGTCACTCTTCAAGAGATTTCAATTTTATTTGAACTGAAAAAGGATTTACCCTATTTCATATAAATATTAGAAGCATAGAAAAAAACCTAGAAGAATTAATAACATCATTAAAAGATTTAAATTTTTTCCCAGGCCTGACTGTGTTGTCTAAAACTGCAGGCGAATTGAATTATTCTATTCCTGGGTACTCATATCATACAACAATAACAAAAACTAACAAAAACTCTGGTATTGGAATATTCATTTCAAAGCAATCTAAGATAATTAATATTAGTAATGTTAACATTTTAAATATAGAAATTAAATATGTAAATAAATATTATAATATTGTTGCTATTTACTGTACACATAAATCGATACTACCACAATTTATAGATAGATTAAAAAACATTTTACTAAATTTTAGAAATAAAAATAATATTCTTGTAAAGGATGTGAATTTAAATATTTCAAACGAGTCCTCTAGTAAGAAAAAAGATGATTACCCTAATATGTTGGCCGAACTAAACTACATCTCGTGCATAAATCATTATACAAGAAACGTCAACGGCCTTCGTGTCTAGATCATATATTTACAAATATCCCTTGCATTAAAAATATAACCTCAGCTGTCATACATACGACTATCACTGATCATTATTCATGTATATTTAATTATAAATGCAGTAATCCATCTTCTCCATTACCTAACCAAATTAATCCCTCGAAAAAAATTCTTAATGTGGATACGATAAATTTGAATCATAAAACTCGAATAAATTACTACAATGTAATGATGTCAATATTTGCTGCAATTTGTTCGAAGAAAATATATCTACATACATAAACGATTCGACAAAAAATATTAATATTTCCAAATCCAAAAAATCTAAGTACAAGCCTATAAAACCGTGGATTACCCATGGTCATATAATATCTGTACGACATAAACAAGCCCTTTACAAGTTAACTACCAAACAACCAAATAATAAAAAATTACTCAACTGTTTAAAGGCATATAAAAACGAACTTTCATATGTTATAAAACACAGAAAAGAAAGTTATTATAAACAAAAGATTGATCAGACGGAAAATGATAGTAAAAGAGTGTGGACGGTTATAAATGAAATAATTGATAAGAAAAAATGCAGGAATAATGAAATCAATGCTATTCTCACTTACTCACGATAACTCGAAAATATGTTGTACAGAAAACCCGTCAAAAGCTGCAAATATATTTAACACATTCGTTGCAAACATAGGAAAAAATCTTGCAAATCACATAAATACCAACCCAATTTCAGATTGCAATATTGATACAGAAAATAAAATAGCAACATTTCAAGTCACGACAGAGGATGAAATAGTATCTATCATAAACGATATGAAAGAAGGTTCTGCACCGGGATTTGATGGAATTACGGTTAATATTTTAAAAATATTAAAAATCAAATTTCTTAACCATTGTGTTCCCATCTATTTACATACAAACAAAATATCATTACTCCAATATTCAAATCTGGTAATCCAGAAGAAGTAATCAACTACCGAGCAATATCAGTAATCTCAAATATAGCAAACATTATAAAAAAGATAGTAAAAAAAAGAATGAACCAGTTTATAAAATGTAATAAAATAATTAATGAAAATTAGTTTGGATTTATGGAAGGTAGAAGCACACAGGATGCAATTGCAAAATTAACTAGCCTTGTTCTCAATTCATTAGATAAATCATTAAAATGTATTGGAATATTCATTGATCTCAAAAAAGCGTTTGACAGCATATTACATGACAAACTCGTAACTAAATTAAGAAACATTGGATTAAACGGTACAACTCTGGAATAGATAAAAAGCTACCTTTTCAAACGCCCTTAAGTCGTAAAAATCAACAATGTGCTTAGCCAACAAGATACGAGTAATTTTGGTATACCTCAAGGTATACCAAAATTACTCTCTGGGGCCGTTACTGTTTATCATTTACATATGTAAATGATATGTTCACACAAAGAATAAACGGAAAAATAATATCTTATGCTGATGATACTGTCATAATAATTGAAGGTGCTGATTGGAATACTGTGAACAACCTAGCGAATATTGACATCAATACACTGAAAAACTGCTTCGATAAAAATCTCTTCTCTTTAAATACCGAAAAAAGAAACTTTATCCCATTCTCTATCAATAAATTTAAATCTAAACCAGAAATAAAAATTCTACTACATCAGAGTAAATGTAGTGGGACTAATTGCACTCCAGAATATTCTACACTTAATTCAACTTCCAAAATTAAATATCTTGGTGTATATATAAAGATCAACATTTTAAATGGAAAACACATATTTGTGAACTTGTCAAAAGAATTAGGAAATGTATATATATTTATAAGACTCAGAAATATTCTTAGACTGGAAAATCTAAAAAGAGTGTACTATGCAATTGTTCAATCAATATTACAATACGGTATTATAGGATGGGGAGGAACATATGATGTTATTTTAAATCCTCTCAAAATAGTTCAAAGATTAATAATTAAGATTATATTGAAAAAACCATCTACATTTTCTACCGAAAAAATCTTTTCTGTATTCAAAGTAACTACAATGGACAATTTATATAAAAAAATATTCAAAACTACAAACTTTCAAAAAAATACAGCTAAAAAAATTACATTCCAATATCTCAGCAAGATATCAAAACAATATTAAAATCCCAAAATTTAATACCAAGCACATCTAAAATTCCTATCTGTATAAACTATCTCAACAAACTCCCATTAAAAGTAAAAATTATTGAAAATAAAAGTAAATTTCAAACTAAATTAAAAAATTACCTGAAACAACTGTAAGAGTTACATTACTATTTCACTTCATTTAAATCTCTTAATCGACACATCTCAAGTTTCTCTTACTATATCTATTGTTAATAGTTGCAATATTATTAATCACCTACTCAAATGATAACATTGATAACATAATTGAGTATGAATTCACTCACCAAACACAAGAGCCTTGTCTCTTTATGGTGAGGAAAGGCTTTTATTACATTAATATTACAAATCTGTTTAATATGTAAAAAAATGTATAATTATTGTAAAAACAAACAAATATTAAATAAATAAAAAAATATATTTATGAAAGTGAGTCCTACTTTAGATTTCTAAGAATATCCGAATATTTGTATCCAATATAAAGGTGCCTTCCTTCAAATAAATACGTACTGTGTTAGATGGCGATAGATAGGCAAGTATCTACCTTACATCTACCATTGGGTTCGTTACTCGTAATTTAAAAGCACAGTCTGCTTCCCTTGCAACCGTCTCCATTCCTAATTATATTATACTGGTAGTTGAATTCACAAGAATCGCTATAACACTGTTCAGATAAAGCTGCCGAGAGAGAAAACCCCAAAACAGCGCGATCTGCACTATTCAAACATTGCTAATATCGTTATCTGCCGGAGAATAATAGTGCTATCGGCTTGAATAATACATTATAGTCAGGAGGTGTAGCTGTCAGATAAGCGGCCGATAGTGCTATCTGATACATCGATAATAATTAATTATAATAATGGCGGCAGAAGTTGAATAATTATGACTCTGATTCTTAATTTCAGAGAGCAATATATTTTTTATGGATGCGTGGAAAGTACTTTTTTTTCAATTTTGCGTGCAGTACCTACGTCCGAAAATGTTTTTTTCCATGAACTAAAACCTGGCGTGACGAAATATCTTCGTATCATTGAAATATTCTTGAACCTTCCTTTTCTTAAGTATTGCGTTTATTATTAAACAATTTTAGAAATTTATGTTTTGAGCTCCGAAACACTCAATGCTGCCCTTACATCTTGACACATGTAAGTTTGCAGGTAGTGATTTCGCAACCGTGAATAGTATTGCACATTGTATAATACCAGTGCAAAATAAATCCCCAAGGCTTGATTTGTATTCCAATTTTTGGAAAAAAAAGGACTTGAGTACATAGGTTTTCTAATTATTTATTTTAGTGATTTAAAATGTATTTTAAAATGCTTTAAAATTTTCACATTTAAAATTTTCTAATGTACTCTTTCTTAGACGTCGCGAATATAATTATTTTAGGAAAAAACGTTTTTTACAAGTTATGTTCTAAAATATTAAGATGCATTAATTTTTTGCACTCTTTACCTGCACAATGTAAAAATATAAATAATAGTGACGTGATAATATAAATGATAATAAGAAATGCTAAGAAACACAATATTTGATTGAATCATCGATGCAATATTGTATTTATTAACCTTTCTTGAAATATTTGAGTTTGTTTATGGACAAAACTATTTATTCATATCCGTTTTGCGTTTGTACTGGTGCAAACAATTAATGCATCTTAATATTTTACTCTTATTTGAAATACATATAATTGCGCCATCTGTGAAAAGATCGATTGTGAATTCTTTTAAGTGTCACAACTTATTTAACATCATGGCTCTAAGGGAGTAACCTAATGAATTAAGATTATATTTTGCTCTTTCTTACCATGCATTAAATTTCAAGTATGTGATTGCTGTTTTTCTACGTTTTCATGATGTGCATTAAAAATATATATACAAATAAATATTTTCCTATTCTGCATCACAATGTTGGTAGGTACGTTATATGTGTATTTATGTATATTGTTGGTACGCTAACGCGTTTATGATTATTTTATTTGTAGTTGTAACTCATCTGCGGAACTAATCTCCTGTTGACAAGCTACTTTCAGTAGCTTAGCGGGTAAGAAATTCCAATTTTATGCAATTTTTTGTACAATAATAAAAAGGACTATATGCTTTATAAAATAAACAACGATCTTATATCTACTTTTGTCACTAATCTTTTAATAAATGTAATACTAATAGTGATGGAGGTAGGAAATGTAATATCGTGCAATGTCCAGTCTTTTAAATATACCCAATGTCCTCCGCGTGCAAAGCCGTATCTTCTCCAAACATAAACTTTCTAATTAAAGTGTGTTTATTGAAAGTGACCTGCCAGGTAAGTATGTTTCTGAATCTATTTGTAAATAGTAGAATTAGATAGAACCTAAGAATTCTTAATAAATTTACAGCGCCCTTGCTGTGTTTTTCACAAAAACGGCACTATTCAAATTATCCAATTAATTTTATTTTTATTTTTATTACGGTGCTCCAGATTTTATGTCCGTGTTAAATCTTTCCCAAATGAAAGACTAAACCCTTCCACACACTTTTCCACAAATGATTATCTAGTAAATTCACGCAATGTAAGTGCACTATATAAGTATAATAAATACAAAATAATACAAGAACAATACGTTAATCCACCAGAAACATAATGGGAAAATATTTCACTGACTTCAAATATTTTCAAATCAGAGGGTTCGGCTCTGATGAAATCCTAACTGGTCCAATAAATCCTACTGATCCCTCAATATAAATATTTAAAAAATCTTTCGTAATCCTACATGTATTTAAAATGACCGACTTTTGCATTTTATATACAAATTTTTTGACAAATCTAATACTCCTAAATTTTGAATGAGAGAGCTAGGTATAATGCCAGTAGCTTAAATAACTGGTCTGCTAATCTTTGTTCGTTTACTATAATTATCATTTTTATTACTAACAAATAAGTCACAATAACGCACCAACTTAAATTAAATAGAAACTTATCAAAAAATAAAAATAAACTACCAAAATACTTTATTTATTATAACCTCTCGCGAACGAAGTTCGGCTCGTAGGAGAGGCATAATATTTGTCGTGGCGACATTTATCATGGCGTGGCTGAATAACATGTACACGGAATTAAGGTTTCATTGAGGTCCTCCAATAATTTGTCAAGGAAAAAGACCAAGTTGAACGATTCGGGTAGACGTGTTATGAACGCGTTAAAGTGAAATGAATCACCCCTTAGGACGTGATCGTTTTGCCAATGATCTGAAAACTCTGCCGAATAAATAGCGCATGTTTTGTAACTTTATAATATTTATTTTCACCCAACCAAATATCATCGAAGTAATTCTACAATTCTGATAAAATAGAAAATTTTAATCTTCAATTCATGTAAATAAATGCCAACAATGAGAGTTTTCGAAACTTTATCATATTTGATGACCCGACGTTCAACATCGAGTCATCAAATATGATGAAGTTTCATGCATTTATCCTCGATAAACGCCGATTCTATCCCCGTTATAACTTTGCACAATAAATAATTGTGCCAGTCAGCTGAACGCAACTTGGTCAGAAATGAGTCTAGAATCGGCGGCGTTTTAAAGGGATCGTCCAAATGTTGTAAATCTAAAAGAGTTGAACATGGATTAGATGGGTATCAAATGTGGTGGTATTTGAAACACTTCAAAAACTTTTTCTCGTCTTCTGGTGCCTCTAATATCGAAATATAGCTAACAGCAGACCAATCTGTACCCTATAGGAATAGTTCTGCGGAAATACACTAGTACCCTTCACGTAGATTTTGAAGCAATGAAAAGCAGCGTCCTACACTGCTTCCACCAATCTTCCGATGGATTATCTTGGTTATTTTGCATTTGGTGCTCTTCATAATATTACAGACATTGAAGTTTACTTATTTTTATGGCTTGCACTTTTCACAAGTTTTGCTCTTTCGATGAAGAAGATTACACTAAATGTCCAGGATGTTATAAAGGATAAGACCGGAAAAGAATGACTATAAAGGAATTTTATCAGAGATCAGTGCTCCGCAACCTTTACTGAAATAGTAAAATTATTCAATCAGGACCTGTCTCAATCAATGCATTAATATCGTCCTTCTTCAATTGTCATGGAGTACAGTTCTCAATATTATTAAATGAGTTTGTTTAGTTAAAAAAGACTAAAAGAAATATACATTTATTTGGTTAACAAGTGAAAAATACAGAAATAATACTGATTGGTACTTATTTTGTAATGCAGTAAAAGACTTGTCACGGGAATTCTAGTGATATGTGACTCAATTGTTTCTAACCACGACCAGAGACAAGTATTGCAAACGCCAGTTCCGAGATTTGATTGAGGGAAAGCGGACCAGGTCCTTTTTGTAGCGGCAGGAAGGTGACTTCTCGGGACACGAAGCTGACCAGCAACCACCACAGTTAGTAATGAAATAGTTTACAATTAAATAATATATATATACAGATATTTTTTTTTTCATAAGAAGCAATTGCTTTGTGGTTAGACATTATATTATAAAAATAAATAAAACAAACACATATTTAACCACGAATTCATTATGTTATATATCGACCGGTTTCGCTTAGATCAAGCTTCTTCAGGATATAAGTAATAATATATATTATTATGGCTTATGTTGACATGAGTGACAGAGGGAGAAAGAAGATTCCCAAAGAACATAATTAGATAGAAACAAAGTATTTGACAGAGGTAAAGTGGATAATCAATTAGTGTGAGGGAAACAACAATACACATCTAATCACACATAAAATACCAACAGTTAACGGTAATAAATGACATATTACACAAATTTTGAAGTATCTTACTTTATAACATAAAGGAAATATTTACATATATTATTATAACATAAGGGTCTCAGACTAACACTACAACACATATATAATATCATGGGCTAGGATGGATTGCAGGAAACAAGTTAAAAATAGGGCCATAGGGTGAATTTTTGTGATTTAATAAATTGATTTGGTTATTATGTAAGAGTTCTGCCATATTAGTATTTAATGATTATTTTTAATTGGTAAACTAATGTTTAAGACAAGATTTTTATGCATAGCACAAAGGGTAATAATTATTATAAGCAATAATTATTAGCCTGAAACACTCATCAACATTGAAAAAATCTTCCGAGAAAAGATAAATGCCGCCGACGGGATAAATGCGTCCCGTCGGCGGCATTTATCTTTTCTCGGAAGATTTTTTTAATGTTGATGAGTGTTTCAGGCTAATAATTATTGCTTATAATAATAGTATTTAATGATTTCCTAATTTCTAAAGCTTCTAAATTGTCTAGTTTTATACCTATAGGTACTATTTTATGTAATATGCGAGTTCCTGAAATTTTATTAAAAGTGTGATCTGTTGAGATTAGGTGATTTGCAAGCTTAGACAAATCCTTTCCATTTAAACATCCTAAATGTTCTTTTACTCTAGTGTTGACATTACGTGCTGTTTTTCCTATATAGAAAGCAGGGCAATCACTGCAACTAAGTTTATAAATACCGGAGAAGCTTAAATGATCTTCTTTGTCTTTAGTATTAATTAAAAATTTGGCTAGGTTGTTTGTGTAGAAAGCCGGTTTCATATCTACAGGAAGGTTCCTAACACTTAGATTAGAAAAATTATTTATAAATAAAATTCTACGCCAATGATATTTTAGAATGTTTTGAATGTTTGTCGGTGTGCTTTTATAAAGGAATTTATTTGTAGCTTATTGTTTTTGTTTCTTATTAGGTATTTTATTAATTAAGTCCGGGTCATAGCCATTATTTGTCGCCATTTGCTTAATAATAGATAATTCTTTTGAAAAATTAATGCTAGACTGAGGCACAGAAACTAGTCTGTGTACCATTGAATGAAAGGCCGAGTGTTTGTGGGAGATTGGATGATAAATTGTGTTGTGGATGGTTATGTCTGTGTAGGTTGGTTTGCGGCATATGTTGAAATCAAGTCTATTATTTAACAAAGAGAGTGTAAGGTCTAGAAAATTTAAAGAAGCGTTAATTCCTATTTCTTAGGTGAATTGTATTTGTGTGTGAAATGAACTCTCTTGTGTACTCTGATATTCGATGAAAATATTATAAAATTACATAGCTCTCAGATGTTAATTTTTATTATTTTTATTTATTTATTGCTTCTTTAAAATTAAAATACACTGTTGAGCATGTAATTATTAACCCCACTAAGGTTCGGCTGTATCGGGGTACAAATAAACAATAATTTAAAGATTGATAACTCTTCTATTAGGGGAGAAGTGGCATGAAAGAGCCAGTTTACTAAACGGTGCAAAAAAATACACTTTTAATGAAAGAAATTAAGTAGGTAACTTTAATTTTTAATTATTAAGTAGGTAATTTCATACGAAAAAATCTTCAACATTATAAAAAAAATCGATGAAACATTCATTTTTTAAAATGTGTCTTTTGGCTCTTTCATAACATTTCGGTATTGAAAGAGCTACTAAAAGTTATGAAAGAGACAGTCTATGTTATAAAGTAATTGAGAAAATTGTGCAAACTAATACTGATTGTGCAAACCAAAAATAATTGCCCTAATAAAAAAAAAAACAAAAAGAAATTTTAACAAATCCTTTTTAGAAACTAATGACATTAAGAATTTTTTAATTCTATCAGTCATTTTAAGTAATTCTAACAAACGCTTTAATCTCAACATACTATTCAGTCATACCTATGTAGTTTATATATAATCCTAACATTTCAGAGGCGGATTATTTTTTATAAATATCAATTTCTAAAATTAAACAAAATAAAAAATAATGTGTTCTGTCAAAAACGTTAAGTTCTTTCATGGCCCATTCTCCCGGCTCTTTCATAACTTATTCGTAAAAGAAATATAACCTTCAAAATAACAACAATATCACAACTTTTGTGGCTCAGCTTTAACGCAACTCCAATGCCAAATATATGCACAAACTCAATCTATAAGCAATTTACCTACATTTGTTTACAATAAAACACCAAAAAACAACTTAAATGAAGCAAAATACTTACTTTTTAGTGCCAAAAACTTTGACTCGATGTACCGGCGTCCGTTTGTTTCGGCAAACTGTCAAATGTTTATGGATGATGGGAAATCAGTGTTGCTACTTAAAAATAAAGTTACCAACCACATCAGTTCCTAAACTACCAAAATAATGCAAGTGGCTCTTTCAAAACTCGGCTCCTTCATGCCACTTCTCCCCTAATTAAAATATGTATTCTGACACATTTTTATCCCGATTAAACGAAATCCATCACGGTTTTTTTAGAAAAAACTAGCTTTATTTTCCCGAAAATTCCGCAAGCCGCCACATTTTGGTATGATTGTTTGCATGCTTTTCCTATAATGAATCAGCAACAAAATCATTGTATACGTGACAACAACGGCTTCGATTCTCCATCGATACGTAGGTCGATTTGACAGTCATAGATTTAGAGCACGTATATAGGCTGCCATTATTTTGTGCAAACTTTTTTTGTCTTTTATGTCATTTGATCTCCAGAGATAGTTTATTAATTTCTATATTATGTATGATATCGTTTGCAGTGATCATTCGAAGGGCAAAAGTTTTATATTATTCCAAATACGATGATTAAATAATAACATACCTTCTTGGAAAGAAAAGCTGTTTGAAAGATATTCCATTTCTTTTAAAGTTCCCACCACCTTCCGAAAGGCTCCCGCCCTCAAACGTTCTTCAATAATTTACACGGTTAGAAAGGTTAGAAACAACATTTCGAAATTACTTTTAAAGTTGAATTTAAATAAAGTATTTGGATCATTATATTCATGATTTTCATTCCCGAGAAGGGTTTCAACCCGGCAAACTACCGCCACTGGATCAATAATCCCGAGAAGTGTGACCGCTTCAACCCGGCAAACTACCGCCCCGTAGCGATCACATCGGTTCTGTCTAAGGTGATGAAACATGTTGTCAACGACTTACTGCTCACATACCTCGAGAAGAACAATACAATACATTAAAATTATTGACGACCGTCCCTACAGATTCCGGTGGAAACGCTGGTGATCTTCTCGCGTACCTAACTCAAGTTTGGGGGCGTTACCTGGAACTTCGTGGTGAGACTCAACGGTGGCACTGGATATTTCCAATGCCTTTGACCGGATCTGGCAAAGAGGACTCGTCAACAAAGTGCCTTCTTGCGGATTTCCCGAATCCCTGTGCAGGTTGATTGACGACTTTTTAAGGGAGAGGACGATTCAGACGGTTGCTGACGGTTCTGTCTCCGACTTTGTTTTTGTTGCGTATCAATGACCTTTTGACATGAGCACCGACGCATTGGTAACGTGGATGACAGTACAGTTTATGATGGGTTTTTGTTTGATAAGCCCCCAAAGAAAATAAATAAATTTGTGTAAAAGGCTGCATAAAACTTCATACTGTACTTCCTTTGTATTTGTAAATCAGGCAAATCTAAACCCACAGGTAGAATTGATTTAGAATTTTCACACTACTATTAATTATAAAATTACGAGTCTAATAAGAGCTGAGATTATATTTAACTGCTTTTTCGATACACTGAAAAAAATACACGGTTAACGCCAACTTTACTTGTAGCCCTAAGAAATCGATACCTTATTATTAGCGCTTAATATCAAGGACTTTAACCAAAAGTGCCAGCAGTATAATTGGGTGTTAAGTATTATAACACTCAATTATTTCTAAACTTAACCATTGAAAAAAATGTATTTTCCTACTCAAGAGGGCGTAACTACATTAAAATTTTTCTCGCACATGAAAGTCAGCTTGAAACGTTCTGAACATGCAAATAGTTGACAATTTGAACGATCTCAAATCTCAAAATTTTATATATAATTTTGTATAAAGCGCCTGACGAACTGAGCGGCCAGACATTCAGAGGATCGAGGATCAATCCCTATTAAATAAAAAAATCTTATTATAGAAGTAATGTTACAAAAAATATTTTTGTTATAGGTAAGACATTATTTATTTAATAATTAATACATTAAAATACAATTATTTCAATTGTTTCATGAAGATGTTTAGCACCTTTAGAGAAAGTGAGATAGCAAACAATTAAGTGTAGTAAGTCAATCGACTTCTCATACAGCATTCAGTATTCGCCTAAGAGTAAGCGAATAAGCGTATATTGGCATCTCAGTCATACCCGTGATTTAGAATGTAGTATTCGGCACGTTCGTACACAAACATTATTTGAATGTCTGTCTTTATTATAAATGAATATGTTTTGAATTAAGAACTTACTGAAAAAACAAGAGTATTTATTACTTGCCGGTCTTGTCACACTACATCTTAACACGGTGGTGACCGCAGCCTTTTAACACCAAGTGCCACTCCTGAGTGAGCGATGGGCCCGAGCTCACTGAAGACCACGCGTGTATAATAATTTGTTATTATTATTATTTTTTCTATTTATGTTCTTGTTTCCTTACTGTGTAAATATATAAATATTTAAAACTATATGGGACGTGTGGAATTTCACTATCCTCCCCACATTCAGAATTACTATTATTATTATTATTATATAAATGTTATTTCAAAAAATATTTGTATTGATAAAATGTGTCAATTGTGTTTACCTATGAAAAGTGATTTATTTTCGTAATGGTGTGTTTAAAAATTTATTAACGCTTAACAATCAAGTTTTGATGTGCTAAATATGTCACTTACTTTGTATACATTTAAAATAAACGCAACAAATTAATTTCATGAATATATCAAACCCTACGAGGTCAAAAATATTAACAGCCCCATTTTGGTGTTGATTCAGCTGAACACACGACAAACACCATAATTAAACTACTATTTGAAAAGAGTTACTTATTTTAAAAATTACTGTTATTATTTTATATATAGACCTGAATCAACCATCACGAATAATATGGTTAATAAAATTTAATCCTTTTTTTAAGTTTGGGAGGCGGGTATGGTTACCGCCACCCCGGGTATCATTTTTTATATAACCAACACTCCTGCCTTGGTCACTCCAAGTGGTTCGCTACGTTTGGTGACTTAGCTGGGGTGAATATGAGGTTTGTCTAGGTCTTGGCGGCGAATGGTTCTGCTCAACAACTGCGTAGAAGGCCGGATCGGGAGAGACTGGTTGAGGGAGATCTTTTTGTTTTCATCTTCTTTGTTTTCGTCAGCAGGACTCTCTCCGCCTTGCACCCCAGTGGGTGGGTTGGATTCATACATCCATTACTCCTGGACATACTGACCCCAAGATTCCTATCTATCCCTCTTACCTTCTTCCTTCCCAGAACTTTCTCTCCTTCCATTTCTATAATACCCTCGCATAGCATCGCCAAAGATGACATTGGCGTTTAGGAGAATTATTGTTCTCGGGATCTCCTGTGTAAAAAAAAACCTACATTACCATTATTTTTTAGAGAACTAAATACAGAAAATCATTTATTCCAACCGGAATGCAGAGATGTTGCAATGCAATATTTCCAAATTAATGAAAAAAATCAACCTGTAATAAAAAACTAAGTTTCCGGTTTATAAAAATTAGACCATTTTTTATAAACCGGAAAGACGGGACATAATTTTATGGGTGCGAAAAAACGATAATTACGTAGCCGAAAATCATTTTAAAAAAATGAACGTTTTCCTCACGAATAACAATAAATTGTACGGGGTTCTTTTCGTAATATCTGTAAAAACACCGCCGTCTTTATCAAAAAATCAAACCAAAGGATAAGCTCGCATAGAACAAACAATAAATCTAGTAAACGTTATATACCATCAGTGGGAATTTTACAAAATTAAGGGAACATAATCGGAGACGGGACATTTTCATATAGTGACGTCACGAGCTCAAATAATGGATTTATTTATTTAAAAATAAAAAAACTATACATTTCTAAAAAGTTTTAATATCATTTTCGTAATCTTAGTAAAAAAATCTATCCACAAGATTTTTTCCAAGTCGTTATGAAATCCATGCAAGTGGCCTATTGTGCTTTCGTCATGAGAGGAAAATCATAGCCATTGCCGATAGACGTTTTTCTAAAAAATGTTCATGCCTTAGGATTCTTGGTAGTCAATTCACACTTTCAATGTTTAGAGGTACCTACGACAGAAATGCGTTTTAAGGTACAATGTTTCAAAATATAAAAACAGTTTAGTTTTTCATAGATGTACAAAAATGAAGCAACTTGATTGTATCCCTATTTTTATAAATATCACTGTTTTATTTTACACATATTCAATATCAAACATGTGTTTTTTTTTAAATTGTCTAAATTTTACGATAAAAATATAACAGCGTTTATGAGTCGAGCTAGGTTCAAAGCCATGCACCAATAGCTTTATTTTTTTTTATTTACCTCGTATTTCATTTATCGCCCCCCTTACCTCCCACTCAATGTATCTAAGATTGAAGAACAATCTAATCTAAATCAACTCATCTTGTCAAAGTTGTAGATAAGTTTTTTTCAATTTTCAAACAGTTCATAGAAAAAATACGTAAAAATATACAGCGAACAATTTTTGAAAACTAATTTGTTTTTAGTTTTCTGAAACAAAACAGTATCTTCATCGTAATTCAAGTGCTCTCAGCCATCTCAATGTAAACACTTATTCTCGTTATGAACTCCATTACTCACAAGTTGCAAAGTTTTAATATCGAGTTAAACATAAGACGAAGCTGTGCTTTCAAAGCGGCGTTCAAGGAAAGACTTGCTTTAAATGCAGGTACCCAATCTACGCTCAGTGCGGCGCGGCAGCTTATTCTTAGTCACCGTGTAGTCAGTGAAATGTTGCCTAGTCAATATGCCGCCCTGTGTGTCGGGAAATCTACGATATAAATAATACCGTTTCGGGTTACTTTAAGACAAATGGAATAAAGATGTTGCTCAGAGAGCTTTGACGCGTGTCTTATTTGTCAATCTTTGTCTGGCACCCGTGTCGACCCTCATCAGGAAGTAAAGTGCAATGGCGTAAAACATCATTCGGGAAAAGAAACCCGAAAAAGCACACACATATTTTCGTATTCCGTGACGTCAGCACTTTTGCGATGTCAAAATGAAAGAGTCAGACATGTAATTTATTTCGATTCAGATAAATCATTTCGTTTTAAACACAAATTTCAATCCTTGGTCTAATTATAACCTCATATTTTATTGTTATTATTATTATAACCTTGTTTTCTTTAAATAAATTAAAACTTGCCAAAGTATAAAATGAAGTCGCTCAAAATGTATGTGCGCTTAGATTTTCATGCGGTTTTCGCCAATAGATAGAGTGATTCAAGAGGAAGGTTTGTATGTATAGTACATGCTTATTATAGAAGAGAAAAGCCGAGAAATTCAAATATTCATTTCAGGCAGCGGGCAACGGGCAGCGGGTAGCGGGCAGCGGGCAGCGGGCAGCGGGCAGCAACATGTGGCCGGGTCTGCTAGTTTTTACCATAAAGTAGAGATTTGTCTGATATTCTGATTACGGATTTGTTTTAAAAGGGTATAACCATAAAAAACCAGAAATTAAATTAAATACTAAATTTTTAAATCAAATTCTAGACGTATCGACTCTTTTGCACATAAAATATAAATAGATTTTTAAAGATTGTTATTTTATCCATTATCTATGTTTTAAATTGTGAAAAAATATATTTATTTTAATTTTAATATAAATATATTAAGATTAAAATAAATATATTTTTTCGTTGGTCGTTTGCAATTTTTTTAAATTTTCAAACAAAAAGTTATTTCATATCATAGTAAATTAATTATTATTTTATCTTTGAGAAATCTTTGAGAAATTTTAAAACAAAATTAAAAACTATTGAAAAAATTGCAATTAATAACGGTTATAATTCAAAATTAATAGACAATATGTCAAACAAAAAATATAAGAAAAAGTTTTTAAGATATTTTGTTTATCCACACGTTGTTGAAAATGATAATAATTGGAGAAAATTTTTATTTTTTAATAATAGCATTTCAAATTTGATAATTAAAAACATGCCAAATAATGTACAGCCAGCTTTTTTTACAAATAACAAATTAAAAAATTATATATTAAATAATAAGGATAAATGTGATTTTTTGAACAAATCTGGGGTTTATAAATTAATTTGTAATGATTGTAACTTTTTTATATTGGAAAAACTTCTAGAAATTTTAACATTAGAGTTAAGGAACATATAAGATGTTTAAATAATAATGATTATTCTGAATTTGCCAACCATATTTTGGAAACAAGTCATTCTTTTGATATTAATACAGGTCTTAAAATTTTACACACTAACACTATGGGCATACAATTGGATAATTTAGAAATTAGAAAAAGCATTAATAGTTATTTAAATTTTATAAATAACCAAACATTTTTTAAATATAGCCATCTTTTAAATTTATTTTCTTATTAATACTTACAATAATTATTTATTTTTTGATAAACAATATCGACCTCCGTAGTCCAGTGGCTAAGACTCTTGAATTTTTGACGACCTCCGTAGTCCAATGGCTAAGACTCTTGACTCACAATCCGGAGGTCGCGGGTTCGAACCCGGCGTGCGCAAATAAATTTTATTTGATTAATTTGTGTTATTTCACAATTAATTCATTTAAAAAATATATAGACTATATTTGCGGCACGTTCCAGAGTGGAAGATACTATCAGTATCGCCCTGGTGTAAGACCACCATTCAGAATTGAAACGTTGCTTGAAAATGGCTTTAGCCGTGTTTGGTGACCAGATCTGAATAGCCAGGTACTTCCCAACCTTCCTCCTCCCCACCTCCTTCCCCTCCCCACTACCTTCAGCCTCACAACATACCCCAATTGGGGATGCCATAGTCTCACTGGCTCCAGACGGGAGCAGTTGAGATTCTTGTGCGGTATTCTCTGTAAAAAAAAAAAAAAATTAGACTAATTATTTTAATAATTTGTTCTTCAAAGTTTTTTATTATCTAAATGCAATTTTATTTACCTTTAAATAATTTTATATTTAATTTTGTATAACTATGTTTATGATTTTTAAGCAATTAATCACCTCTACTTTTTAATATTTCGTCTACGTTATAGTTTATTCTAATTTGTCTATACTTGTTTGTCATATATTTTTCTTTATATTAACATATCCTGATGAAGATAACATTGTTATTGAAACATGTCGATATTGTTTATTAAAAAGTGGTTTATACAAAGTGATCTGTTATTAATTAAAAAATGTTATGTTATATAATAAACGTTTCAAATCGCATAATCATATATAGTACCTTAAATGAATCAATACATTTCGTAGGAAAGTTATTTTTCTGAATTTTATTTCCAATTAAAAAAAAATCATTCAAAAAAATCCGTGGACCGGTTTTGTGACGAAAATATTTATTTGTGGTCTTACATATTTAATTCCTTTCATATTTTGGTTACAATCTTATTTTCTTAACATTATAGATAAATTATGTACAGTTATGATAAAAAAAATAATTACAAATAGTATAATTTTTAATTTTAATCATCAATGTTAGTATATATTTACGCCAATTTTTTATGAAATAAAATTGATATTGAGTCATTAGTTTAAAATGCTGGTATGGATTATAATCATTTTTTCTCATCGCCACCGCCCTGTACAGTTACAAGGGTACAATCGCAAGACCATCTATCCATGAAATTTGTATTTTCGGCCGCAGACAAATGAGTTTAAAAATCATTTGCATTTACAGAAAAAACGAAAAGTGAAAGCTTGTACGAAAATGGTTGTTAGGTATCAAATGATACAAATAAATGCGTCATTACAGCACGCTTTTGACGTATCGTGAAAACAGACACATTTAGCAGCAAGACCTACGGGTACGGCTATGAAACAATATCAATCAGCTGGTACAAAAAAAGGTCTGTGATATCTCGGACATGACCTAGTAGGAAAGTTAGATTTACATAACAATGGAAAAAATCCGGAGAAGATGCTCCCCGTACTAAAACTGAACGAGAAAAACATAAGCACATCTACAAATGAAAAATACTTGGGGCACATCATCACTGAAGACCTCTCGGATGATATTGATATTGAATGAGAGAGGAGTAGTATCAGTGTTTTGTCAAATATAATTGCCCGAAAATTTTCCGATGCAGCAATAATATTCAAAAACGCATTGTTCAATGCATTCTGCACTAGCCTGTGTACATGTGAATCATGGTGCCAATACCGAGTAAGCTTGATGAAACGTCTCCGGATCCAATATAATAATGCATGCAGAATCATATTTGGATTCAGCAGGTATAGTAGCAGCGCATCAACAATATTCACGAAATAAGGACTCCATGGATTTGCCAGCCTGATGAGACACCAGGTTACTGGAGCCAGGATGCGGCTAATGGCCTCCAACGACACGGTGGTGACCGCAGCCTTCCAGTACCAAGCGCCACTCCTGAGTGAGCGTTGGGTCCGAGCTTACTCAAGACTATGCCAGCATAATAATGGATTATCTATTTCTGTTATTATTAATTCTTTACTATTTTTTTATTTATTGTCTGGATTCTTTATGTATAAATAAATATAGACTGCACTATCCTCCGTACATCCTGGAATACAGAATTATTATTTTTGCAAAACATATTTCATACAAATTCCCTTTTAAGTGTGAGCTCCCGGATTTCGAAGTGCTAATTTTGAATAAGTACGTACGTATATACTGAAATATGTCATTTATTTTAATACCTTCCATATTACAACAACCCTGAAGGAAATATTGTTACTCCCAGGTATAATTTCTCTCAGGCGTCGCAATCTTAGCAAAATTATTACTGATTATTGTAACCTATTGATTTCCTGATTCTCAGAAATTCCAATATGCAATCTAATACAAGGATAATGATAATGATAAGATCAAATTAATACACTCGGTCTCATGTCATGACTTACTGTTGATGGTATTTTAGCAAAAATATTCCAAGAGTTACATTTATCTACATTCAATTTATAACGTTAAAATTCACAACTTGTTAATGAAAAGGAGGGGTAGTTACAAACGTTGTTTAAGTAAAACTTATTTAGTTCTAAATTTTCTAAAATTTATTATTTAACGGGTCACGCGAGCCTCCGATAGCGCAGCGGCGTAAAGAGACATCCAGCGAACGGAGGTTCGATCCCACGAAATACAAAAAAACATTCTTGTAAAATAAATATCCATTCTTCAAACCATTTTAAAATAAACACAGGTTAAAGAAAATAAACCGACTTCTAGCAACTTTCTAGTTTCATTTTGTGATTTTCGCCTTTTATACCTTCTCTTTTAATTTTAATCTTTTCAAGTTTTCTTTAACTTTTCTCTTGGTTCTGATCGATATTTAAAATTTTCTAAGGCTTTACATGTGTGTAGTATGGGTGGATTTTTTTTTCCTTACGACACACAAGCCTCCATGAAAATTGTACCCTTATTTTCTTTGATAACTATAGAAAGCTATTTAAAGCTTTATAGACATGTGGGTTATCGTCATCCAAGGGGAATAATCGGAAGGTGAGAAATAAAAGGTAATGTTGAAGCGAATATTTATTGCGTTCTGAAGTGAAGCTCTCAGAACCAAAGTCAAACAATACACAGTACAAGGTAAGTTAATTGGTAAGACGCGAGAGCGGTTCGTTGGAAACTGTTGTCGGTGAGAGCAGGGGTGTCGCCACAGTACCCCCTTTCCAGCGGCTGAGTCGACTGGAAATTGAAGCGAGGTTGCGCGCCAATTTCGTAGTGTCGGCTTTGATGGCCGGCCAGACATAATGTTGAGTTATTAGTTTGACTGTAGACCTGATACCTGGATGAGCCAGCTGATGACTGCTGCTAGTCTAAACTTCTTTGTGACGAAGGGTCTGGCTGTTGCTGTGTCACCTGGTCTGCTGCCAGCGCTGCGTAGTCCAAAGGAGTATCGATTACCTCAACTCTGGAGAGGGCATCCGCGACGATGTTGTCCTTGCCTGCGACGTGACGTATGTCGGTTGTAAATTGGCTGATGTAGTCTAGGTGTCGGAATTGCCTCGGCGAGCATTTTTCGGCTTTCTGCTGGAAAGTGAAGGTGATAGGCTTGTGATCGGTAAAAATGGTGAACGTCCTACCTTCTACCATGTGTCTGAAGTGTTTCACGGCGAGGTAGATAGCCAGAAGTTCCCTGTCGTACGCTCCATATTTTCGTTCGGCTGGGCTGAATTTCTTGGAGAAAAACCCTAGCGGTTCCCAGCTTCCGTTGATGAGCTACTGGAGTGCGGCGCCGGCTGTCGTATCCGAAGCGTCGCTGATGATAGACAGAGGAGCCTCACACTTTGGGTGGGCGAGTAAACTTGCCTGGGCAAGGGCTTCTTAGCAATTGCCAAAGGCTTTTATGGTTTGTGGTGTCCAGGGTATGGCCTGCTTGCCTTTCCGGTTACCTTGTAGGAACTCGTCGAGTGGTGCCTGGATCTCTGCGGCGTTGGGTAAGAACCTCCTGTAGAAGTTAAGTGCTCCAAGGAAGCGGCGGAGATCCTTGATCGTTTCGGGTCAAATGTAGCTCCTGATTGCTTCCACCTTCTCGGGAAGGGGTGTAGTGCCTTTACTGGACACTAGGTATCCCAGGAACCTGACCTCGCTTGCACCAAAGTGACATTTTGCGACGTCGATGACTACACCGTATTTCTGTAAGCGCTGGAACAATGTTTCTAGGTGAGCCATGTGTTCCTCTTCATATAGGCATAGCAGAAGTCGAGTCCGCGTGTGACTTCGTCGATGAACCGCTGAAAGGTTTGAGCTGCGTTATGGAGGCCAAAGAACATCATCGGAAATTTAAACAGACCGAACGGTGTGGATATAGCTTTCTTCGGGATGTCTTCCTGCGCCACTGGGATCTGATTGTATGCCCTCACGAGGTCGATAGTGGAGAAGACTTGAGCGCCTCTCAATGACTGTGCGAAATCCTGGATGTGGCGAACAGGGTAGTGATCTGGAATTGTCCTGGCGTTAAGGCTTCGATTCGTCGCCATTGGTCGTCTTTCTTGGGCACCATATGTAGCGGAGGTGCCCAACAGCTCTCGGAGGGACGAGCTATTCCGAGGTGGACCATGGTTTCAAACTCCTTCTTGGCTAACTTTAACCTGTCAGGGGCGAGGCAACGTGGGCGTTCGTTGATCGGGGGGCCTGGAGTGGTTCTGATGTGATGTCTGGTCTCGTGACGAACTTCCTTCCTGGCGCCGTCCGGGCGCTTGAGGTCGGGGAATCGTCACAAAAGGATGTGGAAAGGTGACGTACCTGTGACAGTCTTTATGGAAGCAGTGTTGTCCTTGCTCTTTGTCCCTTTCGACGCTAGGTTAGTCACCTGATCCAGAAGTCGTCCTCTGTGGACATCAACTAGCAGGTTGAATTTTGCCAGGAAATCCACTCCGATGATAGGTTTGGAGACGTCAGCAATGACGAAGCTCCAGGTAAAGTCGCGTCTAAGGCCCAGGTTGAGGGTGAGTGTCAGGTTGCCGTAGGTTGCGATGGTGGTGCCATTAGCGGCTGCCAGCTCGTACGACTGCTTGGGAGGTCGTCCTCGTACCATGCTCCGTGGGTACACGCACAGATCCGCACCCGTATCTACGAGGAATTGTGTGCGGGTTGCCCGGTCCATAACAAATAGGCGACCTAACTTCGAAGGGCTGGTGCTGGTCGCCATCAGTTTGAGCCCCAAGCGTTTCCCTGCGCGAAGTTGCAGGATGCTCTACACTTTTGGGCTTTAGCCCCGAATGTAGTATGGTACCAACACGTATCCACTGGTTGCGTACCACTGGCTCGACTGCGGCTACGGGAAAGTCGCGACCTAGGGCCGTTGTAACGGCGAACCGGGGTCGTATCCCTGGGTTGGCGATCCCTGACTGTCATGTTGTCCATTCTCCGGCGCAGATCGGCTATCGTCTCTTGCAGCATTTTGTGCGCGGTTGGCCTTCGAACTTCACTGGCGGAGGGCATCGCCGCAAGATCTTCGATAGCGTCGGCGAGGTTCGCTTCTTTGCCCAGCGGGGTTTCCTGTTGCGTGGCGAGGACCACCCGTATGCTTTGAGGTAGGCGACTCATCCACAAAGTCCTCAATACCTCGTCAGATACTGCGTTGCCGGCGAGGGTGCGTAGGTGTCGGAGGAACTGGGACGGCTTTCGATACCCCCGTTCCTCATGCTCCAGGAGTCTCCTCGCCTTCTTCTCCTGAGTGGCGCTGGGGCGTCGTATTAACTCACGTTTGAGCAGAGCGAAGGCTTTGTCATTCGGTGGTGCCACTATGATATCTCGCAC
Organism: Limnephilus lunatus; assembly: GCA_917563855.2. Taxonomy (NCBI): domain Eukaryota; kingdom Metazoa; phylum Arthropoda; class Insecta; order Trichoptera; family Limnephilidae; genus Limnephilus; species Limnephilus lunatus. The sequence continues at coordinate 22,203,938 of OU830604.1, read as the reverse complement.
CTCCTGGGCGTAGGCTGGTTCCAAGACTCCCAGAACGAAGCCGAACTTGGAGGCATCCACCGTCACCCTTGCAGCCTCGAAACTGCGTTCCACCATTGCGAACCATAGTTCCGGATCATTCGGACATGTCAGGGCGGGGTTGGGGGTTTTATCAGTCGGTACTTGATTGTGTGATGCGTCATTATTCTGTTGCGCCATATTTCAACAAAAAATTCACTACCTGCAAATGTAAATTAAATATTCGTCTGAGACTCCACACGCAGTGAACGTCTATTAAGGGCACTTCGGCAATGCGTCGGGAGGAAAGTTCAGAGAATAACACTTATTTCACTCACACTGTCGCGTGTTCAGTATTCACTTTTCGCGGGTCACCAATGTGGGTTATCGTCATCCACGGGGAATAATCGGAAGGTGAGAAATAAAAGTAATGTTGAAGCGAATATTTATTGCGTTCTGAAGTGAAGCTCTCAGAACCAAAGTTAAACAATACACAGTACAAGGTAAGTTAATTGGTAAGACGCGAGAGCGGTTCGTTGGAAGCTGTTGTCGGTGGCGCGTCGTGCGGGGATCTGGCGATTGCCGCCCGGCACTTCTCGAAGCTTCTCCCACCGATGTGGCGTGACACTTGTGACGTGGAGTGACGTCACAGAGTTCATGCCGTGTGCAGAAATGTGCAGGGCTATTGCCAAGGTGCAGAGCAGGGGTGTCGCCACAGACATAAGTAATTAACTAATTAATACGTTATTTACGACCGTGAACGTAAATTTTCGTATTTATGTTGAAAATAAATTCCACCAAACGTTGTGTGATTTTTGATTTATGGTGTGGGAATCTAATTACTTTTATTTTGTGGTACCCTTTGATTCTGAACGGAGCGTTGTGTTTTGAATTTTATTGGTCTCTACCTTGAAATTCTAAATTTCATTTCATTTTCTTAATGAACTAAACTTTTCCAAAACACTATTTTGATTTCCTACCCCTAATAAGTTCGTTAATAACCTGTAATTAATAATATATTACCCATTCAATTGAACATATAGTTAAGTACAACTCAAATGGTTAATTGTTAGTGATTTTTTTTTGTTATTCATGATTTTATTTCTGCTTGGCTTTCCTCCATTATGATCCTGCTGCTATAAGATATATGTAAAATTGTGTTAGTAGGTTAATGTAATTCGTTGATTGTATATTTGATGAACTCGGAACAGTCCTTTTGCTTGCATAATTTGGCTCCGTATCCTCCAACAAGTTGATCAGAGATCAACTGAAAATTTGCACTATCTTTTGACACGACTTAATTGATTGGTACCAAAGTTACCGCGTCCTAATTAGCCTTCCATCGTCATCAAGCACGTCATTTAGGTCTTTCACCGAGTCCCAAAACCTCTAAATTCGAACCCCTCTGAAGTCTACTATTTACTTAGGGCGAACTGGTTTCGTCCTATAAATAGTAGATATACTATATATACTATATATATATATATATATACTCACGGTATTTGTGAAGATTTGGGTCGTGAGTCCTAGTCTTCACTCCATGAAATAATGCGACAACGGTCCGACAGACCTTAAACGCAAACTATATGCGGGTCCGCATTATCCAACGAACAGTACATAGAAAGATATATATGTATACATGCGTTTGGATAAGATTATAACTTCCAATACGAAACGATCTGAAGCGTATTCCAAGCTCGGATTTTGCACACCGAATTCTGCACAATTCTATGATTGGTAACCGAATATACACATAATAATGGCGGGAAGTATCAATATATAGGAATAAAATAAGAATATTTATTTATTTTCTTAATGGAGAGCTAATTAAACTCCAGGTTTTTGTTTCGTTTGGGTGACAAATTTTATTTCAAAGTTACTCCAACTCTATTGTTTCCTTGGTTAATGGTCATTTTTTTTTAGAGTGACCACTGCCTCTTATTCGTTGAACTGTTATTCTAAATTTCCCCCAATGCTCAATTCTTTGATATATTTTTTTTTCTATCCCGTTATTTTATAATAAATTACATTTTTCTCCTCTACCTGGTATAGTCTACGATAGTATGTGCTGTATTTGCATTGCGAGGGAGAAAATTTTCTTGATAAAAATCCCAGTGGATGCCAATTTCCATCTCGCGATTGCTGCAGTGATGCCCCCAGAGTTACTGTGGCTATGCTACTGAGTTACGTGGCTATGCTAGCCACGGGGTCCGAATGATTTAAGAGCGTGGCGGTTGCTAAGTCGTTTTTACATTTTTCAAATGCCCCTGCTAATTGTTCGTTCCAGCATATTTCTCGTTTATCATTTTTCGCGTGGCCTTTGATATCGTTGAAAAGGATGGACTGAGTTTCTATAGCGTGGGGAAGGAATTTTCGATAAAAGTTCAACATGCCTAGGAATATTCTCAGTCCTCTTGCGGATTTTGGTGGCGGAAATTCAGATATGGCTCTAACTTTTGCTTCAAGCAAGACAAATTCCATGTTCCAACAAAAACTTCAATTCTTTTTTAGCCGCTTCCAGCTGAGCAGGAGCCAGTCGTCTAGCCAGAGCTGAAAATGGAGGTTCTCTCGTCTCGATGCAATGAGTTACTCTGTGCTTCGCAGTCAGTGGGGACGCTAAAGTGGGGCGTGTTAGAGTGGGAATTTTTTTTAACAGTTCGACGCCATTTTGTGATTTGTCTAAGACTGTTATTCCAGATGATGGGCCCTTGATTGTTATACCAGGCGTGCTCAATCCGGTCTTTTTGTCTAATAGGAGAGATTTCCTTAGGTCGGCGGTCAGGTCGTAGTGGTGGATGAAATCAGCTCCAAGGATAGCTCGAGTTACTTCAGCCACCACGAATCTCCATTTCAGTATTCGACGGAGTCCGAGATGTAATTCTATTGTTTTTGTTCCATACGACTTGATGAGGCTGCCGTTAGCTGCGTATAATGATGTAGGTTGATTGTCGGAAGTTATAATGAAGCGAGGGTCGTTGAAATGTTTGGGAAGCACTGAGATATCTGCTCCGGTGTCGACCAAGAGCCGTAGTCCTGATCTTTAGTCTGTCACGAAGAGGCGATGGCTATTATACGCTGAGTCGAGGGTCTCTAGAGCGGGGTTCTCTCTTCGTTTGTAGGGCTTTCTTCTGGGGTTGTTGTGGGAAAAACGGTATTGGTTTGTAGTTCCATTTTGTTGGGACGAATTCCGTCTTGTGGAGTAATTTTCACGAGTTGGCAAATCATTATTAGTTAAATCGAGTGCGGGACGGTGGATTGTCCATCATCAACTGTTATCTTGGTGTGATTACTCGTATTTTAAGTGAAAAACTCTAATTTGTTTATTCAGTGTCAAACTTTCAATTTTAAACTCAGAACTCAATACTTCAAAACTCAGTGGCAATTTTATAAAAAATCTTAATTTCTAAGCCTTGAATAACATTTGAATAGTTTCATCATCAACCCTAAAGTTGATTATAGGTGATATTTAATATTTTCTCCGCATATTTAAGCGTTTAAACGCATAAAAAGTGCAACTGTCATCCTAGGATAACCATAGACAATTGAAACTCCCACATAGATCTTTAAAACCATAGAAGTATATATTTTATAGATAGTGAACAATACTGTCGTGCATAGATAAACCATAGAAGGACTCTTAATGGCAGCTCTCGAGGGTGAGTTAACAGCAATCAAAACATTAACCTCCAAACCTAACTCACTAGAAACTACATATGAAGCAGCCGATGAACTTGAAGAGAGAAAGATCAGAGCAAACAATCTTATAATTATAAACGTTCCCGAAAGCTTAAAACTGAACCTAATAGAAAAAATCGAGGATGACAATTTACAAATAACAAATATTTTAAAAGAAAATAGATAACAACATAGAATCAAACTCAATCAACACCTTTCGTCTTGGGGCAGTGAGGCCTGATAAATCGAGGCCCATTAAAGTTGTCTTAAGTAACTCGACTGAAGCAATGACTATCCTCCGGAAAAAAAACTTTTACATGAACAACTCCCCAGTCAAAAATTTTTCCGACCAAACACCAAATCAAAGAAAATACTTGTTGGACCTACGCCATACAATGGAAAGTCGGATTCAAGGAGGTGAAGTCGGGCTAACCATTAAATATATCAACAGCAAGCTGACAATAGTTAAGTCAACTCCAAAAAACTCAGAAACATCAATGGATACGGCCAAAACATCCGGGGCTGCCGCACCAAACTCTTAGAGTTGCAAACTAGCATTTCATTACTTCAAAACATCGATGTATTTCTTCTTACCGAAACCTGGCTTGATCCTGATATTCATACCGAGGAACTTGGATTTACATCTTACAACACCTACCGCCTCGACAAAAATCCAGCCACCAGCAATAAAACCAGAGGAGGAGGAGTTCTCATATGTGTTACAAAATCACTGCCATCCACTTTACTAATATGCAAACATCTAGATGTGGAACAGGTATTCGTGTTACTAAAAACTAAATTAGGCAAAATTCTACTGTGATGTGTCTACATTCCTCCTGGATCCAACATTACAGTCTACAGAAACCACATTAATGACCTCGAAACCTTTAAAAATAAATACCCTGATGCCAGAACAATTTTATTTGGTGACTATAATATCCCTAGCATTGACTGGATAAATAAGATCTCTTATAACAAATTAAGCCTGCCAGAAAATGCTCGCTAAATAATAGACATGACGAACTTACTCTCTCTACATCAAGTCATTCAAGTCTACAATACATATAATCGACTGCTGGATTTAGTATTTTGTAGTGACCTCTCAATTCACATAGTTAAATCAGTTGATGAGCTCTTCCCCCTAGACTGCCACCACCCCGCTCTAAACATAACCATTACGACAAATAACTCACCAGACGACACAACTATTCTGCCTAACCTTACTTATAACTTTTCCAAAGCTGACTACCCTAACATGAATCAATATCTTGCAAATGAAGACTGGTCATTCCTTCAACACAACAATGACATTAACCAGAATCTTGAATTATTTTATACAATTATTAACAGGGCCATCGAAAACTATGTACCACTTTCACACTTCAAAGAACCAAAGTTCCCGAAATGGTTCACTGGCGAACTAATTAACCTAGTTATCTGTAAAAAAATTGCACACAAAAACTTTAAGGAATCAAACTCCCCTAATGACTATAAGAAGATATTTCACAATTATAGAAATTAATGTAAAAAACTGTAAAAAATCGTACCATAATTATATAAATGGAATTGAAAAATCTATTCCCTCTAATATAAAAAACTTTTTCACACATGTTAACTCCCTTAGAAAAAATAAGCAAGGTTTACCCATCTCAATGCACTTTAAAGATAAGAGTAGTACTGATATGAAAGTAAAAGTTAAGTATTTTGCTGATTACTTCAATATATCCCAGTCAATTATATACCACCTCCTTCCCTTCATGAGAACATACATATCACTGTTGTACACATCAATATAAACGACGTTAAAACAAAAATTAAATCTTTAGACAAAAACAAGAAGGCCGGACCTGACAATGTTCATCCCAATATCCTTATGAATTGCATTGCTTCACTGGCGGAGCCGATTTGTATATTGTTTAACCAGTCCCTCGACACAGGTTGCTTCCCTGACATTTGGAAACGTTCTTATGTAACACCTGTATTCAAAAAGAGTAATAAAAGTGATATCACTAACTATAGACTAATATGTAAGCTATCTGTAATCCCGAAACTCTTTGAAAAACTATTACTTGATCAAATTTCCCCTTGTATTAACCATCTCATTGTTCCGAATCAACATGGATTTTTTTCTGGCAGATCAACTCTAACAAATCTTTCGTTATATGAAAATTATATATCAAACGCATTAGCCAACAGAACACAAGTCGATTTCATATATACGGATTTTATCAAGGCCTTCGACAAAGTATGCCATAAAATTCTATTGGCTAAGCTACGTAATCTAGGCAACTCTTAGACTGGTTTGCAAGCTACCTATCTGCTAGGGTACTACTTGTAAAAATTAATTTGTTCCTTTCCAATCAATTTGTAGCTACCAGTGGTGTACCACAAGGGTCTTATTTAGGCCCATTTTTATTATTACTGTTTATAAACGATATTGTTGATATATTCGATAAAGATGTAAATGTGTTGCTTTTTGAAGATGATTTGAAAATATTTAAAATAATTAAAACTGCCGAAGATTGTATCTGTCTACAAAATAATTTAAGCAAATTAATAAATTAGTGTTCTTTTAACAAACTTTTTCTGAACATAAACAAGTGTCATTCGATAAGATTTTACAGAATAATTCATCCGTATGTACTTGATAACTCTACCCTTACTTCCGTCGAAGAAATTAATGACCTGGGCATAATTTTTGACTCTAAATTAAATTTTATATCCCATATAAACACAATCAGTAACAAAGGAATGAAAATGCTTGGCTTCATTCTTCGAAATTCTAGAGGTTTTAGGAATATTTCTACATTAAAACTTTTGTATACATCCTTAGTACGTAGTCAAGTCGAATATAACTCCTCGATCTGGTCCCCCCATTTTAAAATACATTCAGATACAATCGAAATAATTCAACACACATTCCTAAGACAAATTAATTTTAAACTCGGTTTCCCATTGAAAACATAAACTATAATTACTTGATGAAAGAATTAAATTTAATAAAACTCTCAGATCGAAGAATTATATCTGACTTAATATTTATTTTTAAAATTGTAAATGGTAGAATAGACAGACTGGACACAACACCAGGACTGAGTACATGAAAAACTCGCTTGTACCTAGGTTACATGAAATTAGTAATAGATACGCAGACGTGGCGGATCTATTTAACTGCACGGAAGCTAGGTACAAGAAGGCTATTAAATATTTCTATCAAATATTTTCAATCAATAAGTATAAATTTTATTTTACACTAGTATTATATGTAATTGTATCTCCTTGTGTCACTTCTCAACCAAATGCCACAACTAACTTATTCTCTATCTTTTATTATATCTTATGTACAACTATGATATTGTAACATGTCATGTAATCTGTATTTATGGTATATTTATACCGTTAATGTTAATAAATAAATAAATTATTGTCGCCTGATTTCTGGCGAAAAAATTTTTGGTGGCGAGACTGGTGTTGCGAGCCTCGACCGTGTTGTGACTTCAAATGCTCGATTTCACTGGTTAAATCTGCGATTAGTTTTTGAAGCGTGATGAGGAGTTTCTCGCTGGAAGTGGTGAGAAATCCTTGATGTGACGGGTTTGTTGTAAACTTCGAAAAGTTTGTCGGCTTTTTCTGCCATGATAGAGAGTTGTTCCTCCGGAAATATAGAAAGGATTGCTTGAACATTTTGCGGAAGTCGTTACATCCAGATTGCACGAGTGATTGCGTTGTCGGCGAGACCCGGACCTGCCAATTCTTTGATGTAGCGGAGTAGTTCGGAGGGTTTTCTGTCTCCCAACTGTAATTCGGTCAGGAGACGCGTGAGTCGTTTATCTTCAGATTCCTGATACCTGTAGATGAGCGTGTTTTTTAGCGTTAGGTATTTGTCTTGAAAAGGCGGAGATGTGTCCAGGTCGCTGACCGTTTTTAGTGATTCGGCATCCAACGATGCTGTGATGGTGAAATACTTGGTGGAATCCCTGGTTATTCGGGCGTTGGTGAACTGAGCTTCAGCCTGAATAAACCAGAGAAGGATATTTTCGTTTCCAGCAGGGTGATGCCAATACGATATAATAGGCCACTTGCATGGATTTCATAACGACTTGGAAAAAATCGTGTGGATAGACTTTTTTACTAAGATTACGAAAATATTAGTAAAAAATTTTAAAAATGTATAGTTTTTTATTTTTAAATGAAAAAATCCATTATTTGAGCTCGTGACGTCACTACATGAAAATGTCACGTCTCCGATTATGTTCCCTTAATTTTGAAAAATTCCACACTGATTAACTATTTTTTATATGGCAACGCTTTAATTTCCGGCGAATTTTCGAATTGTTCACTAGATTTATGGTTTGTTCTATGCGAACTTATCCTTTGGTTTGATTTTTTCATAAAGATGGCGGTGTTTTTACAGATGTTACGAAGAGAACCCCGTACAATTTATTTATATTCGTGTGGAAAACTTCCTTTTTTGAAAATGATTTTCGGCTATGTAATTATCGTTTTTTCGCACTCATAAAATTATGTCCCGTCTTTCCGGTTTATAAAAAATGGTCTGATTTTTCGGATTTAAATTTTCAAAAAATCGCCAGGGCTTCAAAAATACGATTAAAAAAAAAAATACAGAATGTCTTAGAATATTTGCCTTAACCGATTTTTTTTTTTAAATAATGTGATGCATGTGGCCTATTCAGGAACATCTTGAGGTTTGCTTCAAGAATTTGATGAGTTTTTGAAGTAAATTCGCTGTGCACCGAGGCTGATTGCCTAGCGCTGGAATGATGGAGGCCCGAGATGCTGGGTCAGCTCTGTGCGGCTGCTTGTTGCCGGGCGCAGGCTGCAGGCGCTCGATAGGTATTTGGCTGAAGATTCCTCGATGATGGATTTCCTGAAATGTAAAGTTACGCAAGCTTAATCCGTTGCAAAAAATGTTTTTTTATTGTGGGTCAACATAAATGTATTATTTGAAAACAGTGTGAGTAGTACTGTGTTACTGGTTGTAGGTAATATTAATTTAAGGTATTGATGACCGGGCGATAATTGATTGCAAACAAAAATTTTAACAATAAATATTGGCAAGTAAGAATAAATCGTAATTTACGATATGAATGCCTAAAATATGTCAATATTTTAAGCATGCATATCAGATTTAATTTTTTTTTGCATTCAGATTTAATTCGCCCGGGATTCTGAAATAAACCTACGGTCAAGAGGCTTGGTTGTTGGTTCACTTTATAGCTAAATTCGTGTTGATTACGATTGCAAATTAGATATTATTTCGCGTATTTCGTTTATTCACAGGGGTCACACTTTGGGGATTGTGTGTTTATTTTGTAAATATGTAGATGGCAAAGCAAATAAGTAAGACGATTCAATACTTACAAGTTTATTAACACTATTTACTGACACACAAACCTCCAATTTAAATATAAACAATAATAAAGAAATGTGAAAGGCGAACAAATATTATAGACCAGTGACCAGCGAAGCAAGTTGCTTGAGGAAAGGTTTGCATCCCATTGGTGCCTGGGGTACCAATTGAGTGGCCAGATGATGCAGATCAGTGTCCTTTGTTCGTCCTCCACAAACTAATAACCGTTTATCACGTCACGATACGCAGATACACCTTCCAAGAACCGTCGATTGACTGAAGAAATGAGCAAAAACATCGGCTTATATACCCACTTTCAGATTTAAAATGGCTCATCTGTACTTTTATTGATTTGTAAATTCAATCTTTGTCAACTCGAAATTTCATAGTCCAATTCACTCACTATCGTATCACAGCTGTTAGCCCGTCCTCCCCTGGTTTTTGGAGTCCACCTCTAATGTTATTTCTCTCTTACGCATTTTACCAGGACCGAACCTGCAAAATATGTCAAAGTGCCCTGCCCTCCTTTGTCTTCCGGCACTACAAATTTAGTTTAAATATCATGATTTTTGTGTCTTTTTATTTTCTCAATATATAATAGGCACGTACTCAATAACCTGCATATAAGTCTTAATTCTGTTCATCGACGACAGAACACGAACAAACTCATGTCGAAATCTTTATTATGCATTTTCCAATTTTCATTTTACTAAATTCCTCTTCATTTACCTGCGACTTATTTGAATTATTTCGTTTAAAACTGTATATTCTCTATTTACGACGTAGATTTGAAATTTTCTTTCTTTCTTGAGTTTTTTTATTTACGATTTTTTTATTTTTTCATCGATAATTTGAAATTTTCCTGAGTTTTGTCGACAGAATCATCTTTTAACTGTCTTTATTTTATCCTTTACCCCCCCCCCCCCCTCCCACTCCCCCATATGATTTTTGATGTTTGCTGCCTCTTGGAGAATTTAATTTTCTATATATAATTAATAATATGTCATTTTTCGAATTTTTTTATAGGAGATATTCCGAATTCGGCTCTGGATGACCTTCAAATATTACTCCACGAGAGAGTTTCTTTGCTTTGTCCCTCCATCATGATTATAAAATAGTACATTTATTATCGTCATTACCATAAAATTTCTGATTTGGTATAACAAATCATTTTTTTAATTATTATTTTTAATTGATAAACTAACGTTTAAGCAAGTTTTTTATGCATAGCACAAAGGGTACATAACAAATATTATAATCAATGATTCCCGTTGGCGGCCAGTATCTTTTCTCGGAAGATTTTTTTCAATGTAGATGAGTGTTTCAGGCTGATAATTATTGATTATAATATTTGTCATTTTTTTAATGTTGGGCCTGTCAAATTTCTACTTTCGGTCGTTGTATATACATCCCATAAGGTCCATGTTAGAATTAATGGGCATTTACTCAATAAAGACTGTTTTAATTACCCAAACGCATATCCACTTTTTATTGTTTATCAATAAAAATCATGTGTGGGGTCGGCAACTTTTTTCTCGCGTCATCGTTGTAAGCAATCAGCTTTACCGTCCATAGTACATTACTCATAACAAATGGAAAAAAAAACCAGATTAGACTAAACTTAGTCAGTAAGCTATTAATATATATAATAGGTACTAACTGGGGATGCGACGCCAACACTCTCAGAACGGCATCCATTGTCCTGGTTTTCTCAGCAGCTGAATACTGTGCTCCAGAATTGGCTAGAAGCGCCCACACTTCCATGGTCACCATGCCACAATGCGAACCATCAGCGGAACTTTAAAATGGACTCCTCTCCCTTGGCTCCCCGTACTTGCAAACATAACCCCGCCAAATATTAGTCGAGAGATTGCAATACTGAGGGAATACAAGAAGGCGCTGCAAAAAAGCGTCATACCTTTGCACCATGATGTCGTTTCTCACTCGGCATGCCGCTTGAAGTCTCGAAACCCCTTTTGGAAAGAAAGAGAAAGATTCCTTCGATCACCTCTCACCCCAGCAGATAGATGGAAACTTGAGTGGCAATCGGCCAACGTCAAAAACGCGCATCTTGTTCAAGACCCCACTGAGAGACAGCCTGGGTTCTCATTGACTCGCAAACTCTGGACCACCATCAATAGGATAATGTGCTTCCATAGCCGTTGTGCTCACATGATGCATAGATGGGGCCTTAAAGAATCGGCGATGTGTGAATGCGGTGCGGTGCAGACCACCGAATATGTGGTCAACGAATGCCCGCTCCATTCATTCTCCGGCGGGATTGATGAGGTCCACATGGCAACGCCTGAGGCCCTAGACTGTCTCGCAGACCTAGATGCCCCCCTCTGATCCCCCACCATACGAAAGAAGAAAAATGGGAACAGAGGAATGCTAAATGACTTAGCATAGAAAAGTCAAAATAACACACGTAAAACCTAATGATGAAAAAAATAAAATCAGAAACAGAAACGTATATATACCGTGAAAAAGAAAATGTTGATATAACAACGTTAATACAATAACGTCATAGCTACATTTAATTTAACATAACAAACTCACGTCACTCATCCGTTGACAGAATAGTGATGGGGATTATCAGGATTTTCAATTCAAGAATTCATTTCGAGGAAAGGCGCTCAATGTGGCTGACAGAATATGCCTCCGTTAATACCTTAAATAAAATGTTACTTCTTTCATTCATTCCTTTGCTAACGTTAATAAATATAAATATATATATTTATGTATATACTATTTTTTTTTTTAATTCAATACCTAAAGGCCAATATTACGAGCCTAAAAGAAACCTACTTATTCAAATAAATTAAACCAATAAATTTGGATATTTTATTATTTTTCTTTCAAGAGTTCAAAACAGGAGGCCCAGAGCCTATGAAATCTTTGGATATACTGTTCGGATGGTTTTTTTTAAAAGAAAGGAAGTTATGATAAAAGTCGTAATTGTTTTATTGCTTAGTGCTATATTGCAATAATTGTAGCCGGTGCTGGTCAAAAAAACAACCCGAACAAGGTTGTACAACAGACAAAAAAGGTTGTACAATAATTCAGAATCATGCAACTTCACCACCCTTGAAAAAAGTCATGAAAAGTTATAAAAAAAAAACAGAAATAGTCTATAACCTATAACCTAACCCCTAACCGAACGAATTCTGTTTCTCCTTTTCATCATGGTTTTAACCAAACTCACCCCATGAACCCGGGCACCCCTGCTAAATCACCAAACATAGCGAACCACTTGGGGTGACCTAAGGCAGAGGTGTTGGTTATCCAATAAAGGTTCCTTGCGGCGGTACCCATACCCGCCTCCCAAATTGACACACAGACCCAATTTTTTTTGCATTTTAAATTTTTTGTTTTCAAGTTATTTGGTACAAATGTCCCAATTGCTCCCAACCGCTTGGAACCAGTGAGACTACGGCACTCCCAAATTTGGTATATTGAAGTTAAAGGGATTGGGGGAAGCTGAGGAACCGGGCTGTTTTCCTCAGTAAACATGACTACGGTACGTTTTTTCCTCACCGTACTTTATTATAAGAGTGTGATGGAAGGAATTCAAATAATTTAAAAAGCGTATAAAGGTTTCCACAACAGATTTATTTATGTTTTTGTAATGTAATTTGTTTCTCCTTCCCTTATGTAGCGACCAGATTTTAAGAGACCGATTCTAATAAGAATAAAGAATTCTATACAAGATAAATTATTTTTTTTATCATATATTGGTTTATAAAAGCATAAATCGTACCTACCTAAAATAATATATATTAATCTAAAAACCATTTAAATGATTTAAATAAAAATATATTATTTCCATATAATAAACAACAACCAATATGGAATAACAGTATACAGGGTATCCGCGGGTTAAATTTAGTAATTTTGTGAATTTATTCTACATGATGATTGTGGTATATCACCAAGAGTCCTCCAAATCACTTAGAAAGGAGATTAATTCAATGGGTAGAATAATGTTCTTTTAGTATAAATCTGATTTATTGATACTTCGCGTATACAATGTTGACCACGATAGTCTACCTATCTTGGAACTGGCTAATTGGAATCTGACGTGAGAGATCTGCTGAAGACTCTCTCTGAGCTGTTGGACCCTCTGTTGCCTATTTCTTGAACTAAACTACTTGCTATCTAGTGGAGTCTTAGGACAGTTCTTAGTACTGCCATCTATGTGAGTAAGCCAGCTTTTAGATATACTACAATGATAAAAGTACATAAATAAGATAAATAACATTTTTTGAAATTGCATTGATTTTTTTTCAGCAAAATAATATTTTTCAATAGAATACTATTTTTTTCCTTGCAGTGTATGTAGAATCACTTCTTGAATAGTTAGATGGTATCTGATTAAGAACATTAGGAGTATTATCTACCTATTGGAATTTTTTTTCCTACCTCGCGCTACCTATCAAGTAATATTTTTTACGTTGATTGTTTTCGACAGGTTTTGGCATATTTCCAATAATGTTTTCATCTTTTCTTTCCACTTTTGTCGAGCACAAAATTTATATGGGAAAAATCTGTTAAAAAGTAATGAAAAGTGTAAAAAAATATTTTATTCTAAAACAATGAAAACACGATGGGCAACCCGTTTACGCCACTCTGGAGACTCTGAAAAAGGGCACAGAAAAAGGCATTTCATTCCCCGAAGATTTCTACGGAAAGACAACAGATCTTTTAAATTTGCTTTTATTAAAAGTGGATATTAAAACCATTGTTTTTAAAGTTCAGCGAAATGATTTCTTTCGCTCAAAAGAAATGTCTAGTTAACTATTTTTTTTACTCTATCTCATTAATTTCCGGTATTACATTGGACATTTGGACTTCATTGTTTACGAAAAACTTATTATGGATATAATTATTTAGTTTGATTATTAATCAAATGTTTTTCATTGATACACTAAGTGTAAATTCCTCCTGCACCTAACAGCTGCGGCTTTATGCAGGTATTTGCTAAAAAAACAATATTTTATGGATATGGAAAATAACCATACCCATCTTAAGCAAAAATAATATGAAGCTGTTCTAATACTTAGATAAATCATATTATCATTGAGAATCAGCCGAGCGATTTTATATCTTTTGTTGGATAGTTATCGAGATAATGGAAGTGGTCTCCAGTCAGATTTGTGTGATTTATTAGCTTTTTTTATTTACAACGTACATTAAATGAATAAATAATCAAGCATACTTTCTTGAATAATGCAAATCTTGGGAGCGGAAATAAACAATCTTGCTGAAACTCAGTAGATAGACTCGTTGTCGATGAAAATACATTCTTATTTTTAATAAAATTAATTAAATTAGTTTGAAATTTTTATAATCTTCTGATTTTTTTCATTTTAACGGTTAATCTAGATTTTTTTTTACATTAGCTCCACACAATTGGCCTCGATAAAAATAATTTCCCTCAGGGCCTACTTTGTGGAAGGTGAGTGGAAGGTTTTTTAAAGAAAAGTTTTTTTTCTGGGAAGGAAATAATGAGGAGTGAGTAGGAATCTGGGGGTCAGTGTGTCAAGGGGTGACGGGCATATGAATCCATCCCAACTGCGGTGCAAGGCGGTGGATTGAGATATTCTGGTTGGAGAGGATAAAAGACCTCCCTCAACCAGTCTCTCCAAAACCTGCCCACCACACAGCAGGTGGCAACCAAGACCTGTCCAAACCTCATCCCATGAACCCGGGCATCCCTGCTAAGTCACCAAACGGCAGAGGTGTTGGTTATCCAAGTTATCCAATACCCGTACCCGTACCCGCCTCCCAAATTGATTCTGTGTACGAACATTCCAGGAATCTTCGCACCCAAACAGATTAGATTAAAATGATTGCGAAATAATAGTACAAAAATCTTTTTAACATATACCATCCTGCCTTTAGCAATTATATATTCAAATTTATATATTTATAAAACTATGACAAATTAACCTGAAAACTATCACAAATGAAAATCATTCCGGATTGGTAGAGTCAGACATAGTATTGTAGTTTTTTTTTTTTACATGATACAAAACTCATGTAAAAAAAAAAAACTACAATACTATGTCTGACTCTACCAATCCGGAATGATTTTCATTTGTGATAGTTTTCAGGTTAATTTGTGATAGTTTTATAAATATATAAATTTGAATATATAATTGCTAAAGGCAGGATGGTATATGTTATAAAGATTTTTGTACTATTATTTCGCAATCATTTTAATCTAATCTGTTTGGGTGCGAAGATTCCTGGAATGTACGTAAACAGAATCAATTTGGGAGGTTTAAGTTTAAGTTTTCAGTATAAATGCACTTAATTTTCAGACCCTAAACTGTTTGAATAAAAGTAGTGACGAATATGAGTAGGGTTTTTTTAAATTTGTTTTTATTGTTAGTTTCCTTATTCTGTTGTTCAGCATATTTATGTGTGGGGACCATTTTAAACGCTGGTCTATTGTTATGACCAGGTACTTAATATCGGTAAATTTGATAGAAAATTTGGAAGACCACGAAGTTTGCCCAAGGTAGGTCCTAAAATGCTCACTGAAGATCACAAACAACAAGTGCTACGACACCGATGGCGAAGATTCTTGGACTCAATTGTGACTGGGGACGAGACACGTACACGAATACACTACAATACACGACACCAGAGACAAAAGAACAATCCCAGTGGATTTCCCACCGAAACAAAGTTTAAAAATGAATTACATTAGTTTTCTGAAGGTTTCACTTCATTTAAGTATTGTACGCTTGTATTTTCTTCTTTTTTGAAGTGAAAAATTCTTTAACACCGTTGTGATTTGAAACTCGATAAAACGACAAAGCGACACTGAAAGAGACAAACACGTACGTCTATAGGATTTAGCCTGCGAGAGAATGAGATAGAATAATCGGTCTCCTCTTTGTGCGGTGCTTCGTAGCCTCCCCACTTTTGCCTACTTTAGTTTTTTTTTAAAGGCTTCACTTCTTCCGCATGCAAACCGCATACTTGTATTTTTTGCGGGTTTCCTACCACATGAAAATAAATAATGCTCGCGATGAAGTAAAAAATCACGGCATATTTATTTAAAATTTTCTTCTAAAATGGCTCTTACTTCATAATAGGTTTCCGAGCAATGCGTTAGGGGCTTCCTGGATTACCTAGCGCTGGCTCGTTATGTTGGGTATCATAAAAGAGAAAGCCACTCTCTTTCCATCAAACCGCATGGATAATAAGGAAACGGTATCCTTTTCATAATCTCGTATAACTATATTAAAATTCATGTTGTTAAGTTTACATTATATAAATTGAAGCTTAAATTTACCTACACGAGAAATGATTTTTGGAATAGGAATATTACGGGGCAGATACTAATATAAGAGATCCTAGAGCTAAAATAGAGCTAATATATTATGTTACATGTTGAGTGTGTGGTATGCAGAACATAATAGATGTTGATACTTGCAAATAAGATTTTTTGAAGGGTTATTGGGTAGTGTTTGGAATATAATTACCTATTTAAAAATATTATTGAGTAGTGACTGGAGTGTTCGTAACTGTGAAGAATTGAACCTCTTACAAGATTAACAGTAATTTTTTTCTGATCAACTATTGAACGACTGTTTAATTAGTCTATAAAACCGCTTTCGCTTCGCATCATCGTGGAATCACTGCATGTTTTTTTGTCCCAACTCAACCCTCGACATATTTTTTGACTCACCGCTGTCATTTTAGAACAGTGATTATTAACGGGAGCGCCAGCCGGCCCACTGTAAAAAAAACACCGTTTAGAAAAAGATTACTGGTAACATAATGCTCTCAACGATTCACTACATAACACAGAGGTAAGCACATATGTTCACTTTTACAAACTACAAATTTGTCGTTCAAGTGAAAACTTCTTTGGAACCGATGTGATTTGAAACTTGATGAAACGGAAACGAGCGCCACTAAAAAGAGACAAACATATACATCAATAGGATTTAGCCTGCGAGAGAATTTTTTAATTTTATTTTTTAAATGAATACCGCACAAGAGTCCCAACTGCTCCCGTCTGAAGCCAGTGAGATTATGGCATCCCCATTGGGGTATGTTGTGAGGCTGAAGGTAAAGGGGAGGGGAAGGCGATAGGGAAGAGGAAGGTGGGGTATTATAGATGCTTCACAGCCTCCCCACTCTTGTCTACTTTAGTTTTCTGAAGGCTTCACTTCTACCGCGTGTGAACTGCATACTTGTAATTTTTATATGTCGTTTATCTTTACCTCAAATCATTTTCTAGCAAGCACTTATCCCACCTGGTACTAACCACACCAATAGGCCACTTACATCACTTTTTTTTTTTAAATTTCCGGTTAAGCCAAATATTCTAAGACATTCTGTTTTTTTTTTTAATCGTATTTTTAAAGCCCTGGCAATATTTTGAAAATTTCAGTCTGAAAAATCAGACCATTTTTTATAAACCGGAAAGACGGGACATAATTTTATTGGTGCAAAAAAACGATACTTACCTAGCCGAAAATCATTTAAAAAAAGAACGTTTTCCACACGAATAGCAATAAATTGTACGGGGTTCTCTTCGTAACATCTGTAAAAACACCACCATCTTTATCAAAAAATCAAACAAAAGGATAAGTTCGCATAGAACAAACAATAAATCTAGTGAACGTTAAACGCAAATTCAAATATTCGCCGGAAATCAAAGTGATATAAAAAAAAAATTATCAGTGTTGAATTTTACAAAATAAAAGGAACATAATCGGAGACGGGACATTTTCATGTAGTGACGTCACGAGCTCAAATAATGGATTTATTTATTTAAAAATAAAATAAAAAAACTATACATTTCTAAAAATTTTTGCTAACATTTTCGTAATCTTAGTAAAAAAATCTATCCATACGATTTTTTCCAAGTCGTTATGAAATCCATGCAAGTGGCCTTTTATTATGTCATGGAGAAGAGTTATTGGTCCCTATCCTTTTATTTATTAATAAAACCCTTGTTAACTGTTTACCATTCATTTTATTAACGTTCTGTTTGTTTCTTAAATAACAATTACAAAAAGTTGGCCATGGAATAAAAATAATATTAATATGTTTAATTTTTTTATGGGAAAATAATATTTTGATAGACACAGACTTAAAAATGTTGATGTATGTTTTAAACAAACACAATAAATTTATTGAAATCAGAAAAATGTTAAAATATTAATTATTAAATAAATTTTGAATTTTTGCACACAGCGAAATGTTCCGATAATAAAGTAAATCTAAAGTAATCTAAGTAAAAATGTCTTAAGGAAAATAATCTTGCTGCTTATGACTTCTATAACGCCAGATATAACACAATGTTGTCTTATAAAAGTGATATAAATACAAATTCTTAGAAATCGGCCCTATAATATGATGGCTGCGAACAATTACAACGTACATTATTAGTATCTATGTTATTACAAAACAAATGAATACATCTGGTAAAAATTCTGCCTATAATCACAATGACGTCTTATTTGTGGTTGTATTTTTTTGGAAGATTATATATTATAGATATAAATATTATAATCTATTATAGAAACGATTTTATTATTATATTTTCTGACTTCGTAATACGGCCAAAGAAAAAAGGTAATAATTAAGCTGAAAACATAGTGAAGCAGGTTCGAAAACTAATTCAAATGACGAAACAACTTTTAGTATAAATAATGCTCAGTTAAAAAAATATCTGCAGATTCATTTTTAAAATTAAATTTCTACATCGCTTATGAAAATTCAATTTTCCACATTCTCATCGGGAAAAATTGTTTACTCTTCTTTATATAAGTAGGTACCTACCGCGCAACAATCCTTACCATTTCTAGACGATTTGACTATATCTGAATAGCCAGATAGATATTATTGAATTTAGTTTAGAATGCCCACATATGTATAACACATATTCCAGTTTAGGTTTAGCTTCTGTCTGTGACTCCGATTCAATTAACTCTAGAAATTTTGTTTGGATTTATGTTTTATATTTTAAATGCGTGTTGACAATACAATGAAGAATGTACCTATGATATAATATTTTCAACAAAAAAAATGGATTTGGTTTGTCGAGAATTCAAACTCTCTCATTTAGATAAGACACGAAGCGAAAAAACATGCTCGGGTAGAAGGTTCGTGGGAGAGGGGGAGGGTAACCCGGGAGGTGGGAGGGGAACTTGGGAGGGTGGTTTTTGGGAATGGGGAAGGGGGAAGGGGGAAGGGGGAAGGGGGAAGGGGGAAGGGGGAAGGGGGAAGGGGGAAGGGGGAAGGGGGAAGGGGGAAGGGGGAAGGGGGAAGGGGGAAGGGGGAAGGGGGAATGGGGAAGGGGGAAGGGGGAAGGGGGAGGGGGAAGGGGGAAGGGGGAAGGGGGAAGGGGGAAGGGGGAAGGGGGAAGGGGGAAGGGGGAAGGGGGAAGGGGGAAGGGGGAAGGGGGAAGGGGGAAGGGGGAAGGGGGAAGGGGGGGGAAGGGGGAAGTGGAGTGGGGAGAGGGAAGGTGGTGGTGGCGGATTTGGAACGTGAGAGGGGAAGAGGGCGCAGGGGTGGAAAGGGAGGTGGAAGGGGAATGGGATGAATGGGAAAGGCACGCAGGGAGAAACAATTTCTTTATTAAATGGCACAGAAACGCATGCCGGGAACCAGCTAGCGAATGATAATAAATAAAGATTCATTCAGGTATTTATTTACAACTTGATTTACTCTATGTGCGGTGTAATATGATGCAACCCCATCTCAAAACTACCCGTTTATATCATATTTCACTGGCTCTTTGTTTGGAGAAGAAAGGATGTAACTCATTTTATATTTTGATATCGACCCCGTTCGGGCCGGGCCTGAAATGCTGTCTGTGTCTATGCATTCACACCCACACACATACTATTGACAGAGGTTTCGGAATACGAGTGTTTCATATTATTATTAAAGAGGTGTTGGGGATTCTGTTTGCCTGAAGAATCGTGAGTTATCAGTATTTGAGCGACAGACCGCGATGGAAAGAAATATCTCTTCGATGATTTATTTGCGCATTTTCTACGTCAAATGGAATCTCCGAATACCAACTTATTGATAAATACATTATACCTATCTGTACATGAAAAGGTTCTCACAATACGTAAATTACGTAATACACGAGAAAGCTATAGATATTATTCTTTGAGCTGTACAGTATAAGTGTTGTTTTTGGAGCCCGTGGATCTTTGTGGACCTTTGAGAAAAATCATGATTAATTATATCATTAATTTATTAGTTCGTTAACAGGCGTGAAAATATGTAGTATTATATACTGCATTTTTTTTTGGAAAGTTTTTGAAGTGAAACTTCTTTAGCACCATTGTGATTAGAAACACTCGGATGACCTATAGTACCTACGAAGCATCAAACTGCGCTCATTGGTGGCTTTAATTATGATATCACTTTCCAAGACTCCTATTGTTTGAGATTATTTTAATGAAGTTTCGCTTCTACCGCGAATGAACTGCAGTCGATTTTTTTTCAATGAAGATAATTATCAAATCATTCAAGGACTTATTTTTAAATATTTTGTTGAACTTATTTAATGTAATGTCGGTGTAGAATATATTTATTTAATTAAATAAAACAATTACGTTGCTTATAACACATTTATATTTTATCTTTTTCAATTTACAACTGAAAAATGTCCTTTACTACTTACATTTTATAATTTACTGAAAATAATAATTTGATAATATTAATTTTAATAATAATATGATAATTTGATATAATTTAAAGAATAATTTACTGAAATTTACTACATATATCTTATAATTTATAATTTACAACTGAAAAATATCCTCTACAATACAGGTGAACTCCTAGTGTGGAGGACAATATACTGTACCTTTGTAATATAAATATACTAAGAATAAATAAATAAATAACCATTTTTTTATTTTCCAAAAAATATTTGTATTTTTGGATCATCTTAATTTTATACCCTGATGATGCTTGTGTTAAGTGAAACCGGTCTGTATTTAAAAATAATAATAAGTCATGGTTATAAACAAAGTTATTGTTTTATATCTTTAACACTAGAAAGACCGGGTACTTCTCCATACCTATAAAGACCACGACCGTAATTTTGACGGCTGATCACTTTTTACAAATTGGTCAGGGGATATGGGTATCGCTGCCCCGGGATTCATTTATTGGATAACCAACATCTCTTCCATAGGACACTCCATGTGGTTCGCGCTACGTTTGGTGACCAAGCAGGGATGCCCGGGTTCATTGGGTGAGATTTGTTTGGGTCTAGGTGGCGAATACGTTTGCCCACCTACTGCTTAGCCGACCGGGTGAGGAGAAACTTGTTGAAGGAGACCTAATCTAGACCTCTCCAGCAGGACCTCTCTTGAACTGTCGCCTTGCACCGCTGTGAGAGAGATTGATTCATTCGTCTTTCACTTCTGGATACATTTACCAATTTCTCCTATTCACCCCTCACACCTTCTTCAGTTATCCTTTACTCCTGAATACATTTACCAATTTTTCCTATTCACTTCTCAAACCTTCTTTCTTTCCAGAACTTCCTTTCCTTACTTTCCCTAAAAACACCCTAAAACCAGCATCTCCAAATATGACATAAGGCATGGTTTCTTTTCTTTTTTCGTTTACAGTTAGCTCCCCAAAAAAACCTTAAGGAAAATAAATCATCTATGGGGATATGTGTGAAGGGTACCTACAGGGAAAGGAAGAAGAATAAGTTATTGGAAGGAAATGAGGTGTGAGGGGTAGGTAGAAATCTGAGGATCAGTGTGTTCATGAGTGGCAGACGTACGAATCTATTGCTATCACTGCGTTGCAAGGCAATGATCCGAGAGTTCTGCTGGTGAGGTCAAACGATCTCTCTCGACCAGTCGCTCCCGATCTTGTCTGCTCTGGCTGGTAGACGCATCCGTCGCTAAGATCCGAACACATCTTCCAACACAATCCCCAATTTGGGAGACGGATATGGGTACCGCCACCCCGGGTTATTGGATAATCAACACCTCTACCATAGGTCACCACAAGTGGTTCGCTACGTTTGGTGACTTAGCAGGGGTGCCCAGTTTCATGGGGTGAGGTTTGTTCTGGTCTTGGCGGCAGATATATCTAATAATATTTGGATAATTTATTTGGCACGGTTTTTGTGAAAAATCACCTCAACGGCGCTGAACGAATATATATGCTTCTTCCCACCAGCTGCATGGCAGGCCGGATCGGAAGAGAATGGTTGAGGGACTCCCTTTGACTTCTCCAACCGTGCTCTCTCGGAACATCACGAATGGATGAATTCATACGTCTATCACACCTGGACACACTGAACCTCACCACCCATAATATCATTTTCCTTCCCGGAACTTCCTCTCCTTTCTTTCCTAAAAAGACCCTCTACACGGCACCTCCAAAGATGAAATAAGCCCTGAGGAAAATTATTTTTCTCAGGGCCTCCTGTTAGCTAATGTAAAAAAAAAACCTAACCCCTTGAACCCGGGTACCCCTGCTAAGTCACCAATCATAGCTAACCTCTTTGGGTGATCTATGCAGAGGTATTAGTTATCCAATAAATGATTCTGCCAGTTCCTCAGGAGCTAACCCAGCTGGACCGACTCTGGTATACGTATGCATACTCTGTCTTTAGTTCTACAACTAGCCATAAAATAAATTTGGGCCAGAGATATATTTTTTGTGGTATTTTAATAAATTATGTAATACGCGATAGCGAAAGGAAGAGACGGATGTATTAGTAATTAATACTATCATAACGAGAAGGACTGGGTATGTTGTAAACTTGTGTAAAAAAGGTTGTAAACAAACTCATCATAATGGCACAAACCGTTACATTGACGGCGGCGGTCTTTGTAGGTATAAGTCAATATATCTCAAAAAGTAAAGAAGACACGTACCTGTTTTTTTTTCACCGTAGTTGTTAAATCATAAATCATGAAATGTCAGAAAACATCACACCAATACAAACTTTATTAAGCATTATATCGTCACATCACTTCGGCCAGCCGTCAAAATGAAAGCTCCGGTCTTTCTAGTGTTAAATATGTCAAACCACAACGTGACTGCTTTCTACAAACATATCGACAGATAAATGGCTAAAGCGCCATTATGCTAGATTTTCAGGAGAGTTGTTTGAAAGTTTGAAAAAATCATAACTTAGAAAATGATTATGTATCTGATTTTGTTGCCGCTTGAAAATTATAAATGCGTTTATCAAACCTAATCAATAGGCCACTTGCATCACATTTTTTAATTTTTTTCCCGTTTAGGTAATTATTCTAAGACATTCCGTATTTTTTTATCGTATTTTTGAAACCCTGGCGATTATTTGAAAATTTCAAACCGAAAAATCAGACCATTTTTAATAAACCGGAAAGACGGGACATAATTTTATTGGTGCGAAAAAACGATACTTACATAGCCGAAAATCATTTAAAAAAAAAAACGTTTTCCACACGAATAGCAATAAATTGTACGGGGTTCTCTGTGTAACATCTGTAAAAACACCGCCATCTTTATCAAAAAATCAAACCAAAGGATAAGTTCGCATAGAACAAACAATGAATCTAGTGAACGTTAAACGCAAATTCAAATATTCGCCGGAAATCAAAGTGTTGCCATATAAAAAAAAATTAATCAGTGTTGAATTTTACAAAATAAAAGGAATATATTCGGAGACGGGACATTTTCATGTAGTGACGTCATGAGCTCAAATAATGTATTGATTTATTAAAAAAAAAAAATAAGCATACATTTCTAAAAATTTTTAATAACGTTTTCGTAATCTTAGTAAAAAAAATCGTTATGTAATCCATGCAAGTGGCCTATTGTTGTACATATTTTTTTATAATATTAATATTTCCGAAGACAATGCTGCTTTTGTCAAAACGGCCTAAAATGCCGTTAAAATGCCATTTAAAAATTATGTTATTTTTATAAGTGGATAAATAACTAAACTCATTATTAAGAGAGGAAAAATACCTTACGGACAAATGGTTCCCAAACTTTTCCAAGTCGCGGCACCCTTAGAAAATTTGAATTTTCTCACGGCACCCCTGTCATATAATGTCTATCTGTGGTAGCCTCGGGACCGAGTGTCAAGGACGGAGGATCAATTTTTTAACTACTCTACTGAATAATACAACTCGTAAAATGAATAGAAAAACTTACAAAGAAAATGCAAATATAATACAAGTATAAAAACCGTTTAGTGCGACGGGTGAGCCTGCAGCTCGCTGCACAATTTTTCAAACCGGGGAATAAGGCTTGATACAGCTACTCCTCATTTCTTTTTCCACATTTATTTTTGAGCTATATTTGCTCTTTATAACCGCAACCGCTGAAAATCCAGCTTCGCACAGATATGAAGTAGCAAAGAGAATGAGGACCCTTACGGCTTTTCCACTTAGAATCGGATACTGATTTCTGACTGATATCCAAAACTCCGTCAAATCCGAACAAGCGTATTTCATTTTTAGGCTGCTGTCGGTCGAGATTTCAATTAAATGTTCTTCTTCTTGCGCAGTAAAATCTTGGGGAGCTTGAGCACGGAATGGATCTTGGATCCATACAAACTTCTCCACTTGGTCTTCTGCGAAGTACTTGGCAAACCAAACTGTGATAGGTGCTATGTGAAAAGGGTCAGCAAGTTATTTGAAACCTTAACTCCGCTATGGGCCATGTACTGTTGCAATATAGGAAAACAATCTTTGCCTCCATCATTACCCATTTTTCTCTTCCACACTTGTAGTTTTTTCCTGAATGATGAAATCTTGAAGGAAAAAACTACAAGTGAATGCGGCACGCGGTCGCTGCAAGCGCAGCACTACAACCGTATCCCCACTCCTGTGCCTCCCACACAATCCATTCCCAGAGCACGGACCGGCCACGCGGGTGATTTTCATTACATAAAATGTTTGTATTCGTTCATGTCAATTTTGATTTTTAGTAGACATCAGGGGCGCCTCGCGGCACCCCTGACCTCTGTCCGCGGCACCCCAGGGTGCCGCGGCACCCACTTTGGGAACCTCTGTAGTAAGGAATAAAAATTTATCATAAGAAAAAAAAAATAGATATTATTAGCAATAATGGCTAATGATTCATCGTAAGTGATATCTTGATCGGCTTAAAGACTTATGAGGCATACATAATTATACTATGGTCATTGGGGTATTTTATTGGTATAAAAAAATAAAAAAATAAATAAAAAAAACACGAATTTTATTATACTTCCATCGCCAAAACATTTGTACCAAAGTTAGTTTCTATAATTTTTACTTTTCAATATAAATTTAATTTGAAATTAAGAATAGTATCATGTTTTAATACGCTACGATGAGCAAATAAGGATATATTAAATAAAAATTAAGCCTTGAAGAATGAAAGCCAGAAAATAATGAAAAAAAAGGGTTAATGGCCTACACTCTGCACCTGCAGGCCTAAAAATTGAACCTTTTTATAAGAACAGTCTTATTTTATAAAAATCAATTTGCAAGATAATCAAATAACGATATATTATACATATATAATCAACCCTTGAAGGGTGAAAGCCTTTTTAAAAATTAAAAAAAATATATAATGAGTGCCTACACTCTGCAGGACTACAATTTTATCATTAATTAAAACTAGCTAGAAAGGTGCAGCTATTAATCTTAGACACTATATAATCTTAGTCTTAGACACTATATAAAGAGGTAATATTTGTTTGTTTGTTTGTTTGCATTGAAACTAGGCTCCGAAACTACTGAACCGATTAGAAAAATTCTTTAGCTGTTGGGAAGCTACACTATTCCTGGGTAACATAGGCTATATTATATTTAATTTAATTTATTTAATTTAACACTATATATAGAGGTAAGATTTGTTTGTTTGTTTGTTTGCTTGCATTTAATAGGCTCCGAAACTACTGAACCGATTAGAAAAATTCTTTCGCTGTTGAGAAGCTACACTATTCATGGGTAACATAGGATACATTATATTTTTAAAAAAATAGGCATCCTCACTAAAACTTCAATAATGTAACCCTAGGTGTAAAAAAATTACCTAAAATATTCTTTTCATCGCGTGCGCTGCGAAAACTATTGATTATACAATAAAATAATGTACTACGACTTTGTAGAACACATCATTATTTACAAAAAAGTTCAGGACAGCATATGTCTAACTATTATAGTTATGCCACAATAAGTATTCTTTTATTTTAAAAAAAATAATGTCACCGCCTGAAAAGGCTCTTTATTTGTAACTAACTAACCATCACGCCGTTTCCCCGCAGGGGTAGGCAGAGAGGACGGACCGCCACACAACTCGATCTTGGCACACACTCTTTGCCTCGTTCACATTCATACATCGTCTCATACATGCTCTTCTATTATTCCGACTCTTCACATGGCCCGACTCAAGTAACTGATTCACTTGGTCGTGCCATGTCTTCCTCGGGCGTCCCCGACTTCTTCTACCATTCACATTTGCATCATATATTCTCCTTACACTCCTTTCCTCGTTCATTCGCTCTACATGCCCAAACCATCGGAGAGTCCCTCTCTTAATCTTACACATCACGCTTACATCAGCCTTGCATTCTTTGCGGATATCCACGTTTCTCTCACGATCGTACATGGTTTTACCACACATTCGCCTCAGGGATCTTTATTTGTATCTTGGTTTTAATCCTTATAAAAATAAATTACTTCCTTTTCAAGACCAAGGTACGGTACGGTGCAGTACGGTAAAGTACGGCTATGGTATCCTGCTAGGACTGAATATTTGGAACGCGTAAGGGTGGTTGGCGGGACGGGGGAGCGGGAGAGCGGTGGCGGGGAAGGTGGAAGTGGAACGCTGGAGGGGATCAAAAATGAACCGCGCAGCAACGGACGTACAATAAGCCGCACTGTTTTTGGACGACTAAAGCGCCCGTGGAATTATAACTATTTTTATAGGTGACTTGTGATTATATACTTTATTACGGTAGGGAACAAGTGCTTAAGTAACTTCCATATCTTTTTCATGGTAAGGAAAAAAAGCTAATTCTACATGTTATCCTTAAATATGGAAGGTAATAAAAGCTTACAATTGCATTTGGACAAAATACTGGAAAGGAAGAGTGATGTAAGCTCCCACTCCACATAATCTAAGATGACTTAATATAAAAAGATAATATTTGCTGTGGTTTAAGTCGATGCAATTTAAAAAAAAATTGCTAATTTGTGGTGACCAAAGCACCATAAAAGTGCTCGGATTGCGATGAAACTAGGAATAGGAACCATAATATATATTCAACCAATATGGCACTTTAGTCACTCTTCCTTTCCAGCGGCAATATGTATTAAATTACTTAAATCTAGTAGAGCTATGGTTTCTATTATGTATCCGTTTCATAATGCACAGAACTCGTACAAGAAAAAGGATAATGGGTAGATGATGGGTAAAACACTAATCTTTTACTTGAAGTAATATAACACAAAACTGGGCTACGCCAGAGTCACGTTTTTATTATAGTAGCTCATGCCATTTCTAATAACTTTCGTAAGTGCGATTCTGAGAGTTTCTCCCTTTCTGGATTTAATAGTTATTAAATCTACCATATTTATATACAGGGTGTCTTAAATTCAACTATAAAACATGACACATGATAAACCACTTTAAGAACTTTACTTAGTGACCAAATTTTAGCAATAACTTTGCCAGGTTAGCGTGGTACATTTTTTTACGCTACGAGAAAGATAGCTTATAAAAAACGAGTGTGCTTTAGACTTTAGACCACACAACTGAATTAAAACTTTACTAACTCTTCTTTTATAAGAGGAGATAAAGAAAATGTGCGCGCGCACTGCTCTCTCTTGCTCCTACAGTGTGATACGGACAATAGGCCTGCACTGTGTCTTAGTTATACGAAACGTAACTGGCTATGAGAGAAAGAGAATGAAAATGTGTGCTCGCATCTCTCTCTCTCTTGCCCCTACAGCAATGTACGAAACTCTTTCTCTTTCTATCTTCACTAATTTAAATGGGATAACCTCTCTCCTTCTCAAAAATTGCAAGGAGGAACTGGCGGATGATCTTGTATTCTTAATAAATCTCTCTCTATCAAAAGGTATCTTTCCAGACAGACTAAAGATTGCGAAAATAATTCCTATTCATAAAGACGAATGCAAAAAAAATGTCCAAAATTATCGTCCAATCTCTATACTTCCAGCTATCTCTAAAATTTTTGAATGTATCATTAAAGAAAGACTATTGAAATATCTCGAACACAACAAAATTCTCACGTCAAAACAATACGGTTTCAGACGACGATCTAACACTAAATGTGCAGCTTTCGATTTTATATCAAATCTACAGAAACATATTGATCATGGGGATTTTACGGCGGCAATATTTATTGATCTAAAGAAGGCGTTTGACACGGTGGATCACAACGTATTGATCGAAAAACTGAAACATTTGGGTATTGTTGGTCCTCCTCTGGAACTTTTCCGATCCTACCTATCAAATCGCGTTTCGGCAGTAGAACTGGGAGGAGAAACGAGTGAGTTGGGTAAAATAACATGTGGAGTGCCACAAGGATCAATTCTTGGACCGTTGCTATTTCTAATCTATGTGAATGACATGACAAAGTGGGGTATAAAAGGAACTCTACAACTTTATGCGGACGATACAGTAATTTTTTACAATAAACTGAACCTAGTGGAGCTTGAAACGGAAATGAATGCTGATGTTTCTAAACTCACAAGCTGGTTAAGAATAAACAAACTAACTCTTAACGTAAAAAAAACTCATTATATACTTTTTGGCAACAAGAAAAATTTCAGCCTCAATATCAAAGTTGGTGATAACTGCCTCGAAAAGAAAATGAGCACAAAATATTTGGGCCTGATCGTAGATTCCCAACTTTCGTGGGATCTCCACATAAATCATGTAAAGGAGAAAATTACCCCCATAACTGGTGTACTATATAGACTCCAACGATTATTACCCATTCCTTTACTAACATCAATGTACTACGCCATGGTACATTCACACCTTTCTTATCTCTGCTGTATCTGGGGATTTGCCTCAAAGAAATTGATAGCTGATCTGCAGGTGGTTCAAAACCGAGCTCTCAGAAATGTTTTTGGACTTCCATGGGACACCCATGTCAAAGACATCTATTCAGTTTCCGGTATTCTTCCAATCACAGTCCTTCCTAAACATGAAATCACAAGCACCATCCTACAAATTACTCAACAATCAACTCACACTAACATCAAGCCACTTTACAATCAAGACATTCACACTCACAATACTCGAAATAGCAATAAAATCCGCATACCTCAAACACACACTACAAAATATGGGATAAATTCTCTGAACTATGTTGCCTATACACTATATACCTCGCTTCCAGATATGTACAAGGGAAACCAGCAAAATAAAAAAGTTCAGAATAATGCTTTAAAAGAATATTTTTTAAATAAGTTTAAGGATGAAACTATGTAAATTTTCTTATCATGTCTCATTTGTCTTGTTTCCTTTTCTCTTCTTTTCTTTTCCATTTATTTGTAATCATAATCATCCACATTTGTATAACCTTGTTCTTTGTTTCTTTAATTATTTTCTATTGTTGTTTGCTTACTCAACCTGTTTTTTTTTTAAATTTATTTTTTGTCTATGTTGTATGTGAAACTTATATTTTTAATATCCATTTTCCAAGTAAAACTGTAACTATTTCCTCACACCCATTAATTTTCCTCCTGTCCTAAAATGAGTTCTGTAACTCATCGGGATTGCTCCAGCAAGTAATAAATACAATAAAAAAAAAAATAAAAAAAAAAAAAATCTCCCTCTCAATTTCCGTTCGCTTACATTCACCAGCTTACTACCCAAGTCATAAGTCACTCCCCAAAAATATATAATGATAAATCGTTTAAATATAAACAAATATTCATGAATCGTGGAACGATGTTGTTATTTTACAAAGAGCTAGGTTCTGTTAGTTTTATTTTGGAATGTGGTCAGAAGGGCAATTAAAGGTTTCGTAATAAAAAAATTAATCTTAGAATATGAAATTTTAATAGCCGTGGCACTAGAAAAACGGATCTACTACAGTGTTGATTTTCACTAAATATCTCGAAAACTAACGACTTTAAAACCTTTTTTTTATTTTTCTGGTATGATGGTACTTTCAGCCCTCCAAAGAATAACGTTGAGTTTTGGAACGTCCTGTATAACATCTACCAATAATATCTACATGACTATCCGCCTACCTTATTATTTCGTTTGTACCACATCATAAATGTTTTATTATTTTCGATTATATTATACATTTCAATTAAAACAGTAATGGCATTACTTCCCAACTTAAAACATAATAATAGAATTCTTTTTTTTTTCATTTCAACGTGATAATAGATTTCTCAACCCTTGTTCAAAAAACAAATAGCTTATTACTAGGCTTTAATCTTGAACAAACAGCCTGTTAATTCCTTGTAAAATCAATAAAATTATCAAATTTATTCGTTTTAACATAATTATACTAAAGGCATGTTTTGGACCACGATCTCCGAATCCTACTTCTTTGCCATGAAGGTCATCTGGAAGAAGTTTAATTTTATTTACATAATTGAAATTACATCACTCGGTTCTTCGCTACAAATAATATATTTCAAGGAAATAATAATTTCGATTCGTTATTCAATATTACGCAACAACTAAGTTACATAAATCTATTTTCAGAATCATAAAAGAGATTATTCAAACCTTTTTCGGTATTTTGTTGGGACCTTTAAAATGATAGGTAGGTTAATTTTTTGCAATACTACCCGCAATACCGATTAATTCGCAGAGTAAATATTGATATTTGCATTTAGGTGCAAGGTGCGTTCTGTTGCATTTGCCTAATTTCAATCGAATGTGTGGTCCATAATTATTTGATATTTATTATTTATACATTAACTAGCAGACCCGGCCACACGTTGCTGTGGCTAACGAAACACAACGTCATTATCCAACCTTTATAAAATCCACACCACCCGCTTGCCAGCTTCCCGCTGCCCGCTGTCAAAATTGATCTCAAAATCTCAACTATAATAAGCATGTATTATACAAATAAACCTTTCTATTGAATCGCTTTATCTATTGGTGAAAAGCGCATGAAAATCCGTTGCGTAGTTTAAAAGATCTAAGCGCACATACATTTTGAGCGACTTCATTTTATACTATGTAAAGATGATGAATATTTGAATTTCTCGGCTTTTCTCTACTATAATAAGCGTGTATTACATATAAACCTTCCTCTTGAATCACTCTCTTTATTGGTGAAAACCGCATGAAAATCCGTTGCGTAGTTTAAAAGATCTAAGCGCACATACATTTTGAGCGAATTCATTTTATAGCATGTAATGATGAATATTTGAATTTCTCGGCTTTTCTCTACTATAATAAGCGTGTATTACATATAAACCTTCCTCTTGAATCACTCTCTTTATTGGTGAAAACCGCATGAAAATACGTTGCGTAGTTTAAAAGATCTAAACGCACATATATTTTGAGCGAATTCATATTATACTATGTAATGATGATGATTATTAAATTAATAAAACAATAAACGAATCAATATTTTGCCCCATGATCTAAAATCGATTCTGTGAAGCTTGGAGAGCTGCGGAGTACCGGAAGCCAGCTACTAGGTCACTCCATCTCATTGGAAATTGTTAATCGATTCGGAATTAAACCATAATCGATCCATAACCGATCTATAATCGATCCACAATCGATCAATAATCGATCCATTTTTTATTTTTTTTATTTTTGATACACAAATAAAAGAAATACATAACCACAAATTATACACAAAATTAAGCAATCTCGACAAATAAAAACAAATTACTGTCTACATCTGATTTCGAAAAACTCTGCGGTAAATATATTGAAAATGG
The DNA here is from genome assembly GCA_917563855.2 of Limnephilus lunatus. Lineage (NCBI taxonomy): Eukaryota > Metazoa > Arthropoda > Insecta > Trichoptera > Limnephilidae > Limnephilus > Limnephilus lunatus. The sequence goes on along the minus strand of OU830604.1, from coordinate 22,171,973 downwards.
GACACGATTATAATAAAAAAAAACACCTTGTTCTATAACAATATCACAACAGGTCACCCCAAGTGGTTCGATACGTGTGACTTAGCAGGAGTGCCCGGGTTTATGGGTGAGGTATGTCTAAGTCTTAGTGGCAGATACGTTCGCCTAACCACTGTGTGGCGGGCTGGATGGGAGGAGACTGATTAAGGGAGACCTTTTGACCTATCCAGCCGGACTCTCCCGACCCATCGCCTTAAACCGCAGTGTGAGGAATAGATTCATACGTCCGTCACTCCTGGGCACACTAACCCCCAGATTCCTACCCACCCCTCATACCTTTTTCCTTTCCATATCTTCTTCTCCTTCCTTTCCCTTTAAAACCCTCCACACAGCATCCCCAAAGATGGCATATCTTTGTAAATTGTTACGGGGGGTAAATTGTTTTCCTCGGGGCCTCCTGTGTGAAGTTCATGTAAAAATAAGAAAAAACTAGTTCAATAACCGGAATTGGAAAATATGATTTTTATTAGTTCTAAGTTTTGGTTTTATTAAAAAATTAATTAAAAAAAAAAACAGTATTAACCGTGTTCCGCTACTCTCTATATTTACCCACTTTGCTTAAAGAGCGCGATTCAGCTAGTTATACATACATATTGCTTGTTATTATTTTTTTATCGAACAAAATGTACGGAATTACTAAACACATTAATTGGAATCCACAAATAATTTGATGAAAAGTTGCTGTTTGAACAATAGTCAAAATAAGCAGCTTTATAAAAAATGTATTATTATTCATATCTCGAGCTCAACATTGATTGCCATCATTAAATATTCCCGTCCACAGGACCTTTCTTTTAGAATATCTATGATAACTTTGTTTGATTAATTATTTCTACGACGTTTACAATACAGGTACTGAATATTGAAACCAAATACCTATAATAATATTTTGTTTCCATAAACAGTTCAAGAAAATCATAGGAGTAAAAAAATTGATGCTTGCTACTAGAATTGAACCATATAATATTTTGTTTCTCTTCATTCTATTCTCAATATATAAAAAAAAAACAGAGTGAGCAATTCTTATGCGGTAGTAAAACCTTCGGAAAACTAAAGTAGACAAGAGTGGCGAGACAAGAGTGGGGAAAAAGAGGTGACTGATAATACTATTTCATTCTCTCACAGACTAAATCCTATAGATGTGGGTGTTTGTCTCTTTTAAGTGTCGCTATTTTTCATTTCATCGAGTATCAAATAACAACGCTAAAGAAGTTTTCACTTTAAAAAATTGGTAACCCACAGCGACCTTACTTCCCAAAATATTCAATTCTTAAATCAGGGAGTGTTGTGAAGAAAGGTCATAAGGAAGGAATAAATTTTGGAGAGCAAATATATTGAATGGCTATTTAGGATCTATTTTCAGTATACAGGGTGTTAAGGGACGTACTTGACTTACTTTAGAACCAGTGATTCCTGAAATTATTTGGAGTAAAAAATGTAAATAAAATGTTGGTCTTCGGTGACATTTTCGATTTTTTTTTCTACAAAAATATAAAAAATGGTAGATGTTGGACAGTTAGAGGCGGGGTTTGGGTTGTTCGGTTACTCGGTTGAGTGACCAGTAACGACATGTGGAAGAATTATTTTTTGTTTGATTTTTAAGAAAAAAAAAAAAAAGTCACCTGAGACCAAAACTTCCTTTACCTTTTTTACTCCAAATAATGTCAGGAATCATTGGTTAAAGTAAATCAAGTACGTCCTTTAACACCCTATGTATATACTAGCGAATCACCACTCCGCCCTCTCTATAAATTAACATTGTTAATACATTTTCTACAAACCTTGCGCAGAGAACCGCGGTGTCATCATTAACGTTGGTTAAGTGTTGCCTCCTCTTGTTGACAATAGAAATGTCAATGCTTGAATCGCTCTCTGCTACCTGGCTTCAGTAATATTATTGTTTTCATTCCGGGGTGTCAGGAGGTTAGTGCAATCCCAAGCATCCCATAGAGATTGAAATACATTTTGTATATAACTAAACATATATAATTGTAAAAAGGATAAAATTTGAAAAAGAGAATAGTACAATACGAGATAACTATAAACTATTATCAGAAACTTATAGAATAAAATAAATCAGATCTTGGAAAAAAATGGGAAATAATTGAAGAAGTGGCCAAATCCCTAAAAACAAAAACAGTGATCACTCTCACCTCCAAAAGAAAAATACTGAAGTAGACAGCAAAAAAAAACCCTAAACTAATTTAATGAATTCTCTTCAAAAAAACTCTCTTGAAAACTCTATTCAGGGCCTTTATTGTTAAAATATAAATGAAACTTAGTCCTTTTATTTCTTGCACCCAACATACGATAAATTTCGACGGCCAGCGGGGTCCAGCGGCAAGGCTCTTGATTCGCAATCCGAAGGTCGCGGGGTCTAATCCCGGCGTGGCAAATAAATTCTATTTGATTAATTTGTGTTATTTCACAATTTAACCATTTAAAATAATATATAGTAAATATATTTGCGGCACGTTCCAGAGTGGAAGATACTCTCAGTATCGCCCTGGTGTAAGACCAGATCTGAATAGCCAGCTACTTCCCCACCTTCTTCTTCCCTATCTCCTTCCCCTCCCCACTACCTTCAGCCTTACAACATACCCCAATTGAAGATGCCATAGTCTCACTAGCTCCAAACGGGAGCAGTTGGGACTCTTGTGCGGTATTCATGTAAAAAAAATATATATGTATATTTTTTTTACATAATCGCAAAACAAACTATGCCGCTCACATAGATAAAATTGCTACCAGACTGCTCCAGTATTGTAAAACTGGAGTAAAGCCCATCACCTACATTTACAATCTCGACAGATATTTTCTTCAAAAGTCCAAAGAATCAATGGTTACACTTATTTATAAAAGAGATGATCAAAGCGAGGTTCCCAACTATAGGCCAATTACCCTTTTAGTGAGAATCTAAAATATTTTGGAGAAATTAATTTAGCATACACTAAAAAGCTATCTAGTATACAAAATGTCTACTTCCTAACTAGTTCGGCTCTAGAATCGGCAGAACCTCGGGAGACGCATTGTCTTCCTACATACATTTAGCCAAAGCATTTAACCGTATTTCTACTAAAACTCTGATATATTTTACTGTGTGATAATAATGATTTGAAAATTGTGTTATATAATACAATTTTTTCTTTGAAATTAAACAAATCTGCCAATGACAAATGAAATATTGAAATATCTTTGGATATGACCTTATTATTACAAAAATTTACATATTTTTTCATAATCAACGTCATCATCATTCATTATTTTATTAAAT